>OZ024906.1:16014233-16510839 GCA_964017125.1 Flabesymbios commensalis
GTTTACTGATGCCAGAATAATTGAATCATTGCTGTGTCAGGGTTAGACCATCGTCTAAGACGGTGGCCCAACATTGACCCAACAATTACTCAATGTCTCGTGTTGCCTGGGGTAGGCTGTCATGCGCACAAGGAGAACTGGTCCCTGGCTGTGTCTCCTGCACTCAAAGTATTATTGTGTCTGATGATCCAGGGTTTTTCCAGAGGGGGTGTGTTTAAGAGGTCCTGAATCCCCCTTTCCAAGACTAAATTAACAATAATCAAAATTGTCAAATTATCGGTATTTGACTTTCACAATTTACTAAAGTTGGGGCAATAGCCTAGTAAAATTTCGAGTATCAAGACCCCATATATCAACTGAAATCATTGACACCTATTTTTTTATTCCCCCCTCCCCCACCCCTGAGATCTGTTCCAGATACAGGTTTCGAGCGCTCGGCCTTTGACATCACTTGAAGTGAGTACATTTCGGGGTTTCAAGCGAAATTAGGTGTAGTTGAATAATGTACAGGAATTGTGCAGATAATGAATACTTTGTGTTTAATAAAAAATTCTAAATCATTTACAATTTTTATTTTTAAACTTTTTAATAGCGAAGTATCTAGATTATTAAAGTAGCATAACATTTAGTACTGATTATCAATTGTTTTAGTTTTCAAGCGTCATTTCCGATTTCTACATAATATTTGCATTTGGGATTCGAGATAACGAAATCTAGCACATTAAAATTTCAAAGCTGTCTGCCTCTTCAGATCACTAACCCTAAAAGCGCTAAGCACAACAATATTCGTTTTTAATCTGGTTCATTAGCAGAATAAATCAATGTCACTGGGTATAAAATGAGTGTTTAAAAGTCAAGATTTCCAAATGTTTGGTCTCAAATTAAACAAATATCAGAAATTTGTCCACTTGAAGTTCGCGACCCACAACTACAAATGGGTAAGAACAATTAACGTATAGGCGAATAGTATTAGACCTGTAATCATACTCAAGGGGAAAAAATACGCCAAAGCTGAATTTTTCAGGAAACCTTCCCAATACCATTAGAAACAACATACTAAAACTCCCCGTGATTCCCGCTGGAGCCTTTTCCATTATTCAAGATGGCGTCCGAGATGGCCGCCAAAATGTTAAAACCGCTATATCTCGGCTTGTAATCAACATAACTTTATGATTTTAATGTCTACATGTACATTTATTGCCATAAGGATTACAATGAAACAGGTTCTGAGTCACTAAATAGTCAAGTATATTATTTTTTTTCAATTTAAGGTATACTGATATGGGAAATGGCAAAATTTTGATATGTGTGACATTTTAAGTATTATTCCACTCATTAACATAACAGAAATTGAAAATGAATAATATATGTGACTATGTCGTGACTCAAAGCCTGTTTCATTTTAATCCTTTTGGATAAAAGTACATTTTGATATAAAAATTATGAAATTATGTGTTAATAGGTGGTGGGGACGAGGCAGTACAGGGCGACGATGAAGCTTTAAATGACAATGGAAAAGCGCTAAAGTGCGTTCGAGAGGCGTCGAAGAACACTTTATTCAGTTAAAAAAAGCTGATTAATCTGATAGCCATAAATAATAAATATGACATTTAACCATCAACATAAAACACCTTATTAAAACAAGGTATTGCATTGTGTTATTTTAATTTATTAGATTTATATTTGCGCTCCTTTGACCTTGAAATTGCCATTTCGACTTTGAAGATAAAGTTGAATCACTAAAATACTACCAGACATGGATCTTCCAGTAGGATAGGCTAGGTCGGCTACCTCTTTTTGCACGCAAATAGGTATTAAACTTGTTTTTACTTGACCTTACAATTGACTTTTTTGACATTGAGGATCTTTAATCTTCAATTTTTTTTTCACATTTTGACCTTGGAATTTACTTTTTGACCTTGAATCACTTAAATCACCAAAGTAATACCATAAATGGATTATCCCGTTAAAACCGCCTCAAAAAGAAGTATTACATAATTATCAGATTATGATGTTTGTTGATATTTGTATTTGTTACCAATATTATTTCCAGGAATTTGACCTAAAATTAACCCTTTGACTTTGAAGGTCACCTTGAATCACAGACATAATACCATCAAAAGATTTAAAAGTCAAAATCCAATGAAAATGAGGTATTACACATGTTTTTAGCTTTATTTGGTAAAATCATTTTTTTAATTATTTTAACGTTGACCTTGGATTTCGCCCTCTTGCACCACCTTAGATTAGATTTTTGACACTTCTCAAATGTTATTTCAACCTATGAGCTTCCCAATCCTCAAAAACATGGATTATAGACAATATTGGGCAAATTAGGATGGTTTTACCGATTTTCACGAACAATTGTGGCCATCTTGGAGATGACCCAGTTTTAATTCATTTTTAGTGGTCAAATTTTGATAGATTTTTTTTCTGTCATTCACTATATGTCCAGTAGGTTAGAAAACCGTTGAGATACCTTTTTTGTCATAATATTTTTAAGGTATAAACATTTCCGCGGCCATCTTGGACGCCATCTTCAATAATGGGAAAGGCTCCAGCGGGAATCACGGGGAGTTTTAGTATGTTGTTTCTAATGGTATTTGGAAGGTTTCCTGAAAAAAATAGCTTTGGCATATTTTTTCCCCTTCAAAACCTAATACTATTCGCCTAGTAGCGCTTTAAAGGATTACATGGATGATAATTTCCATTTGATTGCCGCCAGCGAAGTGCACCGCGACCAATAAGCCTTTCTGAATATTTTTTGCTGATGATATGCAACAAGAGAATGTTTTACTACAAAATCAAAACAAAAATAACTGCGTTGACGAATACAGTATTTATCTACAGTATTTATCTAATTTGCTTGGTCGAAGGAAAGGTTCTTAACTTAACTTTTTAATGATAGACGACTGTAAGTTATCCACCCCCTTCCAAAAAATTGGGCCCCCCTAATAGATTTACGCCATCGACACATACCATGCTGATCGGTCATGATAGTGCCTTCGATTAATCACCAGACAATGATACAATGCTGGGTTAATGGTGGGCCAGCGTCGGAGACGGTGGGCCAGAATTAAACCAGCATTTGGTCAACATCTTGTGTTAGCTGGGCAGAGACCTATAATTTGGGCAGCCTGATGAGACATCGCCTGCAGACGGCAGACCGCGGAAGCCGTCTTCTCGCCATCTTTTCGCCGGGAAGTTCCGGTGGGGTGGTTTCGCTGCGGGCACCTTCCAGGTTTTAAATGGATTGTGGAGCACGTCGGCGCTGTCTGTGACCCTTTAAGCGCCAAACACCGCTATAATCATGGTCACACTTTTTATTATTATTAAAGTAAAATGTGTCTCATAACAGTAAAAATTGGAAATACACTGGCCTCCCTAAAGCTTCTTCACCCCCTAAGCGATGCCTATTTATTCGATGCTGAGCACATCGCATTGTATTGCAGCATATAATCACATATGAATACTTCATTTCAGTTTATTTATAAACAAATGCTCAAAGAAAAAGATATATATGGTATAATAAAACATAATTATTGCAACAGTTAATATATTGCATGGTTAGCCACGTGAAATGATGGCGGCTGCTCTCCTGGACAAAGAGCAGTACAGTGTTCAGATTTGTGCAGGACAAATTCTACCCGAGCTACGTGATACCACAGAACTGGAATTCCAGTTCTGTTGTGATACTGCGGCATCCTGTTCTTCGCATGTGGTTACTTTGGGCTCTATTACGTCTGTTTTTCATCCAGCACCAAGTGTTCTCTATATGACTTTATCTGTAGACTGCGAGGGAAATAACATCTTGCGGATACCATTGTTGTCTAACCATGCATCAACTGCCATGCCTCTGTGACAGAGAACTTTGCCTTGCTGGGTGACAAATGGGTGATACCTATCCCCAATCATGGCTTGTACTTACGCTCTAAACAATATAGGTTCAGTACAATCACCATACAACCCCAGGAGAACCCTGCAAGGGTTCTCCTGGGGTTGCATGGTGATTGTACTGTAGGGTTCCTTCTAAAGAACCTATATTGTTCAGAGTATACCCAAAACAATTCGTCCCCTCGGATATGAAAGGGTGTATCTGCCATTTTACCTAGTGGCAGATAAACCATTTCATATCCAAGGCGACTAATTGTTTTTATATTAAGGGATATGAAAGGGTGTATCTACCACTTTAGCAAGTGGCAGATACACCCTTTCATATCCAAGGGGACGAATTGTTTCAAAAATGTGGATGTAGGAGTGCTGGTTGAGTTGTCCATCAAAGACCTTTATTTCCCAGCACTATAGATGCTGAGGCGTTGTCAGACGGTGCAACGAAGTCAAGATATCAATGCTTTTGGATTCATGCTCTTTCCAGTCTTTCTCCAACATCTTTGACCCTCATCATCACTACACTGTGGTGTAGAGTGAACTCATCGACGAGCACAACAAAGGACACATTATCATCAATGGGGTCCACTGCTGAATTGTTGTAGCCCACCTTATACGATGCTGTCTCTTCTGGTATGAAATTTAGTGTTTTTTCTTTGTACTAAGCCGTCACCTCACAGTTTTTGATGACAACTGTGTACCATCTTACGTACTCCAGTGTTTTCACGAGCTGTATCTTTTTCTTAGACATCGTTGGTCATTTTCAAAAATAATATTTTTCATTTGCCAGATAAGAACCAGCAAGTGCATGTGTCCTCGTTATTTTCTCCCGATAATAAAGGCCTTCTTTTGACGTCGGCATCTATAAACGGTTTTAATACAGCCAGCACTACATACTGTAGATCAAATTCTATCGATGCAAAATGAACTTTATTAACTATAAAGGGATATTTTGTCAAGCATATGGATCGCCAATTCATAGTTCAACACAGCATAGAAACGCATCTGCACTGAAAATAGACTCACACGAAACAAAAATAAATGGGACCGTGGTTAATTACCCTTTCAGCGCGGGGACCGTCTTCTGACGTCAGCACCTGACGTCTGAAGACGTCAGATTCTGACGTCCAAAGAAGGTCCCCGCACTAAAAAGGGTAAAATATGTATAATGGCCGTACACCCATATCATATGCATTCAAATGAACCGGGAAGAGCTAACTAAGACATTTATGATTATTTCAAATTGAGAAACACCCTTTTGTCTCCATGGTTTATATACAAATAATTCAGCGTTGTAAGGCTAAAGGGACTGGCCCAGGATAAAATCATGAAAAAATCGGTGATTTTATTTTGGCTTATTAATATGACCATATGATGTAAACATGTCCATAGACTAGAACTGCAAAAGTTTTTTAATTTTTCTGCTGCGCATTCACCAGTTAGACTAGATATAAAGACGAAATTCCCGTATTTCTAAATTTTTGACATTGTTGTCAATAATTAAATATCAAGAATTTCGTCTCTATATCTAGTCTAACTGGTGAATGCGCAGCAGAGAAATTTTAAAACTTTTGCAGTTCTAGTCTATGGACATGTTTACATCATATGGTCATATTAATAAGCCAAAATAAAATCACCGATTTTTGGATGATGTTAGCCTGGGCCAGTCCCTTTAAGCGGCATGAATGATGATACAAGCCACACCTGCACGACGAGATGGCGACCTTTACCAAGTATAGCAGCAGATCATATGAACAACTCCCTAAAGTAATTTACAGCTTGAATATGATGAACAATCGCAAAATTTGCATTGTTTTACTGTCACTACTAATAGCCATTGATCATGTGTCACGACATATGTTATCAATTAGAAAGGCTTTTGATAACAATAATGGCGTTGTGCGTTACCCGCAATAGAAAAACAAAAAACTTACAAAAACTATCTATATTCGCATCTCCTATTCACCAATGCAAACGGTAATTCAATCATCTGGATCACGGCACAAAATGTATTAAAGCGACACAATCAGGCCAAAATAATAAAAAAATCTGTATTTTTATTTTGGCTTCTTATTATGGCCATCCTTTACCAAGGTGTAACAGGCCTTTAAGATGTGAACATGTCCATAGACTAGAATGGCGTTAAGTTTTTAACATTTTGTGTTGCGCATTTACTATTTGATCGAGAAATTGGAACAAAATTTGTTTTCGAACATGCATGTCCAAAATAAAAAATACGGGAATTTCTGATAAATGGGGCTTTCGGCACACTTTCTACGTTGCCTCAGCAACCCAATATTTAAAAGACTTCCGCAATTCTAGTCTATTGACATGTTCACATCTTATGACCATATTAAGAAGCCAAAATAAAAATACCGATATTTTATGATTTTAACCTGATTGTGTCGTTTTAATACACCACTATCACACTCAGTATTGTGGGGAGCCTCCGTGACCGAGAGGTAACGTGCTCGGCCTCAGACCGCCAGGGTTTGAATTTCGAATCCTGTGTCTGGAGGGCAGTGTCATCTCACTCATCTCACCATCCTCAGGAGGTTATCCTGGCCCGGTTTAGCCTATATGTGCACAAAAGTGGCCTAAAGCCCGATTCATTTCATTTTTACACCACTATCACGCTCTTCATAATAGACCTGTCTGAGATACAAGATGACGTAATCGGGTCTAATTTCCGTAGAATGGCGCATGCGTCTTATTACTGGGCTTGTTAATCGTGCGCCAGTCATACTAGCAAACACGAGACAATACACCAATTGCGGTATAATGTTGGGCCAGCGTTGCAGAAGGTGGTCCAACATTATACCAGCATTGGTTTAAGGTCCCGTGTTTGGGGGATAGGCCATGGAGATTACATTCCAATGCCATCTTTTTTCGATCACCTCGATCACCAGCATATACCATGTTGATCGGCGAAGGTGACGATCGTGCCCTCGATTAATCACCAAGCTAAGACGAGACTATGATACGATGCTGGGTTGATGTTGGGCCAGCGTCGCAGACAGTGGGCCAGCATTAACCCAGCATTTGGTCAACGTCTCGTGCTAGCTGGACAGAGACCTATAATGTGGACAGCCTGATGAAGACATCGCCTGCAGACGGCAGACCCTGGAAGCCGTCTTTTCGCCATCTTCTCGCCGGAGGGTTCCGGTGGCGTGGTTTCCGGGGCATTTCCTCTTCTGCGCCCTCGGGCACCTTCCAGGTTTTAGATGAATTGTGGATCACGTCGGCGCTGTGTTGGACTCTTTAAGCGCCAAGCACCACTATAATCATGCTCACTCTTTTTATTATTACTTTAAAATACATCTTTAAAAAATAAAATGTGTCTCATAACAATGAACTTTGCAATACATTGGCCTCCCATTTCACAAATCTAAATATTTTTCAATTACTTGAAGCTGTGGATCGCGTAACCGAGGCACATGCAGCTTCAGGATAGTGAAAATGTAAACAAAAATCAAAGAAGAAATCGCTCAGTCGTCTCTCAATCATCCGCATTAGAAGCAACTACATGTTTTAGCGTCAGAAAAACTAACAAGTGTCCTCATTATTTTTTTGCGATATTAAAAGCCTTCTTTGGACGTCGTCAGCTATCAACAGTTTGAGACAGCTAAAGCACTGTATATTGTAGATCAAACTATATTGATGCAAAATTAACTTTATTAACTAGAATAGGATATTTTGTCAAGCATATGGATCGCCAATTCTTATTTCAACACAGTATATCGCATCTGCGCTGAAAATAGGATCACAAGAAACATAAATAAATTGAACAGTAGAACTGTGGTTAATTATGTGGCATGCATGATGACACAAGCCACACCTGTACGAGCAGATGGCAAATTTTATCAAGTATAGTAGCAGTATATATAGGCCTGTCAATGGGAAAATATCAACTGGTATCATTGTGTAGGCTGGGGCTGATTTTGTGGATAATCCCGTGGTGTTTGCAAAGGATCCAGAAAGATTTTCTAGCCTCTCCGGAAACTCGTCTTAATGAAATCATGCTAACATTTCCCTAAAGCAATTTCCAGCTTGCAAGTGATGAAAAATCCTAAAATTTGAATTGTTTTACTGTCGTTAGTAATCGTCAGGGCGTATGTTATAAATTATAGGAAAGGTATTTGAAAAATGGCTGGGTATAGACACTATAAAACTATACATATTTGCATCTCCTATACACCACTGTATACTGTAATTCAATCATCTGGAACACGACATAAAATGTATTAATACACGATCACGCTCTGCATAATAGACCTGTCTGAGATACAAGATGACGTAATTGGGTATAATTTCCGGTAGAATGGAGCATGTGTCTCTGGGTTGACCTATTACTGGGCGTGTTAATCGTTCTAAAGTCAAAAAAAATCATGCTAACATTTCCCTAAAGCAATTTTCAGCTTGCAAGTGATGAGAATCTCAAAATTGTAATTGTTTTACTGTCGTTAGTAATCATGTGTCACGACGTAGGCCTATGTTATAAATTATAGGAAAGGTATTTGAAAAATGGCTGGGTACGTTACCCGTAGCAGAAAAGCTAAGACGCTATAAAAACTATACATATTTGCATTTCCTATACACCACTGTATACTGTAAATCAATCATCTGGATGACGACATAAAATGTATTAATACACCATCACGCTGTTTATATTAGACCTGTCTGAGATACAAGATGACGTAATTGGATATAATTTCCGGTAGAATGGAGCTTGCGTCTCTGGGTTGACCTATTACTGGGTGTGTCAATCGTTCAAAAGTCGAACATGCTGAGCCAATGTTGGTATAATGTTGGGCCAACGTCGAAGACGGAGGGCCAACATTATACCAGCATTGGCTCAAGGTCCCGTGTTTACGAGTGAAATACCATGGAGATTACACCCCACGGGCATCTGACGAGATCACCACGTAAACAGGGGCGTTGGGTCAATGCTGCTTTAATGTTGGGTCAGTGACGGCAGACAGTAGGCCAACATTAAAGAAGCATTAGATTGTTAATTACTCACACGTTGAGGAAAACAACACTGTAACATTATCCGTTGTGTTGCTGAGTTACTTATTACATCATATTTAATTTCCCATCCACCAACGGCAACTCCGACGAAGAAGGTAATGATCTTTTACTAATGTGATATCCATCAGCCACTCAGTCTGTGAATGATCAACGTCTCCTGTTTTCTGAACCACAAGAATTGACTGACAGTTGGTCCAATAGTATTAAATTGAATCTTTACGAGTGAGCGGAGAAGAAACATTTTTTCCTATAGAGGCCTACTCATCCAAATTGATCCATTCAACGACCAGTGTTTCCCGTTTAATAGGGCGGTGCAGTGGTTAAAGCTGCCTGCTTGGAAAGGTGGAGATCACGGGTTCGAACTCAACTCTGACCTTCAAGTTTCAAAGAAACAAAATGTTTCTTCCCCGCTCACTCGTAAAGATTCACTATTGTGGGGAGCCTTAGTGACCGAAAAGTAGTGTTCTCGGACTCAGACCGCCAGGGCTCGAATTTCGAGTCCTATGACTGGAGGGAAGTGTCATCTCACCATCCTCAGGTGCTTCTCCTGGCCTAGTTTAGACTATATGTGCACAAATGTAGCCTAAATTATAAAACCCCATTCATTTTATTTCATTGTCGGCAATGCAAAGCGTTACCCGCAGCCAGAAAAAAAGTAAAATGGATGATTTGTCTTCATCGCACTTTTGTCACCAGCTGGTTAGCATTTATCGTCCCCCCTGGAATTAAAAGGATCCACCTGTCATTTTGTAACGTGGCAGGTGCACCCTCTCAGCTCCATGATAATGTTAACCCCTAACACGGTAAGCGCGATTACATTCGTTTTTAATCAATTTTATTAGCGGAATAAATCACTGTTATTGGGAATGAAATGAGTGTTTAAACATTAAGATTTGCAAATGTTTGGTCTCAATTAAAATAAATACGTGGGTAAATACTTCACCCACTTGAAGTTGTGGATCGCGGTAGCGAGACACAACTTCAAGTGGATGAAAATTTAGATTATTTAATTTAGCGCTTAAAGGGTTGACATTAAAACCGTCTGACATCAATACATTCAACTAAATGCCGGTTTTGCCAGCGTCGAAGACCAACATTAACCCTTTCAATGCGGGGACTCAGGTTATGACGTCTAAAGTCGATCCCCGCACTGAAAGAATTAAATATAGTAGACCCATAACATAGGTGTTCAAATAAAGCGGGAAGTGCTAACTAAGACATTTATGGTGACTTTAAATTGAAAAACACCTTTATTCTCCATTGTTTATACAAAAATATAGCAGAGTTGTGAGGATTAAACCGGATTGGTTCAACATCCCCTGTTTGCTGGGAAGTGTGGTCCAATTAGTGTTTTGCTGCACGCAGGTCAGACGGTCTGACATCCAAACCAGAAAAGCCATTGACTGTTCATGCTCCACAAGTAAAGCATTCTGTCTAAAACCAGCCGATGGTGACATTTCGCCAGCAGACACCACCACAGCAGCAAGCGCAACACTTTCCAACCGACACAAGATGTTGTTTTATTGCTGTGCTGGACGTTGTGACAGCATTAAAACAACATCTCGTGTCGAATGGAAGTGTAATCGTTTCGTCGATAGTCGCACAAAAGCAGGTCGAGTATCCACCAGTAATTACTTCCATTATCTTGATGACATGTACGCCCGATCGACCCATGCTGGGTGATTGAATTCCTGCTGTGCATAAATGATGGTCCTTCCATGCAGCAAAGATGCAGCAGGATTTTTTGATTCTTGGTGAAATACTTCTTTATATTTAGATTTATTGTGGTATGCTGTTAGGATATGTCTCGGATGATTATAAATATACATCATCAGAATGTTTTTATTTTTGTTCGGGATGAAAAGCATGTGAATTGCGACTGTATACCTCAATTATACAAGTGTACAGTAGTTTGATTTTGGTGATAATACTGTTAGACCCAGAAAGAAATGTCAAGAAAAATGTAGCATCCGAATTGACAGTACATAACCGATATTAATAAACTACATGTATGCAGTTGGAAAACTGAAAAAAAAACTGCTGAGAAGCATAGAACGTCTAGTTTGGTTCTAAACTCCATTATTTTGTTGTATTAAAAGTTGAAATTACTGTTTTGTAGCACGCAAAACAGTAATTAATAATATCAAATATTTTTTAGCTCTTAAAGAGTTACTACAGAGCATTACCCCAGCATTATCTCAAAGCCGGTGTGTGTACAGCCTAATATCGGGAGATGACGAACGTGGGGAATAAACGTGATCCAAAACGAAAGGATCGAGCATGATATTTTCTAAAGACGGTGAATATACATAATGGCCTACATGGAAATTCCATCTTCAGATTCATTGTGGTATGCTGCTAAAGGCCCAGTCACACATAAAAAAATGAACAATTTTGGTCAGTGCGTTGTGATACGCTGAGCGTGCATCAGAATTTGTTGATGATTTGGCGATAACGTCGGATGAGCCTTATTCATTTATGTGTGCGTCAACCTCTGCGCACATTTTCTGCATGTTCAAAAAGGTGAGCGTTTTTTCACGTGTTAATGTAGATGCCAGAAGAACGTCAGACCACGGCAGTCTCACGCTAGGCACAAGTAGAGCACACACTATTAATTCGTTGTGTTTTCGTTGACCGAGGTTTGTCAAAGTCACACATAAACGACGCACAGTCCACGCATAAAAAAAAAAAATAACAATTTCAGTCCAGATTGTAAAAAACGTCGCAAGCTGGTAGCTAATGCACAGCATGTTTTCAATGCAAATGGCGAATGAACAACCTTTGCTAACACGTTGGAGCATACAGTGCGCAATAAACCCTAAAATGCTAATGTCGACGATTATAGTAGATTTCATCAGTTTGTTTTCAACATTTGTAACCATTTTCAAAAGAAAAATGTGTCCCAAATTTATGATAACATTATATATTTGGCCGTAATTTTGACAAATTAAAAACAAATTCTGCACTTAAAGCCGTGTATCGTGTAAAACACCACCTCAAATGACTTAAAATAAAATGTCGTTCCCCACAGCTCCAAGGGTTAAGCCCAAGGGTTAAGCTGCAGAAGTAACACAGTCACAGCATGCTGCTCGAGCGCTGGGATACTGCAGAAGTAACATAGCCACAGCCTGCTGCTCAAGCGCTGTGCGAACTGTGGGCGTGTGCCTTGCGTTTGCTTGGAGCGCTAATGCAGCGCAGGTAGGCGTGTTGCCTGCGACAGCCGGCGCCCTCAGCGGGCAGCCATGTGATACAAAACAAAAGTATTTGGCGTTGATATAACTTTGTTCTAGCGCGCCCTACACGTTGCTGGCGGTCTTCTGGCGAGTACGTTTATGCGTTTATATGCGTTCAATATTTTGAACATACTCAACTTCATTTGGAGATTACACTGCGCACAAAAGTATGCATAGCGTTAGTGCAGCGCCCTACACGGACCAGTAACGAGGACACACGACCGACGCACGAAAGACACTCTGGAAAAAAAAAATCAATTTTTAGTGCGTGGTTCGTGCGTCGACTATGTGTGACTGAGCCTTACGGTCAGAAAAAAACTAAAAAATGCCGGCACTGAGCGTGCATATAACGCCCACCCAACGTGTTCCTAACGCATGTCCAGCGAACATACATGTATAACGTATATGGGGCCTGCTCAATGTTTTCTGACTTATTCGTGCCTCACGCTGGCGATGCGCGGTGTATTCGCTAACTTTGTCGCCCTTCTAACGGGCGACACAGTGTCGAAACGCTGTGTATTCGCTGATTTATACACCTGATTTATTTATAGCACGCTGTATATTTGTCTTAAACTCGCTGGCTCTTCTCATATCCTGACAAAATTCATGGACGTACAACGGCGCACTGCTCTAATTTTTGTCACTCAAGGCGTGGGCTGTGCGTCGTGTATGTGTGACTGTCCACAATGATTTAGATTATATATCATTGGAAAGTAGGCCCTATAATTCGGCAGTTTTTTTGTTTAAGAGAAAAGGGATGCGAATTTGTAACTGTTTGCCTCAATTACACAAGTGCACAAAAACTCGATTTTGGTGAAATTAATTTATTGTTAGATCTAGAGAAAAATGTCAACAAAAATGTACGTAGCATCCAAATTGAAAGTACATAGCCGATATTGACTAACTATGCAGTTATACAAATTTTTAAATTTGATTCTGAGAAACTCAAAAGTCTTTTCACCGAGCTATCTAATACAATGAAGTATGGGGAGGGTGTCTTACATTTTTTCACCGAGTAACCATTCAAATGGGTTTCCGGTGACGTCACTGCGTTTCACAGAATAGTGGGACAAATAACTAAAACGAAATACTGAGGTGTCATCACTCCTAGATTAACACATGCTTTTGAACTATATTTGGGAAGTGAAACCAGAATTGATTCAACATCCCCTGTTTGCTGGGAAGTGTGGTCCAATTAGTGTTTTGCTGCACGCAGGTCAGACGGCCTGACATCCAAATCATAAAAGCCAACAATGGCGACCATTGACTGTTCATGCTCCACAAGTAAAGCATCCTGTAAAACCAGCCGATGGTGGCATTTTGCCCGAAGACACAGCCGCAGCAGAAAACGCAACAACTTCCAGCCGACCAAGATGTTGGTTTAATGCTATGCCAACGTCTACAACGTTGGCCCAGCATTAAAACAACATTTGTGTCAAATGGGAGTGTAATCGTTTCGTAGATAGTCGCACAAAAGCAGGTGGAGTATCCGAGAGTAATTACTTACATTATCTTGATGACATGTACGCCTGATCGACCCATGCTGGGTGATTGCATTCCTGCTGGGCATAAATTAGGGTCCTTCCATGCAGCGAAGACGCAGCAGGAATTCTATATTCTTAGTGAAATACTCTTTGATCTTTGGATTTATTGTGACATGCTGCCAAGACAGCAGTGTATTTTATTGACATAAAAATTTACAGACCTATTTTTCATACTAGTATATGTAAGCCTACATGTACATACAAGATGGTTAGTTTGGTAAAATCACATACAGAATTAAAATAAAATAACAGTGGCATATTGCCAAAATAAATCACCAAATATTTTGATGATGACTACTTGAAATAAAATTAAATGGCATTACCAAGATATGAAGATAGATGTTTTCCGCACGAAAAGGTAAGGAAAATCTGCGACGATTGTAAATATATATCATTGGCAGGTGGGCCGGCTGTTTTTATTTTTGCTCGGGATAAAAAGGATGTGAACTTTCGACTCTATGCTTCAATTATACAAGAGCACTGTAGCTTGATTTTGGTGATAATACTGTCAGGACTAGAAAGAAATATTTCGAAAAATGTAGCATCCAAATTGAAAGTAGGGCCTACATAACCAATATCGATAAACTAGGCCTACATGTCGGCCTACGCAGTTGGACAAACTTTTGAATTTGGTAGTGGAACAATTTATCAATGTGTATACACATGCATTGTGATTGGACAAATACATATAGCAAGCAATTTTAATCGTTTTTTTTCTTTTTTAAATTCACATTGGGAAAAGCTGCTGAGAAGCATACAACGTATAGTTCGGTTTAAGCTCCACTTGTGGTATTAAAAAATACAATTACTGTTTTGTAATATGCAAAATAACGCCAATATCAAGAGATTTTAGCCCTTCTAGAATTGCCACGGAGCATTGCCCCAGCACTATCTCAAAGCTGGTGTGTGTACAGCCTAATATTGGGAGATGACGAACGTGATAATAAACGTGATCCAAAACGGATGGACCGAGAATAATATTTTCTCAAGACGGTGATTATACCTACATAGAAATAATTACCTTAAATGAAATACAGAAGTATCAACACTTACTAGTTGTTAACAAGTTTTAAACAATATTTGGAAAATAAATAAATTTTACTATCCAGCTCGCTCCACTACTCAATAGTGATAGTGATGTTGTACCTGCTGGCTAAATAGGACGCACTACAGAGACTGTGTGTTTGCATACATATTGTCAGCTTCATAGATAGCAGTCATCACGATACACTAACTCAATGCTGGCTCAATGTTGGTCCATCGTCTGCGACGCTGGCCCAACATTGAGCCGGCATTGGGTCAGGTCAGTATATGTTGTTTACTGCTTGATGTATCCTGTAGCTAGAGACCTTCATTAGGAAACCTTTCATCCTAGAAAACACGGAATAGTGAACCGGAATATTGAACCTATGCTGTTTTAATGTTGGCTCAGCGTCATAAACATCCGAGGCGCACATCCCAGTGTAAACGAAATAAATTATTGACCCAATGTTGGTATAATGTTGGGACATCGTCTTAGACTGTGGCTAGGTGAAAACATTGCAGGTCAAGGCTACTCAGTTCTCACAGAATACGATCAATGATAAGACCCATGGGCCTATGTAAATGAAATAGATCGCCATAGAATCATTTTTTCACAGCAAAATTGCTGGAATAAGGTATAACAAGAAAAGGGATTCGATTCTAACAAAATAATATAGATTGCTGTTGCGGGTCTTCTAATCTCACCTTATATAAGACATTGGCACAACACTGCCACAGATCTGCCGCAAAGCCAGAAAGCCATATTTGCCTACTTTACAATAGAGCAACACTGTCTTTTGGCTTTGCTGCAGTCCTTGTTTGAGCTCTGTTCTGAATGGCAGGTTATTTTCGTTGAACCAGATACAGTAAAATGGTTGGACATATTTATAACTTTGTCCTTAATTCCGTCTTTCAGAGTCGCTTCAAACAGACAACAGGAATCAGCACGTTCCTTTCTGGCTCGCGGCACAATCCGGAGGAATCAGAAAAAGTGGTGAGAGAACTACTACTTGGTCAGCACGATAGACTGCCTCAGTATTGGGGTAATTCTGGTCCACCATCTGTAACACTGGCTTAACATTAAACCAACATTAGGTCAATGTGTTTGCTGGGTAAGGCATATAGGTCAAAGTGAAACCATACTTTCTGTTTCCTGTTTTTTCTGCCAGCAACAATTCCTAACATTCTCGTTGTTTTCAATTGGAGGCTGTGTTTTTCTCAAACCAAAGACGTTGACCACCGTCTGCGACGCCAACATTACAAAAAACATTGTGCCAATGTATCGTCACCCTTGGATATGAAAGGGTGTATCTGCCACTGACAAAGTGGCAGATACACCCTTTCATATCCAAGGGGATGGTATTTCTTGCTTCATGGGGTAGGCGATCACATCAACCCTTGAAGCACTTATATCTGCAAATACGAGACATTGGCCCGGTGATGTTTAAATGCTGGGCCAGCGTCGTAGACGGTGGACCAACACCAAAACAACATTAGTTTAACATTTTATGTTTGGAATGGTGATCCATTAAGCGACACTCGACAAATTTTCAATAAAATCCACTGGATAATAAATGGTATAATCCGTCATAATATGTTCGTTCACAGCTGACATTTCAGATATATTATTTGTGTATTTTATATAAGCAGGCTGTAACTTGACCTTTCCTTCATCTTGAAGGAATTGCGGCCGTAATTTTCAGCTCGAGGTGAATAAAAAATGAGTACTAATAGTAGGAGGGCTAAAGAAAAATGTCATAGTGTCACAATCTGTCACAATCTGCTACAATAAATATATTTTTTATGTATTATAATTGGCTATTTTGTGACATTAAGATCTCATTTACCTCACTTTTCTGAGTCTGAAAATAGGCATATTCATGCGATTCTTTCTAAAAATTAAACAGACTGCGTGTCCGACTAGAGGGACACGCCAAATGCGTGCCAAACTAGATGAGAACAACACAGAAAATACGAGATGGTAACTGATACTGGCTTAATAATAGGCCAGCGTGAAAGACAGTGGGCCAGCATCAAACCAATATTTGGTCAATGTTTTGTGTTTTCTGGGAAGCTGAAGGGGAACAAATATCAGCCGAATGCTGGTTTAATGTTGGGCCAGCGTCGAAGACGATGGCCCAGCATTAATCCAGCATTGGGTGAATGTTTCGTGTTTGCTGAGAAGCTGTTGTATTTATAGCCGGAGATATCAGGGTCATGCATTGTAAGCTGTGACAATGTTACCCAGTTCTGGGTTTCCGATCCACGCACAGTGTCACTGTTATCCTGTTTCTGTAGTCCTATTTCACCCGGGGCCGACGCCGGATCATCAACTCCCGAGACTCACGTTTATTAGCGGAGGTTTATTAGCAGTCGTGGGAGGGACTACACTCGTAAAACAACGCAATTTCAGTTTTATTGTTGTCATTTTTAACATGCATGATTAGCATGTTTAGAGATCAATGACAATGTCAAACATGCCATTAAATTAGGTATTGATGCTCAATCAAGTTCATATTATTACATAATTTATTTACAAATCAGTAGTAGAAAAATCGGTAATTTGTTCACACAGAGATGTTGCATTTTTTAAATTTAAATTCTGTCGTAATTTATATGATTGTTTTCTCTTCATAAATACAGCGACATATCTACCACCACCAGTTTGTGACAATATATACCATGTCATAAAACTCCCGCTTGCGGGAAACGATGTGCCATAGATGGAGGCCGCTCTGGCCAATAAATGTGCGCTATAAATAAACCCCTGGCATAATAGGGTGTTTGTCTGCCTCTGTATGTCTTATGTAAGTCTGATTACAATCAATAATCGACCAATCAAATAGGTGCCGTCCCCTATAAATCAAAGGCACGTATCTGCCACCTTATGAAGTGGCAGATACGTGCATTTAATCCATTTACCTTTAAACCACTAAGCACGACCATAGTCGTTTTCAATCTGTTTAATTTAGCCGTTTAAATCGCAGTTTTTGCGAACGAAATGTATGTTTAAACAGCAAGCTTTGCAAATGTTTGGTCCCAAATCAAACAAAAATGAACAATTTTCAACCACTTGAAGTTGTGGGTCGCGGTAGCGAGTCACAAATTCAAGTGGGTGAAAATTATTTAATTTAGCGGATTAAGGGTGAACCCTTTTAGCTCACTCGTCACATTTATGCACCCCGTGGCATATTTTGAGTTAAATTCACTGGCTTCAAAATTGCATATTTCATCACAATAAGAACGTTATGACCTTTAATCTTTTAACGGACAAGTTTTTTAAAGTGACGCAAGCAGCCTTTTTTTTTAATATGACCATATGATGTAAACATGTCCATATGACTGCAATTTTTTTTTGTGCTGTGCATTACCCAGTTAAGCGAGATATAGAGACGAAATTCCCGTATTTCTTATTTTGGACATGCATGTCCGAAATAAGAAATCGGTATTTTCACTCACTAGAAGTACTGTCTCACTGACGCGATTCACAAATTCAAGTGAATGAGAGAATTATTCAGATTTGACGACATGGGGGTAATTATTTCGAATTCTTACTAACCGATGTTACTTTTTATATTTACCATGTTAAAAAGCTGGTATTTAATGTGGTAATAAAAAGTATAATAAAAAATATAATCTGGACCGGCTGTTAAATAGTTATAAATTTAGCACATTAGCACATCTTTAAATAATAGATATATAATAGCATAATAGATATACCTTACTGTTGCTCATACAGTATATATATTTTTATAATCCATAAATATTGCTAACAAATCAGAATCACATTATGTATATATTATTAATAATAATAATAATAATAAAATACACTGAACAACGATAATTGTTTTGTCGATTACATGGCTCTAGACACTGTAAAAACAGGATGAAAAACAACCTATGGGCAACGAGGAAAAAATAGTGGAATGGGAAGCCCCTGAAATGGGTGTCTGTCTGAGATAGGAGAGGGCATGTGGGGAGAGGATATGCGAGATGACATACGGGGCGCCACCAGGGTATACGGGGCGCCACCAGGGCATACGGGTCGCCGTCGTTCTTCTCGTCATCTGTAACCAGATTTGGGAATCATTGCGTTTGTCAAACACATTAAGGGTTCTTAGATGTGATATGAGAGGATGAGACGCAAAGTAACGAGCTCGACTTCTCTTTTACTCAGCGAACACAATATATTCACCAAATGCTGGGCCTATGTTGGTCAGCCGTCTACGACAAAGGTCCAGCATTCGTGTTTCCTTGCGGCCGCCATCCAGCTTTTTGACATTTTGTGTGGTGGAGATATTTTTGTGAACGGATACCATGCAGCCGTCTGGTGAACCGGGGTCAGTAGCATCTAGAAAAATAAAACTGCTGGTCAAACATCACAAAAGATAAATAGATTGATTGTTCGATTGATTGATTGATTGATTGATTGATTGATTGATTGATTGATTGATTGATTGATTGATTGATTGATTGATTGATTGATTGATTGATTGATTGATTGATTGATCGATTGATCGATTGATTGAATAACTGATTGATTGATTGATTGATTGATACATTGATTGATTGATTGATTGATTGATTGATTGATTGATTGATTGATTGATTGATTGATTAATTGATTGATTGATTGATTGATTGATTGATTGATTGATTGATTGATTGATTGATTGATTGATTGATTGATTGATTGATTCATTATTTCATTCATTGATTCATTGATTCATTGATTGATTCATTGATTGATTCATTGACTTGACTGACTGATTGACTGACTGAGTCATTTATTCATGCATTCATGCATGCATCTATTCATTCATTCATTTATTCATTCATTCATTCATTCATTCATTCATTCTTTCTTTCTTTTATTCATTCATTCATTCATTCATTCATTCATTCATTCATTCATTCATTCATATATTTTTTTATTAATTAATTTTTTTATCACCTAAATATGGCAGCTATTTAGAGGCTTGTCTCATGTAGTTTACAGTTTATATAGGTCCCTAATACATATTGTATGTTCCCCTGTTCTCAGCATTCAGGATTGAAAGAACAAAATGATCCCCCCCCCTCTGCGGTGGCTGGTCGTGGACCGTATGTACCCACTAAACAGTACTTTGTGTGAGAAATATATCTTTTCCAGGTAAATACAGAACCCTGGTCAAAGGATCATATGATTTGTTTTCTGCAATTGCTCCATCACTGTAAGAAAAAAATGTATGGTGTGATTTCTGGTTCGTAAATATGCCACAAGGCCTATTCGGATTTACATAGAAATAAAGGTGTTGTTGGATATCAATACTGCTTTAAACCTTGGAAGCTTGACATATACATTTGGCAGAATCGATTGTCCTCGTTAATATCCCAATTGTCTGTAATTTTAAATCTTTAAATCTAAATATTTTTCGTCATTTGAAGCTGGAAATTGCGTTTGCAATTCCAGTTTCAAATGATGAAAATAGAAACAAACAATTCAGCAACAAAAGGGTTAATCATCTGGGATACAAACACGAGGCATTGACCCAGCGTTAGATTAATGTTAGGCCAGCGTTGGACATCAACCCCACAATCGAGTGTTTGGCGGGCAGATACAATACGTTGTCAAAATGTTCCTCTATGGGGTTGATCGCAGACGGCTTTTATTTTTGCCGGGGTACATTTACATTGGCTTAGAGCTGGAAATCGAGATGGAGCTGACCCATCAAACAGGTGTTTTAATATTGGACCAGCGTCACGGATGGTAGACCAACCTTAAAACAACATTGGCTTAGCTTCTAGTGTTTGCTGGAAAGCCTAAATATTTGCATACAACGAAGCCGGGGGCGACGGTTTTACAATAATCAGGTGTAGGGTACCAGCTAGGTTGATGTGTTATGAACAGTATAAAGACACGCTATTTATGCAAAAAAGGCGAGGGATTTACAACAATCAGGTGTTGGATGACAGATTGATGTGTTATGAACAGTGATTGCCATTAAGTTATTGACGTCAGACACTATACGTTGGACAAATCTATTAAGGCGTTGGTCAAATATTGAGAAGCAAGGGAGGTTCATGATCTTAATTAAGATATTTTTAATTGCTAATTTTCACCCCATTAAGAATTATGCCTCGAACTGAAACGTTTAGTCTTTTGAAGCAAAGTTTTGCTTCTAAACAGCATGTGGAGATCAAAATAGACCAACGCGAACGCGCGAGCGAAAACACAGACGACGACAGCACGCGAACAGATGCGAAACTCAACGCTTATTTTCTTGCATTACCCATACCATGCCAAACCAGCAAAACCCGCAAAAAATCAAACCAATTTGTTTTCGCCATAATATAAATATTGCTAGTAGAGAGAATTTTCACTTTCTGATACACCCTTCAACATATTGATGGATTATATGAATATTTTTGAAAATTTTAATAATAATTATGACAATCTGCTTATAAATGTTTTTATTTGACTGTAGTATGCCATAAAATAAAAATTGTATGCTCATGCGCAATGGAGAAAAGTAGGTCAGACACCAGTCGCCTCATTCCATTCATTTTACCATTGACTGGTCCAAAGGAAGGGGGTTCAGAGGAGTCTTGACACCTACCTTTTTTAAATAGAACCCCCTCTTTTTCAAAATTCTGAATCCGCCCCTGAATGACCAGGAAAGTAAGTGTCCCAGAATACAAGGGGCGTTATCTCTATTGTTCTCATATTTTACTGTGTCATCTTGATTATCATGAGAGTGTACAGGAGAAATAGTTTTTATGTACTTTTTTACATTTATTCTTTTGTTGCGTTCCATACAAATATTTGCTTGGGAAAACATGGTTGGTGGATGTCATTTATTTTCTGGGATGGTCAAGTCATTATTCCAGCTTCGTGAGTGTTTACTGATGCCAGAATAATTGAATCATTGCTGTGTCAAGGTTAGACCATCGTCTAAGACGGTGGCCCAACATTCACCTAACATTTACTCAATGTCTCGTGTTGCCTGGGGTAGGCTGTCATGCGCACAAGGAGAACTGGTCCCTGGCTGTGTCTCCTGCACTCAAAGTATTATTGTGTCTGATGATCCAGAGGGGGTGTGTTTAAGAGGTCCTGAATCCCCCTTTCCAAGACTAAATTAACAATAATCAAAATTGTCAAATTATCGGTATTTGACTTTCACAATTTACTAAAGTTGGGGCAAAAGCCTAGTAAAATTTCGAGTATCAAGACCCCATATATCAACTGAAATCATTGACACCTATTTTTTTATCCCCCCCTCCCCCACCCCTGAGATCTGTTCCAGATACAGGTTTCGAGCGCTCGGCCTTTGACATCACTTGAAGTGAGTACATTTCGGGGTTTCAAGCGAAATTAGGTGTAGTTGAATAGTTTACAGGAATTGTGCAGATAATGAATACTTTGTGTTTAATAGAAATTTCTAAATCATTTACAATTTTTATTTTTAAACTTTTTAATAGCGAAGTATCTAGATTATTAAAGTAGCATAACATTTAGTACTGATTATCAATTGTTTTAGTTTTCAAGCGTCATTTCCGATTTCTACATAATATTTGCATTTGGGATTCGAGATAACGAAATCTAGCACATTAAAACTTCAAAGCTGTCTGCCTCTTCAGATCACTAACCCTAAAAGCGATAAGCACGACAATATTCGTTTTTAATCTGGTTCATTAGCAGAATAAATCAATGTCACTGGGTATGAAATGCGTGTTTAAAAGTCAAGATTTCCAAATGTTTGGTCTCAAATTAAACAAATATCAGAAATTTGTCTACTTGAAGTTCGCGACCCACAACTACAAATGGGTAAGAACAATTAACGTATAGGCGAATAGTATTAGACCTGTAATCATGCTCAAGAGGAAAAAATATGCCAAAGCTGAATTTTTCAGTAAACCTTCCTAATACCATCAGAAACAACATACTAAAACTCCCCGTGATTCCCGCTGGAGCCTTTTCTATTATTCAAGATGGCGTCCGAGATGGCCGCCAAAATGTTAAAACCACTATATCTCGGCTTGTAATCAACATAACTTTATGATTTTAATGTCTACATGTACATTTATTGCCATAAGGATTAAAATGAAACAGGTTCTGAGTCACTAAAAAGTCAAGTATATTATTTATTTTCAATTTAAGGTATACTGATATGGGAAATGGCAAAATTTTGATATGTGTGACATTTTAAGTATTATTCCCCTCATTAACATAACAGAAATTGAAAATGAATAATATATGTGACTATGTCGTGACTCAAAGCCTGTTTCATTTTAATCCTTTTGGATACAAGTACATTTTGATATAAAAATTATAAAATTATGTGTTAATAGGTGGTGGGGACGAGGTAGTACAGGGCGACGATGAAGCTTTAAATGACAATGGGAAAGCGCTAAAGTGCGTTCGAGAGGCGTCGAAGAACACTTTATTCTGTCAAAAAAAGCTAATTAATCTGATAGCCATAAATAATAAATATGACATTTAACCATCAACATAAAACACCTCATTAAAACAAGGTATTGCATTGTGTTATTTTAATTTGTTAGATTTATATTTGCGCTCCTTTGACCTTGAAATTGGCATTTCGACTTTGAAGATGAAGTTGAATCACTAAAATACTACCAGACATGGATCTTCCAGTAGGATAGGCTAGGTCGGTTACCTCTTTTTGCACGCAAATAGGTATTAAACTTGTTTTTACTTGACCTTACAATTGACGTTTTTGACATTGAAGATCTATAATCTTCAATTTTTTTTTTTCACATTTTTACCTTGGAATTTACTTTTTGACCTTGAATCACTTAAATCACCAAAGTAATACCATAAATGGATTATCCCGTTAAAACCGCCTCAAAAAGAAGTATTACATAATTATCAGATTATGATGTTTGTTGATATTTGTATTTGTTACCAATATTATTTTCAGGAATTTGACCTAAAATTAACCCTTTGACTTTGAAGGTCACCTTGAATCACAGACATAATACCATCAAAAGATTTAAAAATCAAAATCCAATGAAAATGAGGTATTACACATGTTCTTAGCTTTATTTGGTAAAATCATTTTTTAAATTATTTTAACGTTGACCTTGGATTTTGCCCTCTTGCACCACCGCCATCTTAGATTTTTGACACTTCTCAAATGTTATTTCAACCTATGAGCTTCCCAATTCTCAAAAACATGGATTATAGACAATATTGGGCAAATTAGGATGGTTTTACCGATTTTCACGGACAATTGTGGCCATCTTGGAGATGACCCAGTTTTAATTCATTTTTAGTGGTCAAATTTTAATAGATTTTTTTTCTGTCATTCACTATATGTCCAGTAGGTTAGAAAACCGTTGAGATACCTTTTTTGTCATAATATTTCTTAGGTATAAACATTTTGGCGGCCATCTTGGACGCCATCTTCAATAATGGAAAAGGCTCCAGCGGGAATCACGGGGAGTTTTAGTAT
Organism: Flabesymbios commensalis; assembly: GCA_964017125.1. Taxonomy (NCBI): domain Eukaryota; kingdom Metazoa; phylum Annelida; class Polychaeta; order Terebellida; family Flabelligeridae; genus Flabesymbios; species Flabesymbios commensalis. Next base: position 16,038,411 of record OZ024906.1, read on the forward strand.
GTTGTTTCTAATGGTATTTGGAAGGTTTCCTGAAAAAAATAGCTTTGGTATATTTTTTCCCCTTCAAAACCTAATACTATTCGCCTAGTAGCGCTTTAAGGGATTACATGGATGATAATTTCCATTTGATTGCCGCCAGCGAAGTGCACCGCGACCAATAAGCCTTTCTGAATATTTTTTGCTGATGATATGCAACAAGAGAATGTTTTACTACAAAATCAAAACAAAAATAACTGCGTTGATGAATACAGTATTTATCTACAGTATTTATCTAATTTGCTTGGTCGAGGACAGCATTTGGTCAACATCTTGTGTTAGCTGGGCAGAGACCTATAATTTGGGCAGCCTGATGAAGACATCGCCTGCAGACGGCAGACAGCGGAAGCCGTCTTCTCGCCATCTTTTCGCCGGGAAGTTCCGGTGGGGTGGTTTCGCTGCGGGCACCTTCCAGGTTTTAAATGGATTGTGGAGCACGTCGGCGCTGTCTGTGACCTTTTAAGCGCCAAGCACCGCTATAATCATGTTCACACTTTTTATTATTATTAAAGTAAAATGTGTCTCATAGCAGTAAAAATTGAAAATACACTGGCCTCCCTAAAGCTTCTTCACCCCTAAGCGATGCCTATTTATTCGATGCTGAACACATCGCATTGTATTGCAGCATATAATCACATATGAATACTTCATTTCAGTTTATTTATAAACAAATGCTCAAAGAAAAAGATATATATGGTATAATAAAACATAATTAATGCAACAGTTAATATATTGTATGGTTAGCCACGTGAAATGATGGCGGCTGCTCTCCTGGACAAAAAGCAGTACAGTGCTCAGAGTTGTGCAGGACAAATTCTACCCCAGCTACGTGATACCACAGAACTGGAATTCCAGTTTTGTTGTGATACTGCGGCATCCTGTTCTTCGCATGTGGTTACTTTGGGCTCTATTACGTCTGTTTTTTCATCCAGCACCAAGTGTTCTCTATATGACTTTATCTGTAGACTGCGAGGGAAATAACATCCGGCGGATACCATTGTTGTCTAACCATGCATCAACTGCCATGCCTCTGTGACAGAGAACTTTGCCTTGCTGGGTGACAAATGGGTGATACCTATCCCCAATCATGTCTTGTACTTACCCAAAACAATTCTTCTCCTTTGATATGGAAGGGTGTATCTGCCATTTTACCAAGTGGCAGATACACCCTTTCATATCCAAGGGGACTTATTGTTTTTATATGAAAGGATATGAAAGGGTGTATCTACCACTTTACCAGGTGGCAGATACACCCTTTCATATCCGAGGGGACGAATTGTTTCCAAAATGTAGATGTAGGAGTGCTGGTTGAGTTGTCAGAGGCGTTGTCAGACGTTGCAACGAAGTCAAGATATCAATGCTTTTGGATTCATGCTCTTTCCAGTCTTTCTCCAACATCTTTGACGCTGATTATCACTACACTGTGGTGTAGAGTGAACTCATCGACGAGCACAACAAAGAACACATTGTCATCAATAGGGTCCACTGCTGAATTGTTGTGGCCCACCTTATACGATGCTGTCTCTTCTGGTATGAAATTTAGTGTTTTTTCTTTGTACTAAGCCGTCACCTCACAGTTTTTGATGACAACTGTGTATCATCTAACGTACTCCAGTGTTTTCACGAGCTGTATCTTTTTCTTAGACATCGTTGGTCATTTTCAAAAAAAATATTTTTCATTTGCCAGATGAGAACCAGCAAGTGCATGTGTCCTCGTTATTTTCTCCCGATAATAAAGGCCTTCTTTTGACGTCGGCATCTATAAACGGTTTGAGACAGCCAGCACTACATACTGCAGAGCAAATTCTATCGATGCAAAATGAACTTAATTAACTATAAAGGGATATTTTGTCAAGCATATGGATCGCCAATTCATAGTTCAACACAGCATAGAAACGCATCTGCACTGAAAATAGACTCACACGAAACAAAAATAAATGGGATCGTGGGTGATTAGCGCGGGGACCGTCTTTTGACGTCAGCACCTGACGTCTGAAGACGTCAGATTCTGACGTCTAAAGAAGGTCCCCGCACTGAAAAAGTTAAAATATGTATAATGGCCGTACACCCATATCATATGCATTCAAATGAACCGGCAAGAGCTTACTAAGACATTTATGATTATTTCAAATTGAGAAACACCCTTTTGTCTCCATGGTTTGTTGTAAACATATTTATTTAACGAGGATTTACAAATAGCTACAAAGCTTAGGTCAGTGTCTCCTCAGTGCAGGTGCAAGTGCAAATAGTAATAATAATATAATGTGGTGTGAAACATGTATAAATTAAACATCGGCACCTCTATGCAATACCATAACAATGTGACCGAGCAAATACACAACATTGTCACCCACATTTACGAAGAAGCAAAAAATATGAATACACACAATAAGCATGAGAGATGCCTTCAAGGCGGCTCAAAAATAACATTATATATTCACACATTTCGAAACAGAGAAATACAAAAGTACACACTATAATTAGGAAACAAAATCTTAAAATTAACATAAAATGCAGGTATCTGGCTACATCCCAAAACGCGATGTTTCGTTAATATATAACAAAACAAAATGGCATATTTTTATATTTATTTCGGGGGGCAGTGTAAAAGATCCCGAGACAAGAAGTTCGTAATCTATTCTTGTTTCTGGAGGAATTAACGGAGATATTTTTTCTAGCATAGTTTCGCGTTGAAAAGTGTAATTGCTGCATTGGAAAAAATAATGTCTAGCAGATTCGATTTGAGGCCCACATGTACACATGGGGCTGGGTATACAAGATTTGTTATATAGATCCCCATTTAATGAAGAGAAGTTTAACCTCATTTGACAGAGATTAATTTGATCAAGTCGATTGCCGATATAAAAATGTTTGGGTACTATGGTCTTAACTTTCAGGTAGTCAGTTAGTTTGCATTTAAATAGAGCTTTTTGAGAACAGCAACGTATGCTGGACGGTAGCAGGTTCCATAAATGTGTACTTGAAGGGAAAAAGGAATAACGAAAGTATGATGTTCTGCAACGATGTCCCAAGTATTTGAACTCCCCCCTGGCTCTAGTGGTATTTCTGCTGTTCCCCAGAGGGCGCGTTAAAAAGGTATGGAGGTTGACAGGACAGGTTTTAAATACTATGCTATGGAATTTTAAAATTTTATGAAACGTTCGCCTGGTTTGCAAAGTACAGAGTCCAGTTTCTTCCAGTAACAGTTGGCGTGATGTACCTTTCTTACAACCTGTGATCAGACGCAGCGCATTATATTGAATATTCTCAAGGGTATTTTTATCATTCTGGGAACAGTTGTCGAAAACTACATCTCCATATTCTAAAAGTGGACGTATAAAAGAAAGGTAACAGCGATGTAGTGCTGAGCGACTCATTTTGTACTTAAATAAACGGAGTAAATGGACACGTTTCATTGCCTTGGTTGTTATTTCGTTGATATGATCAGACCATGATAGCGTTTTGTTCAAGACAATGCCTAAGTGTTTGTGGCTATCTACTTGTTTTATGACAGTATTGTTTACCAATACTGGCACATAAGGTAATATTTTATTTTTACGTGAAAAAAGTATAGTTGCAGATTTGGATGGGCTAAGCGTCAGAAGCCAGTCCCTGCACCACTTGGAAATTTTTGCCAGGTCACGATTCAGTATTTTGGCAGCCTTTCGGCGGTTACAGTTCACTTTTTGGAAAAGCGAACAGTCGTCAGCAAAAAGAAATAGGTCAGATTCTATCGAATTACAAATGTCATTTATATAAATTAAAAACAGAAGTGGCCCAAGGACTGACCCCTGAGGAACCCCGGCAGTTATTTCAAGCCATGATGATTCTGTGTTATTTACCAGAACACGTTGTTTCCTATTTTTTAAGTAACTTTTAATTAATTCCAAAATATTTCCAGCAACGCCATATCTTTTTAGTTTATATTGTAGGCCTGTATGCCAAACTTTGTCGAAGGCCTTTGAAAAATCCAGAAAGACACCGTGTACTTCATCTCCGGAATCAAGTGCTGAATAGATGTTATGACATATAATGGATAACTGGTTAGTAGTGGAATCACCTGGAATAAATCCTGATTGTTTGCTAGAAATTATGTTTTGATTTTTCAAATAGCTAAATAAATGTTGGAAAATAATTTTTTCAAACACTTTCGAAATACATGGTAGTAAACTAACAGGCCTGTAGTTGTTACATTGTGTCATATCACCTTTTTTGAATAATGGTATCACATTTGCTTGTTTCCAAGCATCAGGAAAGGTGCCCTTTGCGATACATTTATTAAATGGTTTATATACAAATAATTCAGCGTTGTAAGGTTGATGATACAAGCCACACCTGCACGAGGAGATGGCGACCTTTACCAAGTATAGCAGCAGATCATGTGAACAACATTAATTTACAGCTTGAATATGATGAACAATCGCAAAATTTGCATTGTTTTACTGTCACTACTAATAGCCATTGATCATGTGTCACGACATATGTTATCAATTAGAAAGGCTATTTGATAACAATAATGGCGTTGTGCGTTACCCGCGATAGAAAAACAAAAAACTTACAAAAACTATCTATATTCGCATCTCCTATTCACAACTGCAAATGGTAATTCAATCATCTGGATCACGACACAAAATGTATTAAAGCGACACAATCAGGCCAAAATAATAAAAAAATCATTATTTTTATTTTGGCTTCTTAATATGGCCATCCTTTATCAATGTGTGACAGGCCTTTAAGATGTGAACATGTCCATAGACTAGAATGGCGTGAAGTTTTTAACATTTTGTGTTGCGCATTTACTATTTGATCGAAAAATTGGGACAAAATTTATTTTCGAACATGCATGTCCAAAATAAAAAATACGGGAATAACTGATAAATGGGGCTTTCGGCATACTTTCTACGTTGCCTCAGCAACCCAATATTTAAAAGACTTCCGCAATTCTAGTCTATTGACATGTTCACATCTTATGACCATATTAAGAAGCCGAAATAAAAATACCGATATTTTATGATTTTAGCCTGATTGTGTCGTTTTAATACACCACTATCACACTCAGTATTGTGGGGCGTCTCCGTGACCGAGAGGTAGCGTGCTCGGCCTCAGACCGCCAGGGTTTGAATATCGAATCCTGTGTCTGGAGGGCAGTGTCATCTCACTCATCTCGCCATCCTCAGGAGGTTCTCCTGACCCAGTTTAGCCTATATGTGCACAAAAGTGGACTAAATGCCCGATTCATTTCATGTTTACACCACTATCACGCTCTTCATAATAGACCTGTCTGAGATACATGATGACGTAATTGGGTCTAATTTCCGTAGAATGGCGCATGCGTCTTATTACTGGGCGTGTTAATCGTGCGCCAGTCATATAAGCAAACACGAGACGCTAGACCAATTGCGGTATAATGTTGGGCCAGCGTTGCAGACGGTGGTCCAACATTATACCAGCATTGGTTCAAGGTCCCGTGTTTGGGGGATAGGCCATGGAGATTACATTCCAATGCCATCTTATTTCGATCACCTCGATCACCAGCATACCATGTTGATCGGCGAAGGTGAAGATCGTGCCCTCGATTCATCACCAAGCTAAGACGAGACTATGATACGATGCTAGGTTAATGTTGGGCCAGCGTCGCAAACGGTGGGCCAGCATCAACCCAGCATTGGGTCAACGTCTTGTGTCAGCTGGACAGAGACCTATAATGTGGATAGCCTGATGAAAACATCGCCGGCGGACGGCAGACCGTGGAAGCCGTCTTCTCGCCATCTTCTCACCGGGGAGTTCCGGGGTGGTTTCCGGGGCATTTCCTCTCCTGCGCCCTGGGGCACCTTCCAGGTTTTAAATGAATTGTGGATCACGTCGGCGCTGTGTTGGACCCTTTAAGCGCCAAGCACCACTATAATCATGCTCACTCTTTTTATTATTACTTTAAAATGCACATTTAAAGTAAAAATGTGTCTCATAACAATAAACTTTGCAATAGATTGGCCTCCCATTTCACAAATCTAAATATTTTTCACTTACTTGAAGCTGTGGATCGCGTAACCGAGGCACATGCAGCTTCAGAATAGTGAAAATTTAAACTAAAAATCAAAGGAATAATCGCTCAGTCGTCTCCGAATCATCCGCATTAGAAGCAACTACATGTTTTAGCGACAGATAAAAACCAACAAGTGTCCTTATTATTTTCTTGCGATTAACCCTTTGACCGCCAAATTATTCAATCTGAATTTTCACCCACTTGAAGTTGTGTCTCGCTGACGCGATCCACAAATTCAAGTGAGTGAAAATTATGCATATTTGGCAAAATGGAGGTCAACTGTTTTCAAATATTGCTGATTGATGTCACATTTTATCTTTGTCACATGTTTAAAAGGTGATACTTAATGTGCTAATAAAAAGTGAAAACCCGAATATATACGACACCGGAGGTTAAAGGGTTAAAAGCCTTCTTTGGACGTCGGCAGCTATCAACAGTTTGAGACAGCTAGAGCACTGTATACTGTAGATCAAATTATATTGATGCAAAATTAACTTTATTAACTAGAATAGGACATTTTGCCAGACAAATGGATCGCCAATTCATATTTCAACACAGTATATCGCATCTGCGCTGAAAATAGGATCACAGGAAACATAAATAAATTGAGCAGTAGAGCTGTGGTTAAATAAGCGGCATGCATGATGACACAAGCCACACCTGTACGAGCAGATGGCGAATTTTATCAAGTATAGTAGCAGTATATATAGGTCTGTCAATGGGAAATAATCAACCGGTATCATTGTGTAGGCTGGGGCTGATTTTGTGGATAATCCCGTGGTGTTTGCAAAGGATCCAGCAATATTTTCTAGCCTCTCCGGGAACTCGTCTTAATGAAATCATGCTAACATTCCCCTAAAGCAATTTCCAGCTTGCAAGTGATGAAAAATCTTAAAATTTGAATTGTTTTACTGTCGTTAGTAATCATGTGTCAGGGCGTATGTTATAAATTATAGGAAAGGTATTTGAAAAATGGCTGGGTACGTTACCCGTAGCAGAAAAACTAAAACGTTTTAAAAGCTATACATATTTGCATCTCCTATACACCACTGTATACTGTACACTGTACTGTACACGACCCGCTGTTCATAATAGGCCTGTCTGAGATACAAGATGACGTAATTGGGTATAATTTCTGGTAGAATGGAGCATGCGTATCTGGGCTGACCCATTACTGGGCGTGTTAATCGTTCAAAAGTAAAACATGCTGAGCCAATGCTGGTATAATGTTGGGCCACCGGCGAGGACGGTGGGCCAAAATTATATCATCATTGGTTCAAGGTCCCGTGTTTACGAGTGAAATACCATGGAGATTACACCCCACCGGCATCTGACGACGATCACCTCGTAAACAGGGGACGTTGGGCCAATGCTGCTTTAATGTTGGGCCAGTGACGGTGGGCCAACATTAAAGAAGCATTAGATTGTTAATTACTCACACGTTGTCGAAAACAACGCTGTAACATTATTCGTTGTGTTGCTGAGCTACTTAATACATCATATTTAATTTCCCATCCACCAACGGCAACTCCGACGAAGAATGTAATGATCGTTTACTAATATGATATCCATCAGCCACTCAGCATGTGAATGGATCAACGTCTCCTGTTTTCTGGACCACAAGGATTGACTGACAGTTGGTCCAATAGTATTAAATTGAATCTTTACGAGTGAGCGGAGAAGAAACATTTTTTCCTATAAGGGCCTACTCATCCAAATTGATCCATTCAACGACCAGTGTTTCCCGTTTGCTAGGGCGGGGGCCCTGGAGCAGTGCTTAAAGCTGCCTGCTTGGAAAGGTGGAGATCGCGGGTTCGACCCCAACTCTGGCCTTCAAGTTTCAAAGAAACAAAATGTTTCTTCTCCGCTCACTCGTAAAGATTCAATATTGTGGATAGCCTTAGTGACCGAAAGGTAGTTTTCTCGGACTCAGACCGCCAGGGTCCGAATTTCGAATCCTACATGTCTGGTGGGCAGTGTCATCTCACCATCCTCAGGTGCTTCTCCTGGCCTAGTTTAGACTATATGTGCACAAATGTGGCCTAAAGTATAAAACCCCATTCATTTCATGTCATTGTCGGCAATGCAAATTCGTTACCCGCAGCCAGAAAAAAAAGTAAAATGAGATGATTTGTCTTCATCGCACTTTAGCATTTAGGCCTATCGTCCCCTGGAATTAAAAGGATCCACCTGTCATTTTGCAACGTGGCAGGTGCACCCTCTCAGCTCCAAGATAATGTTAACCCTTCCACGGTAAGCGCGATTACAGTCGTTTTTAATCAATTTTATTAGTCGATAAAATCACAGTTATTGGGAATGAAATGAGTGTTTAAACATCAAGATTTGCAAATGTTTGGTCTCAATTGAAATAAATACGAGTAATTTTCACTCACTTGAAGTTGTGGCTCCCGGTAGCGAGACACAACTTCAAGTGGGTGAAAATTTAGATTATTTAATTTAGCGCTTTAGGGTTAACATTAAAACCGTCTGACATCAATACATTCAACTAAATGCGGGTTTTGCCAGCGTCGAAGACCAACATTAACCCTTTAAGTGCGAGGACTCAGATTATGACGTCTAAAGTCGATCCCCGCACAGAAAGAATTAAATATAGTAGACCCATAACATAGGTATTCAAATGAAGCGGGAAGAGCTAACTAAGACATTTATGGTGACTTTAAATTGAAAAACACCTTTGTTCTCTATTGTTTATACAAAAATATAGTTGTGAGGATTAAACCGGATTGGTTCAGCATCTCTGTTTGCTGGGAAGTGTAGTCCAATTAGTGCTTTGCTGCACGCAGGTCAGACGGTCTGACATCCAAACCAGGAAAGTCATTGACTGTTCATGCTCCACAAGTAAAGCATTCTGTCTAAAACCAGCCGATGGTGACATTTCGTCAGAAGACACCACCACAGCAGCAAGCGCAACACTTTCCAACCGACACAAAATGTTGTTTTAATGCTGTCCCAACGTCTTAGACGTTGTCACAGCATTAAAACAACATCTCGTGTCGATTGGAAGTGTAATCGTTTCGTCGATAGTCGCACAAAAGCAGGTCGAGTATCCACGAGTAATTACTTCCATTATCTTGATGACATGTACGCCTGATTGACCTAGGCTAGCTGTGTGATTGAATTCCTGCTGTGCATAAATGATGGTCCTTCCATGCAGCGAAGATGCAGCGGGATTTTTTTATTCTTGGTGAAATACTTCTTTATCTTTAGATATATTGTGGTATGCTGTTAAAATATGTCTCGGATGATTTTAAATATACATCATTAGAATGTTTTAATTTTTGTTCGGAATAAAAAGCATGTGAATTGCGACTGTATACCTCAATTATACAAGTGTACAGTAGTTTGATTTTGGTGATAATACTGTTAGACCCAGAAAGAAATGTCAAAAAAAATGTAGCATCCAAATTGACAGTACATAACCAATATTGATAAACTACATGTATGCAGTTGAAAAACCGAAAAAAACCCTGCTGAGAAGCATAGAACGTCTAGTTTGGTTCTAAACTCCATTATTTTATGGTATTAAAAGTTAAAATTACTGTTTTGTAACACGCAAAACAGTAATTAATAATATCAAATATTTTTTAGCTCTTAAAGAGTTACTACGGAGCATTACCCCAGCATTATCTCAAAGCCGGTGTGTGTACAGCCTAATATCGGGAGATGACGAACGTGGGGAATAAACGTGATCCAAAACGAAAGGATCGAGCATGATATTTTCTAAAGACGGTGATTATACATAATGGCCTACATGGAAATTCCATCTTCAGATTCATTGTGGTATGCTGCTAAAGGCCCAGTCACACATAAAAAAATGAACAATTTTGGTCAGTGCGTTGTGATACGCTGAGCGTGCATCAGAATTTGTTGATGATTTGACGAGAACGTCGGATGAGCCTTATTCATTTATGTGTGCGTCAACCTCTGCGCATATTTTCTGCATGTTCAAAAAGGTGAGCGTTTTTCCACGTGTTAATTTAGATGCCAGAAGAACGTCAGACCACGCCAGTCTCACGCTAGGCACAAGTAGAGCACACACTATTAATTCGTTGTGTTTTCGTTGTCCGAGGTTTGTCAAAGTCACACATAAACGACGCACAGTCCACGCATAAAAAAAATTGAAATAACAATTTCAGTCCAGATTGTAAAAAACGTCGCAAGCTGGTAGCTAATGCACAGCATGTTTTCAACGCAAATGGCGAATGAACAGCCTTTGCTAACACGTTGGAGCATACAGTGCGCATTAAACCCTAAAATGCTAATGTCGACGATTATAGTAGATTTCATCAGTTTGTTTTCAACATTTGTAACCATTTTTAAAAGAAAAAATGTGTCTCAAATTTATGATAACATTATATATTTGGCCGTAGTTTTGACAAATTAAAAACAAATTTTGCACTTAAAGCCGTGTATCGTGTAAAACACCACCTCAAATGACCTAAAATAAAATGTCGTTCCCCACAGCTCCAAGGGTTAAGCCCAAGGGTTAAGCTGCAGAAGTAACACAGTCACAGCATGCTGCTCGAGCGCTGGGATACTGCAGAAGTAACAGGCGAACTGCGGGTGTGTGCCTTGCGTTTGCTTGGAGCGCTAATGCAGCGCAGGTAGGTGTGTTGCCCGCGACAGCCGGCGCCCTCAGCGGGCAGCCATGTGATACAAAACAAAAGTATTTGGCGTTGATATAACGTTGTTCTAGCGCGCCGTACACGTTGCTGGCGGTCTTCTGGCGAGTACTTCAATATTTTGAACATACTCAACTTCCTTTGGAGATTACACCGCGCACAAAAGTATGCGTAGCGTTAGTGCAGCGCCTCACACGGACCAGTAACGAGGACACACGACCGACGCACGAAAGACACTCTGGCAAAAAATAATCAATTTTTAGTGCGTGGTTCGTGCGTCGACTATGTGTGACTGAGCCTTACGATCAGAAAAAAAACTAAAAAATGCTGGCACTGAGCATGCATATAACGCCCACCCAACGTGTTCCTAACGCATGTCCAGCGAACATACATGTATAACGTATATGGGGCCTGCTCAATGTTTTCTGACTTATTTGTGCCTCGCGCTGGCGATGCGCGGTGTATTCGCTAACTTTGTCGCCCTTCTAACGGGCGACGCGGCGTCGAAATGCTGTGTATTCACTGATTTATACACCTGATTTATTTATAGCACGCTGTATATTCGTCTTAAACTCGCTGGCTCTTCTCATATCCTGACAAAATTCATGGACGCACAACGGCGCACTGCTCTAATTTTTGTCACTCAAGGCGTGGGCTGTGCTTCGTGTATGTGTGACTGTCCACAATGATTTAGATTTTACATCATTGGAAAGTAGGCCCTATAATTCGGCAGTTTTTTTGTTTAAGAGAAAAGGGATGCGAATTTGTAACTGTTTGCCTCAATTACACAAGTGCATAAAAACTCGATTTTGGTGAAAATAATTTATTGTTAGATCTAGAAAAAAATTTCAACAAAAATGTACGTAGCATCCAAATTGAAAGTACATAACCGATATTGACTAACTATGCAGTTATACAAATTTTTTAATTTGATTCTGAGAAACTCAAAAGTCTTTTCACCGAACTATCTAATACAATGAAGTATGGGGAGGGTGTCTTACATTTTTTCACCGAGTAACCATTCAAATGGGTTTCCGGTGACGTCACTGCGTTTCACAGAATAGTGGGACAAATAACTAAAACGAAATACTGAAGTGTCATCACTCCTAGTTTAACACATGCTTTTGAACTATATTTGGGAAGTGAAACCAGAATTTATTCAACATCCCCTGTTTGCTGGGAAGTGTGGTCCAATTAATGTTTTGCTGCACGCAGGTCAGACGGCCTGACATCCAAACCAGAAAAGCCAACAATGGCGACCATTGACTGTTCATGCTCCACAAGTAAAGCATCCTGTAAAACCAGCCGATGGTTGCATTTTGCCCGAAGACACAGCCGCAGCAGCAAACGCAACAACTTCCAGCCAACCAAGATGTTGGTTTAATGCTATGCCAACGTCTACAACGTTGGCCCAGCATTAAAACAACATTTGTGTCAAATGGGAGTGTAATCGTTTCGTCGATAATGGCACAGAAAGCTGGTGGAGTATTCGAGAGTAATTACTTACATTATCTTGATGACATGTACGCCTGATCGACCCATGCTGGGTGATTGCATTCCTGCTGGGCATAAATTAGGGTCCTTCCATGCAGCGAAGACGCAGCAGGAATTCTATATTCTTAGTGAAATACTCTTTCATCTTTGGATGTATTGTGACATGCTGCCAAGACAGCAGTGTAATTGATTAACATAAATGAAAATTTTACAAACCTATTTTTCATACTAGTATATGTAAGCCTACATGTACATACAAGATGGTTAGTTTGGTAAAATCACATACAGAATTAAAATAAAATAACAGTGGCATATTGCCAGAATAGATCACCAAATATTTTGATGATGACTACTTAAAATAAAATTAAATGGCATTACCAAGATATGAAGATAGATGTTTTCCGCACGAAAAGCTATGGAAAATCTGCGACGATTGTAAATATATATTATTGGCAGGTGGGCCGGCTGTTTTTATTTTTGCTCGGGATAAAAAGGATGTGAATTTTCGACTCTATGCCTCAATTATACAAGTGCACTGTAGCTTGATTTTGGTGATAATATTGTCAGGACTAGAAAGAAATATTTCGAAAAAGTAGCATCCAAATTAAAAGTAGGGCCTACATAACCAATATCGATAAACTAGGCCTACATGTCGGCCTACGCAGTTGGACAAACTTTTGAATTTGGTAGTGGAACAATTTATCAATGTGTATACACATGCACTGTGATTGGACAAATATATATAGCAAGCAATTTTCATCGTTTTTTTTTCTTTTTTAAATTCCTGTTTTGTATGTGCAAAATAACGCCAACATCAAGAGATTTTAGCCCTTCTAGATTATTGCCACGGAGCATTGCCCCAGCACTATCTCAAAGCTGGTGTGTGTACAGTCTAATACTGGGAGATGACGAACGTGGATAATAAACGTGATCCAAAACGGAAGGACCGAGAATGATATTTTCTAAAATCGGTGATTAGACCTACATAGAAATAATTAACTAAAATATAATACAGAAGTATCATCACTTACTAGTTTTAAACATGTTTTAAACAATATTTGGAAAGTGAATTAATTTCGAAGTATAAGTATTTTACTGTGCATCTCGCTCCACTACTCAATAGTGATAGTGATGCTGCAGCTGATGTCTAAATAGGACGCACTTACAGAGACGGCGTGTTTGCATACATATTGTCAGCTTCATAGAAAGCCCAGTCATCACGATACACTAACCCAATGCTGGCTCAGTGTTGGTCCACCGTCTGCGACGCTGGCCCAACATTGAGCCGGCATTGGGTCAGGTCAGCATATCTTGTTTACTGGTTGATGTACCCTGTACCCAGTGACCTTCATTAGGAAACCTTACATCCTAGAAAACACGGAATAGTCAAACGGAATAGTGAACCGATGCTGTTTTAATGTTGGCTCAGCGTCATAAACACCCAAGGCGCACATCCCAGTGTAAACGAAATAAATTATTGACCCAATGTTAGTATAATGTTGGGACATCGTCTTAGACTGTGGCTAGGTGAAAACATTGCAGGTTAAGGCTACTCAGTTTCACAGAATACGATCAATGATAAGACCCATGGGCCTATGTAAATGAAATAGATCGCCATAGAATCATTTTTTCACAGCAAAATTGGTAGAAAAGTATAACAAGAAAAGGGATTCGATTCTAACAAAATAATATGGATTGCTGTTGCGGGTCTTCTAATCTCACCAAATATAAGACATTGGCACAACACTGCCGTGCAAAGCCAGAAAGCCGTATCTGCCTACTTTACAAAAAAGCAACACTGTCTTTTGGCTTTGCTGCAGTCCTTGTTTGAGCTCTGTTCTGAATAGCACTGTGTCAGCGAATAAGAAACGTTGACCCGAGAGACGTTGTGACTTCGTTCTCAGCTGACATTTCAGATATAATATTTGTGTATTTTATAAAATCAGGTCATAATTAATTTTCCCTTCCTGGAATATTGCTGCTGTAATTCGCAGCTCAAGGTTAATAAAATGAGAAGTAATACATGTGTCCCAGGAGGGCAAAAGAAAAATGTCATAATGTCACAATCTGTCACAATCTGCTACAATAAATATAATTTTTATGTATTATATTTGGCTATTTTGTGACATTAAGGTTTCATTTACATCACTTTTCTGAAAATAGGCGTATTCATGGGATGCCTCCTGAAAATCCAAATAATTCTATTTGAAGCATTTTCACAATGCAAACATTGTAACACAATTCTACAGCACTAGGCATATGTTTCAGTCAATTTTACACAGTTAGACATAAGTACCCTATATCATTAGGCCCTTATGTTAAGCAATTATATCGTTAATCGTTAAAACTAGGTTTGTTACAATAAAATGATGATGGACGAGGCCACGCTGTGTGGTGAGATATGGTGAGATATGGATCCATAGACCATAACTATCCATGCGGACAAACAGACTGCGTGTCCGGCTAGAGGGACAAGCCAAATGCGTGCAGAACTGGACGGGGACAAACAACACAGCAGATTACGGGGCACAGCAGATTACGGGGCGGTAACCAATGCTGTTTTAATTTTGGGCCAGCGTCAAAGACAGTGTGCCAGCTTTAAGCCAGCCTTGGGCCAATGGTTTTATATACTGCCCAACTGGAAGGAACAACAAGGCAGACACGAGACATTGACCAAATGCTGGTTTAATATTGGGCCAGTGCCCAAGACGTTGGGTCAACATTAACCCAGCATTGGGGGAATATTTTGTGTTATTAAGGGTGTAAGGGTTAAAATACTCCCACTTGAATTGCGACCCACAACAATAATTTATAGCAGAGGAAAATTTCTCACTTACGTCAAGCATTTCCAACATATTATTAGAACGATTTCTAAGCCCCATTGAGGGAATTTTAAAATTGATTTAACTCTTAAAGCGCTAAAATAGTTCTGTATAAACCATGAAGACGAAGGGGTTTATCAATTTTAAATTCTCATAAATGTCTTAGTTAACTCTTCATTTGAATACCTGTTATCATGGTTATGGGTCTACGGCCATTATACATATTTTATTTCTTTAAGTGCGGGGACCGTCTTTATACGTCTGAATCTGACGTCTACAGACGTCTGATTCTGAGGTATAAGAACGATCCCCGCGCTGGAAGGGTTAAGTAATGGTATATTAAATTGGCTTGTGTGTATCGGCAAAGTGAATGCGTTACCCGCAGCCAGAAAAAAATGTTAAATTAGATGATTTGTTTCCAACGCACGTTTGTCACCAGCTGGTTATAGCATTTATCGTCCACCTCGAATTAAAAGGATCTAACTGTCATTTTGTAATGTGACAGGTACACCTTTTCAGCTCCAAGGGAATGTTAACCCTTGGATGGCTAAGCATCACTATAGACGTTTTTAATCTGTTTTATTTGCATATATTTTATATCTAAATCACAGTTATAGGGAATGAAATGTTTAAACATCAAAATGTTTAGTCTTAAATTAAATAAATACGAGTAATTTTCATCCACTTAAAGTTGTGGCTCGCGGTAGCGAGACACAAGTGAGTGAAAATTTAGATTATTTAATTGAGCGTTTTAAGGGTTAAAACAATCTGACAAGGACATCAATATATTCAACTTAATGCGATTTGAAAATATGTCAGTTCTCCAAAGTCCAAACCAGCAAAAACGGGAAGCTGAGAAAATTCCGATTTAGGGCTTGGCCGGTGTCGAAGACCCACTTTAACCCTTTCAGTGCGGGGACCGACTTCACACGTCAGAATCTGACGTATATAAACGTCGGATTCTGACTTCTAAAGTCGATCCCCGTACTGAAATAATTAAATATTTATAATGGTCATAGACCCATAACATAAGTATCCAAATGAAGCAGAAACAGCTAACTAAGACATTTATGATGACTTCCCAGCAAACACGAGACATACATCCAATGTTGGTACACACTTGGCCCGCCGTCTGCGACGTTCGCCCAGCAGTGAACCAACATTTGGTAAATATCTCGTGTTTTGGTCTCCATGGCTTATAAATACAAAAGTATCTCAGCGTTGTGAGGATTAAACCAGCATTGGTTCAACATCCCCTGTTTGCTGTGACGTGTGGTCCAATTAGTGTTGAGCTGCACGCAGGGCAGGCGGCCTGACATCCAAACTAGAAAAACCAACAATGGCGACCATTGACTGCTCATGCTCCACAAGTAAAGCATCCTGTAAAACCAGCCGATGGTTGCATTTTGCCCGAAGACACAGCCGCAGCAGCAAACGCAACAACTTCCAGCCAACCAAGATGTTGGTTTAATGCTATGCCAACGTTTACAACGTTGGCCCAGCATTAAAACAACATTGTGTCAAATGGGAGTGTAATCGTTTCGTCGATAATGGCACAGAAAGCTGGTGGAGTATCCAGAGTAATTACTTACATTATCTTGATGACATGTACGCCTGATCGACCCATGCTGGGTGATTGCATTCCTGCTGGGCATTAATTAGGGTCCTTCCATGCAGCGAAGACGCAGCAGGAATTCTATATTCTTAGTGAAATACTCTTTGATCTTTGGATTTATTGTGACATGCTGCCAAGACAGCAGTGTATTTTATTGACATAAAAGAAAATTTTACAGACCTATTTTTCATACTAGTATATGTAAGCCTACATGTACATACAAAATGGTTAGCTTGGTAAAATCACATACAGAATTAAAATAAAATAACAGTGGCATATTGCCAGAATAAATCACCAAATATTTTGATGATGACTACTTAAAATAAAATTAAATGGCATTACCAAGATATGAAGATAGATGTTTTCCGCACGAAAAGCTAAGGAAAATCTGCGACGATTGTAAATATATATCATTGGCAGGTGGGCCGGCTGTTTTTATTTTTGCTCGGGATAAAAAGGATGGTAATTTTTGACTCTATGCCTCAATTATACAAGTGCACTGTAGCTTGATTTTGGTGATAATACTGTCAGGACTAGAAAGAAATATTTCGAAAAATGTAGCATCCAAATTGAAAGTAGGGCCTACATAACCAATATTGATAAACTAGGCCTACATGTCGGCCTACGCAGTTGGACAAACTTTTGAATTTGGTAGTGGAACAATTTATCAATGTGTATACACATGCATTGTGATTGGACAAATATATATATATAGCAAGCAATTTTAATAGTTTTTTTTCTTTTTTAAATTCACATTTGGGAAAAGCTTCTGAGAGGCATACAACGTATAGTTCGGTTTAAGCTCCACTTGTGGTATTAAAAAATACAATTACTGTTTTGTAATATGCAAAATAACGCCAATATCGAGAGATTTTAGCCCTTCTAGGATTGACACGGAGCATTGCCCCAGCACTATCTCAAAGCTGGTGTGTGTACAGCCTAATATTGGGAGATGACGAACGTGGATAATAAACGTGATCCAAAACGGAAGGACCGGAAATAATATTTTCTAAAGACGGTGATTATACCTACATAGAAATAATTACCTAAAATGAAATACAGAAGTATCAACACTTACTAGTTTTTACCAAGTTTTAAACAATATTTGGAAAGTGAATTAATTTCGAAGTATAAGAATTTTACTGTCCAGCTCGCTCCACTACTCAATAGTGATAGTGATGCTGTAGCTGATATGTCAATGGGACGCACTACAGAGACTGTGTGCTTGCATACATATTGTCAGCTTTATAGATAGCCCAGGCATCACGATACACTAACCCAATGCTGGCTCAATGTTGGTCCACCGTATGCAACGCTGGCCCAACATTGAGCCGGCATTGGGTCAGGTCAGTATATCTTGTTTACTGGTTGACGTACCCTGTAGCCAGTGACCTTCATTAGGAAACCTTTCATCCTAGAAAACACGGAATAGTGAACCGGAATATTGAATCGATGCTGTTTTAATGTTGGCACAGTGTCATAAACACCCAAGGCGCACATCCCAGTGTAAACGAAATAAATTATTGACCCAATGTTGGTATAATGTTGGGACATCGTCTTAGACTGTGGCTAAGTGAAAACATTGCAGGTCAAGGCTACTCAGTTTCACAGAATACGATCAATGATAAGACCCATGGGCCTATGTAAATGAAATAGATCGCCATAGAATCATTTTTTCACAGCAAAATTGGTAGAAAGGTATAACAAGAAAAGGGATTCGATTCTAACAAAATAATATGGAGTGCTGTTGCGGGTCTTCTAATCTCACCAAATATAAGACATTGGCACAACACTGCCGTGCAAAGCCAGAAAGCCATATCTGCCTACTTTACAAGAAAGCAACACTGTCTTTTGGCTTTGCTGCAGTCCTTGTTTGAGCTCTGTTCTGAATGTCTGGTGATTTCCGGTGAACCAGATACAGTAAAATGGATGGACATATTTATAACTCCTTAATTCCGCCTTTCAGAGCCGCTTCCAACAGACAACAGGAATCAGCACGTTCCTTTCTGGCTCGCGGCACAATCCGGGGAAATCAGAAAAAGTGCCGAGGGAACTTCTACTTGGTCAGCATGATAGACTGCCTCAATATTGGGTTAATTATGGTACACCATCTGTAACAATGGCCTAGCATTATACCAACATTAGGTGAATGTATTGTGTTTGCTGGGCAAGGCATTTAGGTAAAAGTGAAACCATACTATCTGTTTTCTGGTTTTTTCCTGCCAGCAACAATTCCTAACATTTTCGTTGTTTTCAATTGGAGGCTATCTTTTTCTATGTGACAGCGAATAAGAGACATTGACCCAAAGACGTTGACCACCGTCTGCGACGCCAACATTACAAAAACATTGTGCAAATGTAACGTCACCCTTGGATATGAAAGGGTGTATCTGCCAGACTGCCACTGTGGCAGATGCACCCTTTCATATCCAAGGGGACGGTATATCTTGTTCATGGGGTAGGCGATCACATCAACCCTTGAAGCACTTTTATCTGCAAATACGAGACGTTGGCCCGGTGTTGTTTTGATGTTGGAGCAGAGTCGTAGACGTTGGACCAACACCGAAACAACATTGGTTCAACATGTCCTGGTTGTAATGATGACCCAATAAGCTCCATCGCTGCTTAAATTCACCACACGACATTTTTTCAATAAAATCCATTAGATATTAAATGGTATAATCCAGTCATAATAAGTTCGTTCACAGCTGACATTTCACATATAATATTTGGGATTTCATAAAATCAGGCTGTAACTTCTCCTTTCCTTCACCTTAAAGGAATTGCTGCCGTAATTATCAGCTCAAGGTGAATAAAAATGAGTACTCATAGTAGGGGAGCTAAATAAAAATGCCATAGTGTCACAATCTGTCACAATCTGCTACAATAAATATATTTTTTATGTATTGTAATTGGCTATTTTGTGACATTAAGGACTCATTTACCTCACTTTTCTGAGTCGGAAAATAGGCGTATTCATGCGATTCCTCCTAAAAATCTAAAAGTTTCTATTTCGAGCATTTTCACAATGCAAAACATCGCACAACAATTCTACAGCACTAGGCACATGTTTCAGTCTGACATATGTTTGACATATGTACACCATATTAATAAGCCCTAATATTAAGCAATTATATCGTTAATCGTTAAAACTAGGTTTGTTACAATAAAATGATGATGGACGAGGCCACGCTGTATGGTGAGATATGGTGAGATATGGATTCATTGACCATACCTATCCATAGCTATCCATGGCGACAAACAGACTGCGTGTCCGGCCAGAGGGACAAACCAAATGCGTGCCAAACTGGACGGGAACAGCACCGAAAATACGAGATGGTAACTGATACTGGCTTAATGATAGGCCAGCGTGAAATACAGTGGGCCAACATTAAACCAATATTTGCGTTTTGTGTTTTCTGGGAAGCTGAAGGGGAACAACTATTAGCCGAATGCTGGTTAAATGTTGGGCCAGTGTCGAAGACGATGGCCCAACATAAATCCAGCATTGGGTGAATATTTGGTGTTTGCTGAGACGCTGGTGTATTTACAGGGAGAGATATCGGGGTCATGCATTGTAAGCTGTGACAATGTTGCCGAGTTCTGGGTTTCCATTCCACCCAGAGCCGACGCTGGATCCTCAAATCCAGGGACTCACGTTTATTAGTAATCCTGGCAAGGACTACACTCGTAAAACAACACAATTTTACTGTTAGGCATATATTGCAATTTTCAACATGCATGATTAGCATTTTAGAGATCTATTACAATTTAAAGCATGCCTTTAAATTAGGTTTTGATGCTCAATCAAGTTCATATTATTACATAACTTATTTTGAGGATCAGTGATGAAAAATGTAGAAATTAGTTCACATATATAGGGATGCACCATTTTTTTAATTTAAATTCTGTCGTATTTCTCCTTATAAACACAGCAATATGTGTGACAATATCATGACAGAAGATAGAACAGACGCCATCGTGCCCTACACTTTCTGAAAAACGTGTTGTATTAGAACACTGTATGCTATACTACCCTGATGGCATCGCAAGGCTCTGACACAGTGACCTCCATTTTAAATGTAATAGCTTCAATACGACCACAAGTTTACGCCTGCTGAAAATGGACTAGTTTTCATAAGCACTTGAAATATTCTTCTCAATTTCATGGCATTCAAGTTTTTTGTTAATCAGCGCGCGTGTCGTATTTACACAGCTGGCTGTGTAAACAAAATGGAGGTCAGTGTGAATGGGCCTTGCGCAGTAAATGAGTTAGGCGGCCCAGTCATACCGGGTAATGCCATACAACAACGATGACAAACTTCACACCTAGCCGGGACCCGAACCTTGTACATGAGTCACGCCTCTGTATATGATCAATGACATCAAATGTAAAACTATAATTGCCCACATTGACAGTATCAAACATGTTTTAGATCAATAGAAATATCAAATAGTTTTTGGGAGATGCTTAGTTAATCCATACTGACCATACTCAGTGTCTTTTTCTTCATTACAGACATTTCATGACATGTGCACCTGTCTTACAGGCCCTGGTCAGCGAGGGTGAGTTAATCCGATAATTCAATATTGGAGATGTCTATTTTTGATAAATATGAATGGAAAATAGAAATAAACAATTAGGCAACAGGGTTAACTGGATTCAAATATTTTTTTCAAAGAAAACATGCAAGTTTAAAACTAAATAGGAAGCTATGCTAGTCTAGCAAACGAAGTCATGAAGAGGTTTGTGGAACTGCAATGTAAAAACACGATATTACTGTGGAAGATATACAAGGTTAGACCTAACATGACACCATACAAGTGCCGCAAAAAGGCAAACAGCAGTAACTCCAGTACTTGAACAGCAGTACTTGAAAAGTGAGCAGTTACTTCTGTTTGCCTTGGCACACCATACAAGGTATTTCTGGTTATTTCCGCCATTTGCTGAAATGACCGGACACACAAAACTCCCGCCGGCGGGATGCCATAGATGGAGGTCGCCCTGGCCAATAAATGTGCGCTATAAATAAACCCCTGGCATAATAGCGTGTTTGCCCGCCTCTGTATATATATGTCTTATGTAAGTCTGATTCCAATCTCTGGCCGATAAATCAAATAGGTATCGTCCACATATAAATCAAAGGCACGTATCTGCCACCTTATGAAGTGGCAGCTACGTGCCTTTAATCCATTAACATTTAAACCGCTAAACGCGACCATAGACGTTTTCAATCTGTTCAATTTAGCAGTTTAAATCGCAGTTTTTGCGAACGAAATATATGTTTTAACAGCAAGATTTGCAAATGTTTGGTCTCAAATCAAACAAAAATGAATAATTTTCAACCACTTGAAGTTGTGGGTCGCGGTAGCGAGACACAACTTCAAGTGGATGAAAATTTAAATTATTTAACCCATCAGTTTAAGGCTCCCTCTTCGTATTTATGCACCTCGTGGCATATTTTGAATGAAATTTATCAACTTCCAAATGCCATATTATACCACAATAAGGACGCTATGATCTTTAATTGGAGATATAATACTTGGGTAATATATAAAATTAGTACATTGTTTTTCACTTCGAGGCGGGAATTGCAGAAGGAAGTCACACCTCAAGATGAATAAAAGTAAAAAGGAAGACAAGAATTTGGGAAGAGGGTAAATCCGAAGGGATGACGTGTTATATCCTTAACCCTAATTACAAAGGTGAAATATATGAAATATATATGATATATGAAATATTTTTGTATAAGCTATGGAGAACGAACTGTTTTTTTTTGCATTTTGAAATCATCATAAATGTATTGGTTAGCTGTTTCGGCTTGACCGCTTCATTTGAATGGTCTACGGCCATTATATATTAGATTCTTACGTCGAAAGGCAGTTCCCACACTAAAATGCTTAAACTCTTATTTTGTAAAAAGATGGTAATTATGTCCAATTGAGAATGATATTTATTAATTGCATGTGTGAAAAATTCACTATGAAATTTATTAAGAGTATTAAATGATCGTATGATATCTTACTTACTCGACACAGTATGCATAAACAGATCAAGACCATCTTAACCCTTGTCCCGATAAATTAATTATTTACCCCCCCCACACTACTTGAAGTTGTGTCTCGCTACCGCGACCCACAACTTCAAATAGAAGAAAATTACTCATATCTGTTTAATTTGAGCCAAAACATTTGCAAATCGCAATGTTCAAACACTAATGTTATTCACAATAACAATGATTTATTCGCCAAATAAAATAAATTAAAAGCTACTTAACATTTAAGTATAACATCTTACAATTATTCAACCATTAGAAAATAATTAATAAATATATGATTGCATAATAGGTATACTTTACTGTCGCTCACACAGTATATATATATTAATATATAATAAAAAAATAAAATAAAATAAAATAAAATAAATAGAACACACTGAACAACGATAATTGTTTTGTCGCTCACATGGCTATAGACACTGTAAAACAGGATGGAAAACAACTGATGGACAACGACGAATAAAATAGTGGAATGGGAAGCCCTTGAAATGGGTATCTGTCTGAGATAGGAGCGGGTATGTGGGGAGAGGATATGCGAGAGGGCATACGGGGCGCCACCAGGGCATACAGGGCGCCACCGTTCTTCTCGTCATCTGTAACCAGATTTGGGAATCATTGCGGTTTGTCAAACACATTAAGGGTTCTAAGATGTTATATGAGAGGATGAGACGCAAAGTAACGAACTCGACTTCTCTTCTGCTCAGCGAACACAATATATTCACCCAATGCTGGGCCTATGTTGGTCAGCTGTGTACGACAAAGGCACAACATTCGTGTTTCCTTATAAAACTGATGGTCGATCTGGATAACTGACTGACTGATTGACTAACTAATTCATTCATTCATTCATTCATTCATTCATTCATTCATTCATTCATTCATTCATTCATTCATTCATTCATTCATTCATTCTGCTACAATAAATATATTTTTTAAGTATTATATTTGGCTATTTTGTGACATTGAGTTCTCATTTACCTCACTTTTCTGAGTCTGAAAATAGGCATATTCATGCGATGCCTCCTAAAAATCCAAAAGTTTCTATTTCAAGCATTTTCACAATGCAAAACATTGCAAAACAATTCTACAGCACTAGGCACATAATATGTTTCAATCAATTTTACAGTTAGACAATTTCAGTCCGGATTGTGAAAAACGTCGCAAGCTGGTAGCGAATGCACAGCATGTTTTCCCAGCAAATGGCGAATGAACAGCTCTTTGCTAGCACGTTGGAGCATAGAGTGCGCATTAAACCCTAAAATGCTAATGTCTACGATTATAGTAGATTTCATCAGTTTGTTTTCAACATTTGTAACCATTTTTAAAAGAAAAAATGTGTCCCAAATTTATGATAACATTATATATTTGGCCGTAATTTCGACAAATTAAAAACAGATTCTGCACTTGAAGCCGTGTATCGTGTGAAACACCACCTCAGATGATTTAAAATAAAATGTCGTTCCCCACAGCTCCAAGGGTTAAGCTGCAGAAGTAACATAGTCACAGCCTGCTGCTCGAGCGCTGGGCAACCTGCGGGCGTGTGCCTAGCGTTTGCTTGGAGCGCTAATGCAGCGCAGGGCAGGCGCGTCGCCCGCGACTCCCCGGCGCCCTCAGCGGGCAGCCATGTGGTACAAAGCAAACGTATTTGGAGTTGATATAACTGAACGTTGTTCTAGCGCGCCCTACGTGTTGCTGGCGGTCTTCTGGCGAGTACGTTTATGCGTTCATATGCGTTCAATATTTTAAACATACTCGACTTCCTTTGGCGATTACACCGCGCACAAAAGTATATGTAGCGTTAGTGCAGCGCCCTCCACGTACCAGTAACGAGGACACACGACCGACGCACGAAAGACGCTCTGGCAAAAAATAATCAATTTTCAGTGCGTGGGTCGTGCGTCGACTATGTGTGACTGACCCTTAAGCCACGACTCCACATACGCGTGATGCGTGAAGCGTGATGCGTGATGCGTGTTCACCGAAATCATTGAAAATAGAAAGAGCGACTCCACATGCAAGTCATGCGTGATGCGTGATGCGTATTCGTTTTGGGATCGCGTATTCACCGCTCTGGATGCGGTCAACACGTATCACGCGAGCCTACCATAACGTCATTTTATGGATTCTCCCGGGTACCCCCCCCCCACAAGATCCTTGCATGTGATCCAGGGACAATCACCTCAAACATAGGCCCTATAGCAAAACGTTGCCTTGGCATTTATCGTTTTTCTTGCACGAATGACTTTAGCTCGTAATGGCTCAATTTGACACAGGATATCTCCGAACTGTTCCCTGGTCATTCGAAAATATTGATGGTAATGTTCTGAATCCAATTTCAATTATTGCACTAGATGATAATAAACCCCATATATTTTTATTTGTTTGATTATCTAATGGATCCACCACATGTGCGTTCAACGTTTTCTTTTCATGTATAGGTAGGCCATGCATACAGTCTGTTATGTTTAATCGTCATCCTAAATTCGCTCATCAAACGTTTATATTATATATAGACAAATAAGGTGCCATTCCCCCATGTGTTAAAAAGCCACAGGAGATCCGCACTGGTTGGCTCTTTCAGCAAAAGTAACTTTGACGAATCACGCATCACATTTTGACGTACATGTGGAGTCGTGCAATACGCATCACGCATCACGCTTCACGCATCACGCTTCACGCATCACGCGTATGTAGAATCGTGGCTTTAAGGTCAGAATTTTTTTTTTAAATGCCAGCACTGAGCGCGCATATAACGCCCATACAACGTGTTCCTAACGCATGTCCAGCGAACATATAACGTTCGTGCCTCGCGCTGGCGAGGCGCGGTGTATTCATTAACTTCTAACGCCCTTCTAACGCGCGACGCGGTGTCGAAACGCTGTGTATTCGCTGATTTATACATCTGATTTATTTATAGCACGCTGTATATTCGTCTAAAACTCGCTGGCTCTTCTCATATCCTGACAAAATTCATGGACGCACAACGGCGCACTGCTCTAATTTTTGTCACTCAAGGCGTGGGCTGTGCGTCGTGTATGTGTGACTGTCCACAATGATTTAGATTATATATCATTGGAAAGTAGGCCCTATAATTCGGCAGTTTCTTGTTTAAGAGAAAAGGGATGCGAATTTGTAACTGTTTGCCTCAATTACACAAGTGCACAAAAACTCGATTTTGGTGAAAATAATTTATTGTTAGATCTAGAAAGAAAATGTCAACAAAAATGTACGTAGCATCCAAATTGAAAGTACATAACCGATATTGACTAACTATGCAGTTATACAAATTTTTTAATTTGATTCTGAAAAACTCAAAAGTCTTTTCACCGAGCTATCTAATAAAATGAAGTATGGGGAGGGTGTCTTACATTGTTTTCACCGAGTAGCCATTCAAATGGGTTTCCGGTGACGTTACTGCGTTTCACAGAATAGAAGGACAAATAACTAAAGAGAAATACTGAAGTGTCATCCTAGTTTAACACATGCTTTTGAACTATATTTGGGATGTGAAACCAGAATTGATTCAACATCCCCTGTTTGCTGGGAAGTGTGGTCCAATTAGTGTTTTGCTGCACGCAGGTCAGACGGCCTGACATCCAAACCATAAAAGCCAACAATGGCGACCATTGACTGTTCATGCTCCACAAGTAAAGCATCCTGTAAGACCAGCCGATGGTGGCATTTTGCCCGAAGACACAGCCGCAGCAGAAAACGCAACAACTTCCAGCCGACCAAGATGTTGGTTTAATGCTATGCCAACGTCTACAACGTTGGCCCAGCATTAAAACAACATTTGTGTCAAATGGGAGTGTAATCGTTTCGTCGATAATCGCACAAAAGCGGGTGGAGTATCCGAGAGTAATTACTTCCATTATCTTGATGACATGTATGCCTGATCGACCCATGCTGGGTGATTGCATTCCTGCTGGGCATAAATTAGGGTCCTTCCATGCAGCGAAGACGCAGCAGGAATTCTATATTGTTAGTGAAATACTCTTTGATCTTTGGATTTATTGTGACATGCTGCCAAGACAGCAGTGTATTTTATTGACATAAATAAAAACTTTACAGACCTATTTTTTATACTAGTATATGTAAGCCTACATGTACATACAAGATGGTTAGTTTGGTAAAATCACATACAGAATTAAAATAAAATAACAGTGGCATATTTCCAGAATAAATCACTGGATATTTTGATGATGACTACTTAAAATAAAATTAAATGGCATCACCAAGATATGAAGATGGATGTTTCCCGCACCAAAAGCTAAGGAAAATCTGCGACGATTGTAAATATATATCATTGGCAGGTGGGCCGGCTGTTTTTATTTTTGCACAGGATAAAAAGGATGTGAATTTTCGACTCCATGCCTCAATTATACAAGTGCACTGTAGCTTGATTTTAGTGATAATACTGTCAGGACTAGAAAGAAATATTTCGAAAAATGTAGCATCCAAATTGAAAGTAGGGCCTACATAACCAATATCGATAAACTAGGCCTACATGTCGGCCTACGCAGTTGGAAAAACTTTTGAATTTGGTAGTGGAACAATTTATCAATGTGTATACACATGCATTGTGATTGGACAAATATATATAGCAAGCAATTTTAATCTTTTTTTTTTTTTTAATTCACATTGTGGTATTAAAAAATACAATTACTGTTTTGTAATATGCAAAATAACGCGAATATCAAGAGATTTTAGCCCTTCTAGGATTGCCACGGAGCATTGCCTCAGCACTATCTCAAAGCTGGTGTGTGTACAGCCTAATATTGGGAGATGACGACCGTGGATAATAAACGTGATCCAAAGCGGAAGAACCGAGAACAATATTTTCTAAACACGGTGATTATACCTACATAGAAATAATTAACTAAAATGAAATACAGAATTATCAACACTTACTAGTTTTTAACAAGTTTTAAACAATATTTGGAAAGTGAATTAATTTCGAAGTATAAGTATTTTACTGTCCAGCTCGCTCCACTACTCAATAGTGATAGTGATGCTGTAGCTGATGTTTAAATAGGACGCACTTACAGAGACTGGGTGTTTGCATACATATTGTCAGCTTCATAGAAAGCCCAGTCATCACGATACACTAACCCAATGCTGGCTCAATGTTGGTCCACCGTCTGTGACGCTGGCCCAACATTAAGCCGGCATTTGGTCAGGTCAGTATATCTTGTTTACTGGTTGATGTGACCTGTAGCCAGTGACCTTCATTAGGAAACCTTTCATCCTAGAAAACACGGAATAGTGAAACGGAATAGTGAACCGATGCTGTTTTAATGTTGGCTCAGCGTCATAAACACCCAAGGCGCACATCCCAGTGTAAACGAAATAAATTATTGACCCAATGTTGATTAATGTTGGGACATCGTCTTAGACTGTGGCTAGGTGAAAACATTGAAGGTCAAGGCTACTCAGTTTCACAGAATACAATCAATGATAAGACCCATGGGCCTATGTAAATGAAATAGATCGCCATAGAATCATTTTTTCACAGCAAAATTGGTAGAAAGGTATAACAAGAAAAGGGATTCTATTCTAACAAAATAATATGGATTGCTATTGCGGGTCATCTAATCTCACCAAATATAAGACATTGGCACAACACTGCCGTGCAAAGCCAGAAAGCCATATCTGCCTACTTTACAAGAAAGCAACACAGTCTTTTGGCTTTGTTGCAGTCCTTGTTTGAGCTCTGATCTGAATGGCAGGTGATTTCCGGTGAACCAGATACAGTAAAATGGATGGACATATTTATAACTTTGTCCATAATTCCGTCTTTCAGAGCCGCTTCCAACAGACAACAGGAATCAGCACGTTCCTTTCTGGCTCGCGGCATAATCCGGGAAATCAGAAAAAGTGGTGAGGTAACTTCTACTTGGTCAGCGGGATAGACTGCCTCAGTATTGGGTTAATTATGCCCCACCATCTGGAACACTGGCCTAACATTAAACCAACATTAAGTCAATGTATTGTGTTTGCTGGACAAGGCATTTAGGTCAAAGTGAGACCATACTTTCTGTTTTCTGTTTTTTTTTCTGCCAGCAACAATTCGTAACATTTGTGTTGTTCTCAATTGGAGGCTGTGTTTTTCTCTGTGTCAGCGAATAAAAGACGTTGACCCAAGAGACGTTGACCACCGTCTGCGACGCCAACATTACAAGAACATTGTGGCAATGTATCGTCACCCTTGGATATGAAAGGGTGTGCCTTGACAAAGTGGCAGATACAAAGTGGCAGATACACCCTTTCATATCCAAAGGTAGGCGATGGTCACATAAAACCTTGAATCCTTTTATCTCAGCAAAAATGAGACGTTTGCCCGATGTTGTTTTAATGTTTTAATGTAGACGTTGGGCCAACATCAAAACATCATTGGTTCAACATCTCGTGTTTTTAATGATGACCCATTAAGCTCCATTGCCGCATAAATTCACCACATGACATTTTTTCAATAAAATTCATTGAATAATAAATGGTAGTTCCCATCATAATAAGGTTGTTCTCAGCTGTCATTTCAAATATAATATTTGGGTATTTTATCAAATCAGGCTGTAACTTTTCCTTTCCATCACCTTGAAGGAATTGCTGCTGTAATTTTCAGCTCAAGGTGAATAAAAATGAGAAGTAATACATGTGTCCTAGGAGGGCTAAATACAAATGCCATAATGTCACAATCTGTCACAATCTGCTACAATAAATATATTTTTTATGTATTAGAATTAGATATTTTGTGACATTTAAGTCTCTTTTACCTCACTTTTCTGAGTCTGAAAATAGGTGTATGCATGCGATGCCACCTAAAAACCCAAAAGTTTCTATTTCAAGCATTTTCACAATGCAAAACATTGCAAAACAATTCTACAGCACTAGGCACATGTGTTTCAGTCAATTTTACAGTTAGATATAGGTACCCTATATCACTAGGCCCTAATTTTAAGCAATTATATCGTTAATCAGTAAAACTAGGTTTGTTACAATAAAATGATGATGGACGAGGCCACGCTGTGTGGTGAGATATGGTGAGATATGGATCCATTGACCATAACTATCCATGCGGACAAACAGACTGCGTGTCTGGCTAGAGGGACAAGCCAAATCATGAATGCGTGCCAAACTGGACGGGAACAACACAGCAGATTACGAGACAGTAATCAAATCTGGTTTATTGATGGCCCAGCGTCGAAGACGGTGGGCCAACATTAAACCAACATCGGGCAATGTTTTGAGTTTGCTTGGAGGCTGGGAAGGAACAACCAATAAACAAATGCTAGGCTAAAATTGGGCTAGTGTCGAAGACGTTAGGCCAACATTAATTCAGCATTGGGTGAATGTTTTGTGTTTGTTGAGAAGCTGCTGTATTTATAGGAAGATATCGGGGTCATGCATTGTAAGCTGTGACAATGTTGCCGAGTTCTGGGTTTCCGATCCACGCACAGTGACAATGGTGTCCTGTTTCTACCGGTCCGAGCGAACGCCTGATCATCAACTCCCGGGTCCCACGTTTATTATTAGTTCTGGCAGGGTCTAAACTCGTAAAACAACGCCAGTTCGATTTTATATTGTCAAAAACAAGTATGCGTGATTACCATAAATTTCAAACATGCCTTATGTTTAAATTAGGTGTTGACTCCCAAGCAAGTTCATATTATTACACATAATTTATACTTTTCAAGTATGCGTGATTACCATAAATTTCAAGCATGCCTTATGTTTAAATTAGGTGTTGATTCTCAATCAAGTTTACGTTATTACACATAATTTATTTGCGAATCAGTAATAAAAAATGCAGACATTTGTTCACACGGAGATGTTGCATTTTTTTAATTTAAATTATATCGTATTTTATATATGATTGTTTTCTCTTTTTAAACACAGCGATATATCTACCATGCACGACCTCTTTGTGTTGATACCATGGCAGAAGATAGACCAGAGAACATCGTGCCCTACTCTTTTTGTAAAAAAAGGGTTTCTACAGTGTAGAGTAGTATAGGCATCAAGACACACATTTGAACATAATTATCAGAGCACTGTATGTGGTACAACAACGATGACAAACCTCAGCTCTAGCCGGGACTCAAACCCTGTACACCCAGGTTTCTAAGCCAGATCCCAACTGCTTGAATGTGCCACAGCGGAAGGCTAATATATATATGCCTATGGTCAATTTATTCAAATGTCAAATTATAATTGCCCACGTTAAACTGGATTCAAATCCATTTTTAAAGAAAACATACAAGTTTAAAACTAAATAGGAAGCGGTGTGTGGAACAGCAATGTGAAAACACGAGATTACCATGGAAGATATAGGGCCTACAAGGTTAGACCTAACAGGACACCATACAAGTGCCGCGCAAAGGCAAACAGCAGTAACTGCTAACTTGAAAAGTAAACAGTTACTGCTGTTTGCCTCGGCACACAATACAAGGCATTTCTGGTTATTTCCGCCATTTGCTGAAATGACCGGACACATAAAACTCCCGCTGACGGGATACGATGTGCCAGAGATGGAGGCCGCTCTGGCCAATAAATGATGTGCACTATAAATAAGCCCCTGGAACTGGGGAAGAGGCGTCTGCAAGAGCAGTGAAAAAACACGATTACCATGTAAGATATACAAGGTTAGACCTAACAGGACACCATACAAGTGACCCGCAAAGGCAAACAGCAGTAACTGCTTACTTGAGAAGTAAACAGTTACTGCTGTTGGTCTTGGCACACCATACAAGGCATTTCTGGTTATTTCCGCCATTTGCAGAAATGACCGGACACACAAAACTCCCGCCGGCGGGATGCCATAGATGGAGGTCGCCCTGGCCAATAAATGTGCGCTATAAATAAACCCCTGGCATAATAGGGTGTTTGCCTGCCTTTGTATATGTATATGTATTATGTAAGTCTGATTCCAATCTCTGGCCGATAAATCAAATAGGTATCGTCCACATATAAATCAAAGGCACGTATCTGCCACCTTCTGAAGTGGCAGATACGTGCACTTAATCCATTTACCCTTTAACCGCTAAACACGGCTATAGTCGTTTTCAATCTGTTCAATTTCGCAGTTTAAATCGCAGTTTTTGCGAACGAAATATATGTTTAAACAGCACGATTTGCAAATGTTGGGTCTCAAATCAAACAAAAGTGAATAATTTTCAACCACTTGAAGTTGTGGGTCGCGGTAGCGAGACACAACTTCAAGTGGATGAAAATTTATATTATTTAACCCATCAGTTTAAGGTTTAACACTTTAAGCTCCCTCTTCGTATTTATGCACCTCGTGGCATAGTTTGAATGAAATTCATCGACTTCCAAATGGCATAATCTACCACAATAAGAACGCTATGGTCTTTAATTGGGAATATAATATTTGGGTAATATATAAACTTAGCACATTGTTTTCCACTTAGAGGCGGGAATTGCAGAAGGAAGTCACACCTCAAGATGAATAAAAGTAAAAAGGAAGACCAGGATTTGGGAAGAGGGTAAATCCGAAGGAATGACGTATTATATCCTTAACCCTTATTACATCAGTGAAATATTTTTGTATAAACTATGGAGAACGAACTGGGTTTTTTATTTTGAAATCATCATAATTGTCTTAGTTAGCTGTTTGGTCTACGGCCGTTATATATTATATTTACTCTCTCAGAGCGGGGATCCACTTTAGCAGACGTCAGATTCTTACGTCTAAAGACGGTTCCCGCACTAAAATGCCTAAACTCTCATTTTGTAAAAAGATGATAATTATGTCCAATTGAGAATGATATTTATCAACTGCATGTGTGAAAAATTCAATATGAAATGTATTAAGGGTATGTTATCGTATGATATCAAGTTGCTTGCTCGACACAGTATGCATGAACAGATCACGACAATCTAAACCCTTGTCCCGCTAAGTTAATTTATTTAACCCCCCCCCCCCCCCCACTACTTAAAGTTGTGTCTCGCTACCGCAACCCACAACTTCAAGTAGAAGAAAAGTACTCATATCTGTTTAATTTGAGTCCAAAAATTTGCAAATCTCAATGTTTAAAAACTAATTTTATTCCCAATAACAGTGATTTAATCGCCAAATAAAAGAAATTAAAGACTACTTAACATGTTAAGTATAACATTTTACAATTATACAACCATTAGAAAAGAAATACTAAATATTTGATAGCATAATAGGTATACTTTACTGTCTCTCACATAGTATATATATACAGGAGACTCTCACCTTCCGGTCAGATCAACAATGCGGTCAGATCGTCATTACGGTCGATTTTTCTCGGCCCGAATTCGTTCTCAGTCAAAGCCATATCAAAGGCGATCACCAATATGGTCAGACCGCCATTCCGGACTACGGTCAATTTTTTGTGGCAAAATGGCAAGTTCACTCTCGTCATTGGGGTCAAAGGAGTATTTTCAATATATCGCTATGACCATTTTGGGAGGGG
The DNA here is from genome assembly GCA_964017125.1 of Flabesymbios commensalis. NCBI lineage: Eukaryota > Metazoa > Annelida > Polychaeta > Terebellida > Flabelligeridae > Flabesymbios > Flabesymbios commensalis. The sequence goes on from OZ024906.1 coordinate 16,071,583, forward strand.
ATTTTTATATTGAAAAACTGTCACCATTGTTTTCCACACATCTACAATGCGTACATTACAAACATGGAAAATAAATTTATTACCATGTGTTGACGATAACATAAAATCACACATTGCTATATATATATATAAAAAATGTTCTACATTAAAATATATAATTGATCTGTAGTCATATAGAAGATTAAAGGTTAATTGTTTGTTGATAAAGCGTCCCGCTACTTATAGTAGGGCGGATTATGGGTCGAACCGTGACCGGCTGGACAAAAGTATAAAATTTGGCACAGCTACTCCTGCGACATTACTGAACAATTTCAGAAGGGTAGCCCAAAAATCGGAGTAAATTTTCTTTGTAAAAAATGCATTTTACGTAACCATGGCAACACAAAAAACTTGAATCAATAATATTAGTGATTTATTGCGTAATAAATAAATAAACCCTTTTAAAAACTGATATACACGGAAAATACATCATCATCTTAAATAGAGGGGCAGTAAAACCTTTGTTTTGTTAGAAATTTCTGGTTACCATAGCAACCAGATATCCATTACAGAAATGTAATTGTACTTGGCATTATTCTTTAAATTAACGGATTATAGCGTTACAGAGAGTTATAATTATTATCACTAACAGCGCTTCTGTGAACCATAATAGACAATCTGAGATAACAGTGATAACATAAACAAGCGAGGATATACAGTAATTATCATGTTGCCATGGATACCGACGAGATAACCTGTGACACATTTTTTAACAAAATATATACATATACATTACGTGATGTAGATGCTCTAAATGAATCACCAGTTCATTATTTTGAAAAAAAACTTAATTCCCCCATTTTGGCCTCAAATCTACATCGACAATTTTATGACGTCATCATTTTATAACGTCACACTGTGCTTATTACCACTGATTACTGGGATGGGACAAACTTTTGACTATCACTCAATTATAAATTAATGGATTTCATTGTAAACGACTGAAGAGCATGCATCTTATGTTAGATCATGATCTTATTTGACCCATTGGAATGATTTTTTCTGGCAAGTGGACACAGCCGGTTGTAAAATTTCGGCAAATGGAATTCTTATCTACAAATGTTTCGGAACACAATGTAGGGGGACTACCTCGTGAACAAGCTGCTGAAAATGTGTGAGAAGCCAAAATTCAAAATGGCCTCCGGTGGCAAATTTTGGATCTGAATATTTTCTAACTTTTGGAATACAAATTTAATCTTATTATGCTATACTTCATTTTCGACTAAATCAATGATGACAAATTCATTAAAATGTTTATTGAAGGTCAGCTAAGAGGAAAATCCAAGATGGCGCTAATTAAGGATTATGATGTTCTTAACATTGAAATGATACTGTCATCTTCCATGTAATACACCTTGTCGACTAAACGAATGATGTCTAACTCAATAACAATACGGGTTATCAATCCAAGATGACGACAACTTTTAATACAGTTTATTCGTCAAATTCCATCGTAAACAAGCTACTCATTTTTTTGCGAGCCTTTGAAAATAAATCATTAGTGTGACGAAAATTTGTATTGTTGCTACTTCACTCATTTTGTTTTTTTTGTTTCTCACACGTTTTCAGTAGCTTGTTCACGCGGGTGTCCCTCTAGGTTGTGATCCTGGACACATGTAGATATGATTTTCGGAATCAAACCTTTTACAACAGATCGTATCTGTTAACCCTTAGAGCCCTGAGCTAAGAAATTAAAATTTTTAGTCACTTGAAGTTGTGTCGTCTCGCTACCGCGATACAGAACTGGAAGTAACTGAAAATGTATCTGATTTATTAAATTTAAGTCCTAACATATCAGTGTTTCAAGATTGAAGGCATATTTTACTTTTAGCAACTGCTTATAAGAAGACAGAATGTCTACTGTAGTCGGCATCAGTGTTCTAAGGGTTAAACCAGCCTGGCCCTGGGTAAAGAGTAGCCCAACAATTCGAGTACTTGTACTTGTTTTATTAGTGATTCCGTAACCATAGCGACAACGGTGAACAATTAATACTTATTACATTCATTTAAGTAGCATATAGGAAATATTAGATTTAGGTATTGACTATAAATATATATATTTGCATCAATGGTATAAAAACATTTCGTTTCAAATATGCATGTAATTATACCATGCGAAGCATGGTTACCATGACAACCCATAATCAGCTAATTGATAGGCTTTGAAGCAAACACATGTGTTTGAATGTTTCATGAGACATACAAAGTCGTGCAAAGAGATTGCAGTCATTTTGGGGCCCACAATTACATTCTTTTCGTCAGATACTGCATTGGATTTGCTTGGTTTGAAGACAGAGACTATTTGTTTAATTTATATGTTAATGGGAGACTTTTGTTTAGTAGTGACGTCTGTTGCATATTTCTGGTATTTATTATTGCCAAATTTTTAGATTGTGCGAATAACAATCTTTTTATACACACGTATGTGTATCCAAGGAGTATTACCAATAATCTGATAATACAGTTGGCTGAGCATATTTGAACTTCAGGTTTAGACATGTTATCGCAATTTCCGGGCCATCAACACGATGAGCATTATCTTTTGGGTCTCAAATTAAATTGTCAAAATCAATATTCCTACTTAATAATTCACGCCTACTAACCACCTTACGAATAAAAAATTGTCAGTGAGGGCCACAGCATCACAATAGTTTTTGATTGAATCGTTGTTTTTTGGTCCTGTCGCATACATTAAAATGTATTGTGCGACTTAGGCAGCGCCTAACAGTGTTGGAAAACATATAACAAAGCCCTCTAGTGATGCCATAAGTACGGAAGTGTATTTAGGACATAAAAAAAATTCTAAACCGTTATAACGGTCTAGTAATCCGCTATAACGGTCTACTAATCCGTTATAACGGTCTCTCAATCCTTTATAACGGTGTATAATTCCGTTATAACGGTATACTATTCCATTATAACGGTCTAATAATACGTTATAACGTTTCATAATCTTTATAACGTTCGAATATTCCGTTATAACGGTCTAGTATTTGGTTTTTACAGTCTAGTATTTCGTTATAACGGTCTAGTGTCTCGTTATAACGGTCTACTATCCGTTATAATGGTGTAGTATTTTGTTATAACGGTCTACCAATTGGCTATAATGGTCTTCCACCAGACTAATACTTCGTTATAACGGTCTTCTAATCGTTATTACGAAATATTAGACCGCTATAACTAAATACTAGACCGTTATATCAGATTAGTAAACAGTTATAACGAAACACTAGACCGCTACGGCGAAATAGTAGACCGTTATAACGGAATAGTAGACCTCTATAACGAAGCAGTAGACCGTTATAACGAAATACTTGACCGTTAAAACGGATTAGTAGACCGTTATAATGGGCTAGTAGACCGTTATAACAAAATAATAGACTGTTATAACGGAATAGTAGGCCGTTTTAACGGATTGGTAGACCGTTATAACGGATCAGTAGACCGTTTTATCGAAATACTGGAGCGTTATAACGAAATACTGGACCGTTATAGCGGAATAATATATAATTGTATCTGATTAGTAGATCGTTATAACGAAATAATAGACCGTTACAAAGGAATAGTAGACCGTTGAAAAGAAATACTAGATCGTTATAACGGGATTGTCAACAGTTATAACGGATTGGTATACCGTTATAACAAAATACTAGACCATTGTAAGGGATTAGTAGACCGTAATAACGAAATATTATACCGCTATAATGAAGTATTAGACCATTATAACGGATAGTAGACCGTTATAACGGATTAGTAAACCGCTATAACGAAATAGTATATCGTTACAACGAAATATTAGACCGTTATAGCGGAATACTAGACCGTTATTACGAAATACTAGAGCGTTATATCAAAATACTAGACCCTCATTGGGGAACAGTAGATCGTTATAACGGATTAGTAGACCGTTATAACGGATTAGCTGACCGCTATAACGGATTAGTTGACCGTTATAACGGATTAGAAAAAAACATCTTCATGTCTTAAATGCACTTCCGTACAAAATCCATAGCGGCGCTGTGCTCGAATAAAAATCGGAACAAGATGATGTCCCAAAATAACATGTCGGATTTACTTTGAGCAACACAGGGCCAACCAGACTGATCAAGAAAAATCACCTTTTGTTCTCCAGAGAGCCTTATTCAAATTCAAACTACCGAATATCAATATAATCTGCTTTTCATCGTCAATCTCCACCCACTGTCATTGGGTGTATTTAACAACGGCAAATAATGACTGATCAACAGCAACAACAGCCATGCAGCTACTCAGGATTAAGATATTCTGTTACGTTATGCTGTATGTTTATCCCATGTATAATCAGAGCCACAGATGAAGCTTTGTCATTAAACAAAGGTGCTATAGTGTTTACATATTTGAGTCTCTCCTTATATAGAACAGAAACGGCTTGTTTTCGCCCCACAGTTTCTTCTTCGATGGCATTTACAGAATCTTTATTGATAATATGTATTCTGTGTGTGGTGCATGAACGTAGCGCTTATTAGACGACTTATTGGCTCGTGGAAGAGGGACGTGGCACAGTGCCAAGAGGGACGTGGCACAATGGTACAATGGGTTAGTCATTACCTGCTTGATGTAGGATTTGCAGAGAAAAATCATGTTTTTCTCAACGCTGGGACATCATTGTTTCGATGTCATGCCCTCGGACAATGTACTTCACTTCACTCAGGTGTAAATGGGTACATGTTCTAATTATTTGGTAGGACGTAGATGGCAATGTGTACGAAATGGTTGCAGTGCTGTATGCTCCAAAAGGGAGTTGAAATGGTACATGAATGCACAGGTCCAGTGACCAGGGGTAATGTAACAGAGCATTGTATGTGCGCTATATAAAAACTACCATTATTATTATTATGAATATACCCCTTTCCAGAGTCATGAAACGGTCATAGCTAATTAAAATCTCATGTTGTCATTGTCAATTATTTTCTCACTTCTCGTAAGTAGGTGAATATTTATTTAAGTCGAGATGAAAGAGGCAATGGAGGCTTCTTATAGGTGGCATGGCGTGATATTGCGATTGCTTTATTATTGGAAATCAATCACTACACTTAGTTATGATGTGATATTGTTGAATAGGTTTAAGATGCTTGAATGAAGACGACTAAGCGCACAGTGGGCTATTCAGGCCATAAAGCCGTTTTCGACCTTCACTGTGATAAATCTCAATTTTAGTCGTGTTTTATTAATCTTTTTACTGGCGTCAGCTCAAGCAGTGGGCCATCGTGTATACCATGAAAAGTAGATATAAAAAATCAGTTTCGCTTTCAGTGAAGGACACTGACTCAGCAAAAACTCGTCAATTATTTGTTAGAATCCGTTGTCGTCTTCCGTACATACTGCTCAATATAATCCTCTGTGGTGGTTTCTGAATGCTGTCAAACTTTATTGATACTCACATTCGTTTGAAATCACGTCACCATTTGCAATTTTGGGCAATGATGATGTGTCTTGGAGGTTGGTGGTCTGTGTCCTTAAATTTAAAGCTGAACAATTTATTATTATTGTGAGAATGTCCGTGTTCATGGATTCCATCGCCTGCCTTGCTGTCAGCGAGACATTTTAATATGTTACCTCCTCCACATGTGATACAATAATTTCAATTCATGTCGTACGGAATGCATATTACACACTAATATTCTGGGGTGGGGGGGGGGGGAGGGGTGTAATATGCAAAAACAGACTGATTGCTCAAACCCTTGTCCGTACATGTACAGTATTGAACAAAAACACGTTTTTGATCATATTTATAGTTTTGACCAAAATGACACCCTTCAGTATACCATTTGGGGTGAAAAGACCCTTGAATATACCAAGAATATACAGTTTTTGACAAAAGCATACTTTGGAATATACAGTTTTACCAAAACTTTTTTAATTATGTATAAACGATGACACAATTAAATGTGCAGGGCTTGTGGGCTTTTGCTAGAAAATAGTCCTTGCAAAATTTCTCGAAAAACGGCTGAGAAATCAAAGAAAACATGCGCTACTGGCATTCAAAAACTAATACTCAGCTGTAATAAGCACGGTGTGACGTCATAAAATGATGACGTCATAAAATTTTCGAAGTAGAGACAATTACGAGGGGGGGGGAGGTAATTATTTTTTTCACAAATTATATTTAAAACATCTATATATATTTAAATTATGTACATATTTTGTAAAACAATATATGATTATCTGTCAGAGGATATATCGTAGGTATCCATGGGAACATGGTCATTACTGTATGTCCCCACTTGCTTATGCTATCACTCCTATCTGAGATTGTCTATATTGTTCTGAAGAAAGGCCGGGAGTGTTAATATAAAGTTGGGTGACGATATAAACCCTTAATTTAGAGAATAAAGACAGGTACAATTAAATTTCAGTATATATGTATGCCTTGTTGCTATGGTAACCGAAAATTTCGAGCTAACCGTGTGCTTAACTGCCACTATGTTCAATGTGGTTTTGTGTATTGTCGTAAATATCAGTTTTATAGGGGATTTATTTAACCAGCTCACTTGAAATCACGGATAGTACAGGTATTACTGATCTAGGTTTTTAGCGTTGCCATGGTTACGAAAACATGATTTTCACTAAGAGAATTGACCAGGATTTTTGGGCTACCCTTCTGAAATCGTTCAGTAGTGTCAAAGGAGTAAATGTGCCAAGTTTCATACTTTTGTCCAGCCGGTCACGGTTTCACTTGATTTGGGCCATAATCCGCCCTACTATTACATGTACTGGCCATACACGGTCTGCGTGCTGCAGTAACTATTTTATTTCATGCGTTAATTATCTGGTATCGTCAATAAGCTTAATTAATAAACAATAAAATGTCAAAAGAAAATAAGACAAGGTGTTATTAACCGACAAATAATGCAGTAGTTATTCTTTTTTAAATCATATGTTATTTTAAGAAATTGTCTGCGTTAGGTGTATAGCAGATTATTTCTTCATAAAGCGTCTCGCTACAGCAAACAGTGTTCACGCAGTGCTGAAGTAATGATGGACCGTCATCGCGGACGGTTGGCCAACATTAATCCAGCTTTGGTTCAACCACCCGTGATAAGAAAGGCCGTCTTAAATAATAATTAAAGACGTGGGAATGTCGTAATTATACAACTCAAAACTTTGCATTTGAGATAGTGACTAAGAGATTTTACAATTCACCTTAATCAAATTTTAAGAAATTATCATCACATGCTTAGTTTAAATACACAATCATAATAGACGTTGATTTTTTACTATCGGGACTCAGAGGGTTAATGATCCGGGAAGTCTGCGTTCGCCCCTGTCGCGACTTGTCGGCAATGAGAGGACACGTAGTAACTCTAGTACAAACACTTAAAACAATGCGAATAAGTAGACAATGGTAGAAAACACACAATGTTGGGTGGATATTGGGCCAGCGTCGAAGACGATATGGGTCAACAATCACCCAGCATTGGGCCAACGTCTGGTGTTTGCTGGGTGGGCTGTTAGCTTCTTATCGGAGCACTTTTTTGAACTTGCATTACCATTTACCATTGATAATTAGCTTCATAACCCGAAGTAAATCCGAAGTAAATTTTCCACGAACATGACATCTCAACTCGGGAGTAGCTACTATATCACGGTGACAAATAAACATTGAGAAGCCATGAACAGGGCTCACAGGCCGAAATAAGAATAAGCTTTTAAAAGTGGGAGATCATTCTATCATTAGTTTGCATGCTGCAGAGCGCATAGCCATACTTTAATCATGTCCGCATAAACGTACAGAATTTACCCTAAGGGATAAAGTGAGACTTATCAAAGCTAGTGTTGGCAAATCTCATCGTCAACTAGCGGACGATTTTAAAATTGGTCGGACTCAGGTCGGCTCAATACTCAAACCAAAGCTGAGTTTATGAATGCATATGATAGCAGCATGAGTGACAATAGAAAACGTGTGTGATGATGCCACATGGCGCGGGTTTCAGCATACCAGATCAAAAAACACCACCGTCAGTGGGCCTATCTTGAAAGAATGTTTTTATTAAAATGTATATTTTTTCCTAATTGTGCATTATTGTATAATCAAGTTGAACTTTGCATTAAATTAAAATACTGTTGCAATAAACGTTGACCACATTTTATTATTGTTATTATTTATTTCATTTTTTTTGTGCATATATACATACTTGATTTGTTAAAAAAAGCAGGACACCACGTGATATTTATCGCCCGATCACTAATGCGGTCGGACCGTCATCACAGTCAAAAAAATTTGGCCCGTACTTGACCGCATTGGCGGGAGTCTACTGTATTAATATATAATAAATAAAATATATAAAAAATAAAACACACTAAACAACGATAATTGTTTTGTCGATTACATGGCTATAGACACTGTAAAAACAGGTTGGAAAACAACCGATGGGCAACGAGGAATAAAATAGTGGAATGGGAAGCCCCTGAAATGGGTGTCTGCCTGAGATAGGAGAGGGCATGTGGGGAGAGGATATGCGAGAGGGCATACTGGGAGAGGGCATACGGGGCGCCACCGTTCTTCTCGTCATCTGTAACCAGATTTTGGAATCATTGCGGTTTGTCAAACACATTAAGGGTTCTTAGATGTGATATTAGAGGATGAGACGCACTCGACTTCTCTTTTACTCAGCGAACACAATATATTCACCCAATGCTGGGAGTATGTTGGTCAGCTGTCTACGTCACAGGCCCAACATTCGTGTTTCCTTGCGGCCGCCATCCAGTTTTTTTAACTTTTGTCTGCTGGAGATATTTTTGTGAACGGATACCATGCAGCCGTCTGGTGAACGGGATCAGTGGTGGTATAGAAAATAAAACTGGTGGTCGATCGGAATAACTGAGTGGCTGATTGACCAACTAATTCATTCCTTCATTCCTTCCTTCATTCCTTCATACATTCATTCACTCACTCACTCACTCACTCACTCACTCACTCACTCACTCACTCACTCACTCACTCACTCACTCACTCACTCACTCACTCACTCACTCACTCACTCACTCACTCACTCACTCACTCACTCACTCACTCACTCACTCACTCACTCACTCACTCACTCACTCACTCACTCACTCACTCACTCACTCACTCACTCACTCACTCACTCACTCACTCACTCACTCACTCACTCACTCACTCACTCACTCACTCACTCACTCACTCACTCACTCACTCACTCACTCACTCACTCACTCACTCACTCACTCACTCACTCACTCACTCACTCACTCACTCACTCACTCACTTACTCACTGAGTCACTCACTCACTCACTCACTCACTCCCTCACTCACTCACTCACTCACTCACTCACTCACTCACTCACTCACTCACTCACTCACTCACTCACTCACTCACTCACTCACTCACTCACTCACTCACTCACTCACTCACTCACTCACTCACTCACTCACTCACTCACTCACTCATTCACTCACTCACTCACTCACTCACTCACTCACTCACTCACTCACTCACTCACTCACTCACTCACTCACTCACTCGATCACTCGATCACTCGATCACTCGATCACTCGATCACTCGATCACTCACTCACTCGAAATAATATATCTTTTATTTAGAGCTTCAAATAAAAAAGTGTCCAAAACGATTCTTCTTTTTTCTGAAATCCTTCAAATGAATCTAATTTACCCTTGTGCTGACACGACCGTGTGTATGCGGTTTCAAGCAAGTTTTAGATCAATAGAAATAGTATTAAATTTGACAAAATAGTTTTTTTGTTAATCCAATAATTCAATAGTGGAGATTATTGCTTAAATATAACCATTTTTCATCAGCAATTCCGGCTTCAAATGACGAAAAATAGAATCAAACAATTCAGAAGCACAAGGGTTAATCAGCTGGGATATATGTGAGATGTTGGCACAATGTTCCTTTAGAGTGAAAAATAGAATCAAACAATTCAGAAGCACAAGGGTTGATCAGCTGGGATATATGTGAGATGTTGGCACAATGTTCCTTTAGGGTTTATTGCAAACGGTGGGCCAACAGTAAACTAACATATGGTGAACGCCTCTTATTATTACCGGGGTATATTTACACTATTGCCTCAGAGCTGAAGAGCGAGATGGTGTTGGGTGACAGGTTGAGGTGTTATGACCAGTATTAAGAGACGCTATTGCATGCAACAAAGCTGAAGACTTTACAGGTGTAGGTCAAACTACAGTTGCCTATTTCTATCAATATGACCAGTGGCTGATCCAGAATTACTAGGGTAGTCACTACCCTAGTAAATTTTGAGTTTTGAGTTTCAAATACTGATATATTTTCTGAGAAAAATTATTGATTGATATCTATTTTTTTGTATTCTGTAGTCGGACCCCCTTTAATTATGGATCCCTGTTTGACCAGGAGAGTATGTGTCCCGGTATACAAGGATATCGTACAGAATAAAAATCGCTATTACGAGTTTATATATTTATTTTTTACTCGTGTTCTTATGTTTCGTTCTATTAAAATATTTGTCAGAGAATCTATGCGCGTGGATGTCCTTTATTTTTTGGGATGGTGAAATTATTATTCCAGCTTCGTGAGTGTTTGCTGATGCCAGATTAATTAGGCTGCGAGCACGAGACGTTGAGCCATTGATGACTTATTGTTGGCCTATCGTCGCAGATGGTGGCCCAACATTGAACCAAAAATGACTCAATGTCTCGTGTTGCCTGGGGTAGGCTGTCATGCACAAGGAGAACTGGTCACTGCCGGCTGCGTCTCCTGCACTCAGAGTGTATTATTGTGTCTGAAGATCCAAGGGTTTTCCAGAGGGTGTGTCAAAGGGGTCCTGAACACCCCTCCCTTTCCTAGACTAAATTGATTCAACATCAATCAAAATTGCCAAAATATCGGTGTTTGACACTCACCATTTACTATAGTTGAGGCGATAGCCTACTAAAATTTAGGGTGTCAACTGTCGAGACCCATATATTAACCATTATCCTGCAAAGTAAATTTATTTAAATTTTCAACCACTTATGGTTGTGTCTCGCTACCGCGATCCACAACCTCAAGTGGTTGAAAATTACTAATATTTGTTTAATTTCAGACCAAACATTTACAAATTTTGATGTTTATAGAGTCATTTTATTCTTCCAGTCAAACCCCCCCTTTTTTCAATATTCTGGATCTGCCTCTGAGATCTGTTCCAGATACAGGGTTCGAGCGCTCGGGTGTTGACATCACTTGCTATTACTCCAGTTATACATTCGCAGCTTCCACGGATTCATTATATTAAAATGACATGGGACACAACGTGGTACGTAAATCTCTCTGGTCTTATTAAAATGATTACATTTCGAGGTTTCAAGCGAAATTAGGTGTTGTTGAATAGTGTTCAGAAATTGTGCACAGAATGATTAATTTATATTTAATAGAAATTTCCAAACCATTTACAAATTTTATTTTTTATACTTTTAAAACATCTAGATTATTAAAATGGTATAACATCTAGTACTAATTATCAGTTGTTTTAGGTTTCAAGCGTCATTTCCGATTTGCACAACATATTTGCATTTGTATTGGGACTAGCTAGAAATAACGAAATCGAGCCCATTAAAAGTTCAAAGCTGTCTGCTTCTTCAGATCATTAACCCTTAAAGCGCTGAGCAGGACTATATTTGACTTCAATCTGTTTTATTAGCAGATTAAATTAATGTTATTGGGAATGAAATGGGTGTTTAAATATCAAGATTTCTAAATGTTGGGTCTCAAATATAACAAATATCAGTATTTTTTACTCACTTGAAGTTGTGGGTCGCGGTAGCAAGACACAACTTCAAATATTCACCAATGCATACTGGAATTCAATCATTTGGATCGCGAGACAAAAGGCAATAATAATGTAATATAATGCACGATCACTGTGTTCATAATATAGACCCTGTCTGAGATACATGATGACGTAATTGGGTATAATTTCCGGTAGAATTGCATATGCGTCTCTGGGTTGAATCATTACTGGGCGTGTTAATCGTGCAACAGTCATGCCAGTAACCATGCTGAGCCAATGCTGGTATAATGCTGGACCAACGTCAGAAACGGTTGGCCAACATTATACCAGCATTGGTTCAAGGTCCATTATTTACTAGGGATATGCCATGGAGATTACATTCCACGGTCATCTGATGACGACCACCTGGACAACAGGAGACGCTTGGCCATTGCTGCTTTAATATCGGGCCAATGATGACAGACCGTGGGCCAGCATCAAAGCCAATTATATTGTTAATTACTCACATGCTGCTGAAAACAACACTGTAACATCGTCCGTTGTGTTGCTGAGTTATTTAATATATCATATTTAATTTCCTATCCTATCCTCTGCTTTCCAGAGTGCCTTTTTTCTACTTTTTAAAATAATATGTCGCTATTTTATTTCTTGTTTTGGAGCGGGAAAAGTATGTTTTATATAATATATATATACAAATTATCTTCTTCACTTTAACTTGAATTCAAGCATATAAAGAATTTCATCCTGGATGTCAAACATTTTTCCTTTGCATATTTGCATAATATTACTGTGTAGATTTGTGTATATAAAGCCTAATAAATAATAATAATCATAAACACGACAACTCTGGAGAATTATCATTTACTAATATAATATCCATCACCCACTCTGTGAATGGATCAACGTCTCTTGTTTGCTGGACCACAAGGATTGACTGACAGTTGGTCCAATACTCACCCAAATTGATCCATTCAACCAACGACCAGTGTTTCCGGCATATGCTACGGCGGGGGCCCTTGTGCAGTGGTTAAAGCCGCCTGCTTGGAAAGTCGGAGATCGCGGGTTCGAACCTCAATCTGGCCTTCAAGTTTCAAAGAAACAGAATGTTTCTTCCTCGCTAACTCTTGAATAGTCAATATTGTGGGGGGACTCTGTGACCGCGAGGTAGCGTGTTCAGCCTCGACCGCCGGGTTTCGAATTTCGAATCCTGTGTCTGGTGGCCCAGCTTAGCCTATATGATCACAAAGGTGGTCTAAAACCCCATTCATTTCATTTCATTTAATTTTTATTTCACGTTTGCTAAGATATGGCAGGAAAAAGTGTTTCGTGATGTGTTGAAATAAATCGTGATGTGTTGATGAATCCGATACACCGGAAGTAATGCTTCATTAACTGCTTCTGTTTTATAATACACTACACGTGGGACCAATGCTGGTTGAAAGACCTATTAGGTCACTGGTCAAATATTGAGCAGGCGAGGGTCATGATATTAATTAAAATATGTTTTAAACGCGAAAACATCAAACCAGTATGAAACTTGTTGCTTTGGCCTTAGAACGTGGCGTTTTACAAAAGCCGTTGCCTGCCGTGCGAGTTCGATACCCGCTTGCTGCAGGATTTGCAGGGAAATATCATGTTTCTCCCCTCCCAGCGCTGGGGCATCGTTGTTTCGATGTTGTGTGCTTAGGCAAGCAAGGCACTTTACTCTCAAGTGCTTCATTTCACTCAGGTTTAAATGAGTACATGATAGGGCAGAGATCAGAAATGTTTACGATAAGTTCCTAGAACCGAAATAGTGGCAGGGTTGTATGCTCCCCGCGGAGTTGAAATGGCACACGAATGAACAAGTCCCGTCACCAGGGGGTAAATGTGAACTTGGCTGTATAGGCTCACAGTCTCTATATTAGACTATAACCTCCCCCTTTATCTTTACTTAATCAGTGATTATGTAGACAATTCAGTTAGAATTCCACATATAATTACATCGTCACTCTGTCTGAAGCAACAAGGAGCTAAGTAGGTTTTTGGCCTCTCAGAGCAAGAAGGATCTACGTCCGATAACCTGGTTGTGGCATGAAAACATTGGTTTATTTATGGGCGAATGTCCCAGTCAACAAAACGCCGATTAACCCTTTAAGTCCTCACGATGCGTTAAAGCATCATTTTACATCCCTAAAAACTGACATAATTTTCCTACAACTAAGGGTTTTTTAATAAAAATCCCATGAAACTGCCTTGCCAATAAATGGTAATTTTCCTAAATTTTTCATTCACTTCAATCAGCTTCATCCACTACAAGTCGAGAATTGCGGCAGCAATTCGCGGCTTGTAGTGGATGAAGATGACAATGGTAAATTCAGGCTTGAAAGGGTTAATTCTTATTTAGTACGTACATCTAACAAAAATAATCATTGCTATTGCAACACACAATGTTGATCATTGTGTGTTGCAATGACCTATAACTCATCTGTTGGCTAATTCAAACTACAATTAATTCTAATTAGCGATATTGAAGGAAGGGATTATTTCAAGCAGCAACGTGCTAAATGTTTTTCAGAGAAGAATTTATCCCCGGCAGCAACGTGCTAACTCAAAAAATCTCAAGTGATGAATAGCTATGTTGAAGCAATCAATTATTACCGATAACACCGGGCTAAGTCGCTGATTGTTTTAAGATATTTGTCAAGCATGTTGTTTGCAACGTTCATGTCACCTGATATTTGGCTGATTTTCGACTAAGCCTCTTTTTTTCACCAGACAGACGACTTGTGAATAGTTTATCAGCATTCCCTGTGAAATCATATCCCTGGGCGCGATTCTGGTATTTGTCGCATCGAATAATGACAGGGAGAATAATAAAAAGCGAAATTGAATAAAATTGTTCAGAGCAAAATGTAAAACCTTACCAATCCGCCTCGTCAAAATCACACAAAGGTTACCAGACACAGCAAAAAATTCTTAATTGCTTTTTTTAAAAACTTTTTAAAAATTTAATCGCAATTTTGTGGTTTCTGGTTTCTGGGCTTGTATATATAGGCATATAGCCTGTTCTCGGTCATATTGTACTGGTGTGTGTATGGCACATAAATAAATATGTACACTTCTTTTATTTAAAACAATAAGTAAATAAACTAACCCGACATGACAGTGTTAAGAAATGTATAATATTTGTTTTCGTTATTAGGACCTAACGCCACCACAAAGATATTATTTTTTGTCAAACTTCCCAAATTGCTGTTTTATCGAATAACTAATCTCTATCTTCAAGATAATCGCCGGACCAAAATTCCATGTAGCAGATAAATATGATACGATAAATCTTCATTTTGTGTTGAATGTTTTAACGGCTTTACCAGACATGACTGGTATCTGCACCACTATAATATATCACCTTTTTCATTCTGTATAGTGGGTGTGGGGTCAGATTTGGTACAAGTGTCATTCTGTACTCATCAAATTCGGCACAAATTTCATTTTGTAACCTACTCATCGGATTCGGCACAGATGTCGTCATTCTGTACTCATCAGATTCGGCACAAATATCATTCTGTACTCGTCAGATTCGGCACAAATGTCATTTTGTAACCTACTCATCAGATTCGGCACAGATGTCGTCATTCTGTACTCATCAGATTCGGCACAAATATCATTCTGTACTCGTCAGATTCGGCACAAATATCATTCTGTACTCGTCAGATTCGGCACAAATGTCATTTTGTAACCTACTCATCAGATTCGGCACAGATGTCGTCATTCTGTACTCATCAGATTCGGCACAAATATCATTCTGTACTCGTCAGATTCGGCACAAATATCATTCTGTACTCGTCAGATTCGGCACAAATGTCATTTTGTAACCTACTCATCAGATTCGGCACAGATGTCGTCATTCTGTACTCATCAGATTCGGCACAAATATCATTCTATACTCGTCAGATTCGGCACAGATAACTTTCTGTTCTCGTCAGATTCGGCACAGATGTCATTCTGTACTCGCTAGCTTCGGCACAGATGCCATTCTGTGCTCGACAGATTCGGCACAGGTGTCATTATGTACTCGTCAGATTCGGCACAAATAGTATTCTGTACTCGTCAGGCTCGGCACAAATGACACTCTCTACTCGTCAGATTCGGCACAAATGATATTCTCTACTCGTCAGATTCCATATTTTCAGAAGAATTTGTTTCTTAGAACTATCTGTCAGTGTTTCAATACTCAATCTCAGGTGACACAGGCCCCAAGTCATAATGCACTGATTATAATTTTAAATTTACCACATTCACATATATAGAGTTATGTCATTATATATATCGAGGTATTGCTGATGCTGTGAAAGAGTTGTTCATTTAATAAATAACGTTGGCTTAGGCCTACAACTTATAAAAAAGAAGCGTCAGTTAATGACCCATTACTTCCGGTGTATCGGATTCATCAACACATATCACGATTTATTCCAATACATCACGAAACACTTTTTTTCTGTCATATATAGGCCTATCCTAGCAAACGGGAAACACTGGTCCAACAATGAATGAATTTGTGTGAAAATTGGAACAACTATCAGTCAAGCCTTGTTGTCCAGCAAACATGGGACGTTGATCCAATGTTTATTTAATGTTGGACCAACATTAACTAGCCATTGGGTGAACTTCTCGTGTTTGCTGGGTTTATGCTGGCCCACCGTCTGCGGCGCCGGTCCAACATATGAACAACATTGGCTCAATGTCTCCTGTTTACGAGGTGATCGTCATAAGATGACATTGGAATTTAATCTCCATGGCATATCCCCAGTAAACATGGGACCTTGAACCAATGCTGGTATAATGTTGAGCCACCGTCTGCAACGCAGGTCCAACATTATACCGCAATTGGTGTAGCTTCTCTTGTTTGCTGGTACGACTGTTGCACGATTAACACGCCGAGTAATAAATCAACCCAGAGAGGCATATTCGCCATTCTACCGGAAATTATACCCAATTACGTCATCTTGTATCTCAGACAGGTCTATTATGAACAGCTTGATCGTGTATTAATACATTTTATGTCGTGATCCAGATGATTGAATTACAGTATACAGTGGTGTATAGGAGATGCAAATGTGTATAGTTTTTAAAACGTTTTAGTTTTACTGCTGCTGGTAAAGCACAACACCAGTGCTATCAAGTACCCCTTCTAAGTAATAAAATATGTCGTGACACAGGCGTCGTAATGACAGTAAAACAATTGAAATTTTAAAACAATTCATCATTTTTAAGCTGTAAATTGCTTTAGGGGGTTGTTAACATGTTTAGCTGCTATACTTGGTAAAGGTTGCCATCTGGTCGCGCAGGTGTGGCTTGTATTATCATCCATGCCGTTTAATTAACCACGGTCCTACTCCTAGTCAATTATGTTTCTTGTGAGCCTATTTTCTGTGCAGATGTGTTTCGATGATGTGTTGAACTACGAATTGGCGATACACATGGTTGAGAAAATATCCCATTTTAGTTAATAAAATTTATTTTGCATCACTAGAATTTGATCTACAGTATGTAATGCCAGCTGTCTGAAACTGTTGATAGATCCCGACGTCAAAAGAAGGTATTTACTAAAGGAAGAAATAACGAGGACATGCTTGGTGGTTGTTATCTGGCATATGAAAAACTTTATTATTAAAAATGATCAGCGGTGTCTAAGAAAATAAACACAGCTCGAGAAGACAGACGTCTCAGGCTAATATCAAGATTGGAACTGAAATGAAGTATCCGGATGTGATCATAAGCTGCAATGCAATGCAAGGTGTTTAGTATTGATTAAGTAGGCATCGCTATGGGGGTAAATAAGGTTTTTTTTTGGGGGGGGGGTAATGTATTTTCAATTTTTACTGTTTTTAGACACATTTTACTTCAAAAGATGAATTTTAAAGTAATAATAAAAAGAGTGAACACGATAAAAGTGGTGCATGGCGCTTGAAGTGTCAAACACAGCGCCGACGTGCTCAACAATCCATTTAAAACCTGGAAGGTTGCCGAGGGCGCGGGATAGGAAATGCCCCGGAAACCACGCACCGGAACTCCCCGGCGAGAAGATGGCGAGAAGACGGCTTCCACGGTCTGCCGTCTGCAGGCGATGTCTTCATCAGGCTGTCCACATTATAGGTCTCTGGCCAGCTATATATTGCGAGATGCTGACCTAATGCTGGCTTATTGTTGAACCACCGTCTGCGACGCTGGCCCAACATTAACCCAGCATTATATCATTGTCTGGTAATTAATCGAGGGCGCGATCTTGACCGATCAACATGTATGTGTGGATGCCGTAAATCCATTGGGGGCTGAAACCCCTATTTTTTTTGTGGGGGGGGGGGGCATATAAGACCGTGTATACTCAAGACGGCTGACCTTAGACATCTCGACTAATCACATACCTAACAGCTAAGTCTGATGGATCCGTTTGAGTATCAAAATTGTATCTTAACTTCCTGTCGTCTGTTATTAAAAAATTAAAAGTCAAGAAATTTTCCTAACTTTTTAAATGGTTTTAAAATGTTTAATGATAAACGATCGAGAATGTTCTTATTGACACGTTATTCTGACCTAGCCGTGTCTCGGTGTCAAGTGAGCATTATTACATTGAACAGGAGATAAAATAACTTACCAGTCCTTGCTCGATCGGGTGATAAAGACTATATAAACAGGTTATTAATATTTTGACAAGGCATTCCCATAACCCATAACTGTAAATTAGTTCTATTTCACCCCTGTAACTGTACTTATGTTTTTTTAAGATGTCAAACGGATGGATAGTCCAGGTAGTGTTTCAATTCTCAATAATACGGTTTATTAATATGAAATGTTAATAGCATGATGTTCTTTTTTGGTCGTTGGCCGTTGGTTCTCTGCTGGGTGTACACATTCTACAGTGAAGTAGTATAATTGGGCAGTCCATCAGCATGTCTCCTATTTATAACAGGTGTTCATCTGCGTTGGTGCACGTCGTTCGACCAAATGTCTACACATAGGTTAAACTGGACCATGAGAACCTCCTGAGAATGGAGAGATGAATCAGGTGACGCTGCCAAAGGATTCGGAATTTGGGCTCTGACGGTCTGTCGCCGACCACTTAACCTCTCGGTCACAGAGGCTCCCCACAATACTGAATCTTACAGAGTGAGCGGAGAAGAAACATTTGTTTCTTTAAAAACTGAATGCCCAAGCGAGTGACGAACCCGCGAGCCCAAACTTTCCAGGTAGCAGCTTTAACCACAACATCATGGCCGCAAAGTAGTTCAATGCTCTCAATCGTCATCAAAGCATTTATTTTTGGCTGAATTTGTGGTAATGCATTATCTGGTTGCATATCATCAGCACAAAATATTTCTGATAGGCTTATTGGTCGCGGCGTACTTCACTGGCGGCAATCAAATGGGATTAATCATCTATGTAATCCCTTAAAGTGCTACGGTAATTGTTCTTACCCACTTGTAGTTGTGTCTCGCTTCCGCGATCCACAACTTCAAGTGGGCTCTTACACAGTCCCAAATGCAAATGCAAATCGGAAATGACGCTTGAAACCTAAAACAACTGATAATTAGTACTGAATGTTATGCCACTTTAACAATCTAGATGCTTTAGAAGTATACAAATAATTGTAAATGATTTAGAAATGTACATTAGATACAAAGTAATCATTCTGTTTCAATCATTTTGTTCAACATTTCTGTACATTATTCACCTGCACCTAATTTAGCTTGAAACCTCGAAATATAATAACTTTATTTTACTTTATTTTACATTAGGACCAAAGAGATTAATGTACCACATTGTGTTGCATGTCTTTTTAATTTAATGAATCCGCAGAAGGTGCGAATGTATAACTGGAGTAATAGCAACTGTTGTCAACACCCGAGCGCTCGAATCCAGTACCTGGAACAGATGTCAGGGGCAGATCCAGAATATTGAAAAAAGGTTGATTAAAAGAATAAACTTAGTTGTCAATGATTTAAGTTAATATTTGGGGTCTTGACACCCTAAATTTTACCAGGGTAGTGCCTCAACTATAGTAAATGGTGAGTGTCAAACACCGATATTTTGGCAATTCTGATTGATGTTGATTAAATTTAGTTCAGGGAAAGGAGGGGGGTTCAGGACCCCCTTGACACACCCTCTAGAAAACCCTTGGATCTTCAGACACAATAATACTCTGAGTGCAGGAGACGCAGCCGCCAGTGACCAGTTCACTGAGTCATTCTTGGGTCAATGTTGGGCCACCGTCGTAGACGGTGAGCCAACATTGACCCAGAAATGACTCAACGTCTCGTGTTCGCAGCCCAATTAGTCTGGCATCAGCAAACACTCACGAAGCTGGAATAATGATTTGACCATCCCAGAAAATAAGGGACATCCACGCGCATCGATTCTCTAACAAATAGTTTAATAGAACGAAAGACAAGTAAAAACACAAGTAAAAAATAAATATATAAACTCGTAACAGCGATTTTTTCTGTACAATCTCCTTGTATACTGGGCCACATACTCTCCTGGTCATACAGGGGCAGATCCAGAATTAAAGGGAGGAACCAACTATAAAAATTAAAAATATATATATGGCAATCAATGATTTTTCTCGGCAAATATATCAGCATTTGAAACCCAAAATTGTCTAGGATAGTTCCTCAATTTGAGGCACCACCCTAGTAAATTTTGAGTATCAAATACCGATATGTTTGTAATTTTGAAAAAAGTTGAGGCAACTTAGTTTCCCCCCCCCCTCTGGATCAGCCACTGGTCATATTGATGAAAAAAGGCGACTGTTGTCTGACCTACACCTAATTGTTAAGCCCTCTGCTTTGTTGCATGCAATATCGTCTCCTAATACTGCACATAAGACATCAACCTGTCACCCAACACCATCTCGCTCTCCAGGTCTGCGGCTACAGTGTAAATGTACCCCGGTAATGAAAAGAGGCGTTCACCAAATGCTAGTTTACTGTTGGCCCACCGTCTGCGATCAACCATAGAGGAACATTTGGCCAACATCTCACATTATATCCCAGCTATGCATAAACAAAAAAAAATGATTCTGCCAAATCCATGAGTCAAGTTTCAATCAAAATATTGATAGACCACCATTATTTCTATATTAATTTGGGTAGGCCCTACATGTTTACGAGCCAGAAAACAAACCATGCAAATCAGATATATATGAGTCGATAAATAACCGAATGAATGAATGAATGAATGAGTGAATGAATGAATGATTAATTAATTAATTAATTAATTAATTAATTAATTAATTAATTAATTAATTAATTAATTAATTAATTAATTAATTAATTAATTAATTAATTTATTAATTAATTAATTTGGATTAATTAATTAATTAATTAATTAATTTGGATTAATTAATTAATTAATTAATTAATTAATTAATTAATTAATTAAATGATATATAACGATATGATTGAATAAATCAATAATGAATCAATGAATGAAAGTATGAATGAATGAATGAAAAAATGCATGAATGGATAAATAAAAGCATGAATGAATGAATAATTCAATTATCGGAAGAACGAATGAATGAATAAGTAAATGAAAACGTTAATTAATTAATATATGGATAAAATGAGTGAATAAATGAATAAATGAATGAATGAATAAATGAATAAATGAATGAATGAATGAATGAATGAATGAATCAGTCAGTCAGTCAGTCAGTCAGTCAGTCAGTCAGTCAGTCAGTCAGTCAGTCAGTCAGTCAGTCAGTCAGTCAGTCAGTCAGTCAGTCAGTCAGTCAGTCAGTCAGTCAGTCAGTCAGTCAGTCAGTAAGTCAGTCAGTCAGTCAGTCAGTCAGTCAGTCAGTCAGTCAGTTAAGGTTGTGTCTCGCTACCGCGACCCACAACTTCAAGTGGGTGCACATTACTAATATTTCTTTTATTTGAGAACAAAAATGTGCAAATCTTGATGTTTGAACACACATTTTGTTCCCAATAACTGTGATTTAAACGGCTAAACAAAACAGATTGAAAACGACTATAGTCGCGATTATAGTCGTGCTTAGCGGTTCAAATGTTAATGGATTAAAGGCACGTATCTGCCATTTTATTAAGTTACAGATACGTTCCTTTGAATAATAGTGGACGATACCTATTTGATTTATCGGCCAGAGATTGGAATCAGACTTACATAAGACATATATATACAGAGGCGGGCAAACATCCTATTATGCCAGGGGGTTATTTATAGTGGACGATACCTATTCGATTTATCGATCAGTGATTGGAATCAGACTTACATAAGACATATAAACAGAGGCAGACAAACACCCTATTATGAGTGAGCTTTATTTATAGCGCACATTTATTGGCCAGGGCGGCCTCCATCTATGGCATCCCGCCGGCCGGAGGTTTATGTGTCCGGTCATTTCAGCAAATGGCTGAAATAACCAGAAATGCCTTGTATGGTGTGTCAAGGCCAACATCAATAACTGCTTACTTTAGAAGTAAGCAGTTACTGTTGTTTGCCTTTGCGGGTCACTTGTATGGTGTCCTGTTAGATATAACCTTGTATATCTTCCATGGTAATATCGTGTTTTTACATTGCTGTTCAACACACCTCTTCCACAGAGTCTCCTCAGTCATCCTGACTTAGTTTGCTATACTAGCATAGCTTTCTACTTAGTTTTAAACTTGTATGTTTTTTTTTTTTAATATTTGAATCCAGTTAACCCCTGTGCTGCTGAATTCTTTTTTTCTATTTTTCATTCCTTGGAAACTGGAATTGGTAACGCAATTTCCAGCTTTATATGAATTATTATTGAATTATATAATATGTGTATATATCGTCCCCTTGGGGTAAAAAGGTGCTAAACTGCAACTTTGTAAAGTTGCAGTTTTAAATACACCAGCTATACACCAGTTATAAATACACCAGCTTCTCAACAAACACAAAACATTCACTCAATGCTGGGTTAATGTTGGGTCATTGTCTTCGACGTTGGCCCAGCATTAAACCAGAATTTGGTCAATGGTTGTTTCCTTCCAGCTTCCCAGAACATACAGAACATTGACGCAATGTTGGTTTAATGTTGTCCCATCCTCTTGGACGATGACCCAATATTAAACCAGCATTTGGTCTACGTCTCGTGTCTGACGGGTTGTTCTTTCCCGTTTGGCAGCTTATAAAAGCATTGACCCAATGTTAGTTTAATGTTGGCCCACTGTCTTTGGCGCTGGGCCATCATTGAGCAAGTATTGGTTACCGTCTCATATTTTCTGCCCTGTTCCGTCCAGTTTGGCACGCATTTGGCTTGTCCCTTCAGCTGGACACGTAGTCTGTTTGTCCGCATAGGTAGTTAAGGTCAATGGATCCATATCTCACCATATCTCACCACACAGCGTGGCCTCGTCCATCATCTTTTTATTGTAACAAACCTAGTTTTAACGATTAACGATATAATTGCTTAACATTAGGGCCTAATGATATAGGGTACCTATGTCTAACTGTAAAATTAACTGAAACATATGCCTAGTGCTGTACACTTGTTTTGCAATGTTTTGCATTGTGAAAATGCTTGAAATAGAAACTATTGGATTTTTAGAAGGCATCACATGAATACGCCTATTTTCAGACTCAGAAAAGTGAGGTAAATGAGAACTTAATATCACAAAATAGCCAATTATAATACATAAAAAATATATTTATTGTAGCAGATTGTGACAGATTGTGACATTATGGCATTTGTATTTAGAAGTTCCCTCACCACTTTTTTTGATTTCCCCGGATTGTGCCACGAGCGAGAAAGGAACGTGCTGATTCCTGTTGTCTGTTTGAAGCGGCTCTGAAAGGCAGAATTAGGGACAAAGTTATAAATATTCCCATTTATTTTACTGTATCTGGTTCACCGGAAATCACCTGCCATTCAGAACAGAGCTCAAACAAGGGCTGCAGCAAAGCCAAAAGACAGTGTTGCTTTCTTGTAAAGTAGGCAGATATGGCTTTCTGGCTTTGCACGGCAGATCTGTGGCAGTGTTGTGCATTGTCTTATATTTAGTGAGATTAGAAGACCCGCAACAGCAATCCATATTATTTTGTTAGAATCGAATCTCTTTTCTTGTTATACTTTTCTACCAATTTTGCTGTGAAAAAATGATTCTATGGCGATCTATTTCATTTACATAGGCCCATGGGTCTTATCCATTTATTGTATTCTGTGAAAATGAGTAGCCTTGACCCGCAATGTTTTTACCTAGCCACAGTCTAAGACGATGTCCCAACATTAAACCAACATTGGGTCAATAATTTATTTCGTTTAGTTTAAACATATTTATTTCTCAATTGGAACAGTACCCAAAGGTAATACATTGTGGTTCCTTTCGAGGAGGCGATGTTTATCATGTTGATTTATAAGCAAGAGCGGATCATCAGACAGGCACACACAGACAGACTCGTAGACCGCCTGATAGAGGTTGGTGATGGCGTGACGAGGTGTGGGGTTCAGATCGGGAAGAATGGAAAGAAATAATGGTAAACACTATCTGTTAAGGAGCGAGAAGCGGTTACTGGACAGTAGGAACGTGTCCACTGCAGCCATGAGATTGTTGTTGACCAGGTTGTTAGGATCTTCACTGCCATGAAGTATTACAGTACAGTTAAAAATCAATCCTAGGCCGTTCATTGAGTCTTGTAGCTCGTTTCTGGCTGCGGTGTACAAGATACATGATAGAAAGAAATGTTCCGTGTTTCAACCTCGCCGCAACAGCATTTAGTAGATTCGGAGACGTGTAAACAATTTAAATGCACTCGAAGTTCGCTACATCCCAGAATAATGTTAGTTGTTCGAGGACCCAATAGATAATATTTGTTCTAATTTACGCGTTTTTTTGCAAGATTTGACTTCAAAATGGATCTCTCGTCAATTGCTTTCAAATTTTCATCTAAATTGTTCCAGAATATTGTCGAGTACGGGCAGAAAGAAGATTTTAAAGTTTCGGTTCTGCAGGAGAAAGTATCCATGAGGTCAGAGTTTCGTAGGTTATACCTGTGACCACTTCTACTTTCTACACTACCCAGCAATAAATCTTGTAAATATGTGGGTGAGCGATGGTGCACGATATCCGAGAACATTAATATGCGTCGGTTTTCGCGGCGCTGAGATAGAGTTTCCCAGGATAGTTCTTTGAACTTTGCACGAAAAGACTCCTCTTATGCCACCAGCCACGCTGCTCGCTTGTGGATTTTGTCTAATTTAGATAAGTCGTTTTGAGCAGCGTTTGCGAATACAATGTCGTCATATTCCAGTATAGATCGGACATATGCAAAATAAAGCTGTTCTAATCCCTTTCTGTTAATTTTAAATGATAGTTTATTTAAGATTGCCAGTCTTTTGTTTGCTTTTATACAAATATTATTTATGTGAGCCGACCATTTTAGGTTCGATGTTAGTGTTAAACCCAGGTGGCAGTGGGAATTTACAGTTTTGATAACTTTGTTCTTAAAAAGTAATGGAGGAAGAATGATATTTGTTCTGGTTTGTAGCGAAAGAGGCATGTGGCAGGTCTTTTTGGCATTAAATGTCACCAACCAAGTATAAGCCCAGTTTTCCATTTCCTCCAGGTCCCTGTTCAATACATTTGCGAAATTCGTCCACCGTATCGGCAAAAATATAGAGAATGTTGTCGTCAGCGAATAAGCTAACTCTGCACTCCAATTCATCTGCAATATCGTTTATATAGACAAGAAATAAGATCGGTCCAAGTACGGACCCTTGTGGAACACCAGCTTTGATTGGCATGAGATCAGATTGTTCGCTGCCCAACACTACTCTTTGTGCCCTACCAGACAGATAATTCGAGAACCAATTATTTAGCTGGCCAGTAATACCAATAGAACCTAATTTAGTTAAAAGACCTGCATGCCATACTCTATCGAAAGCTTTGCTTATGTCGAGTGCTTCACCGAGGACATGATACAACAATAAGAAAGTTCGTGTGGTATTCGGAGACATAAGCAAAGCTTTCGCTAGAGTATCGCATGCAGGTCTCTTAACTAAATTATTTCGTTTACACTGGGATGTGGGCCTGGGGTGTTTATAACGCTGAGCCATCATTAAAACAGCATCAGTTCACTATTCCGGCTCGCTATTCCGTGTTTTCTAGGATGTAAGGTTTCCTAATGAAGGTCACTGGCTACAGGATACATCACCCAGTAAACAAGATATGCTGACCTGACCCAATGCCGGCTCAATGTAATGCAAGCATCGCAGATGGTGGATCAACATTGAGCCAGCATTGGGTTAGTGTATCCTGATGATTGGGTTATCTATGAAGCTGACAATAATATAATATGTATGCAAACACACAGTCTCTGTAGTGCGTCCTATTTAGACATCAGCTGCAGCATCACTATCACTATTGAGTAGTGTGAACAAGCTGCACAATAATATGCTTATACTTCGAAATTAATACATTTTCAAATATATTTTTTCAAAGCATGTGTTAAACTGGAAGTGATGGTAATTCAGTATTCCGTTCTAGTTATTTATTTTTATGTAGGTATAATCACCGTCTTTAGAAAATATCATCTTCGCTCATTTTGTTTGGGATCGCGTTTATTACCCACGCTCGTCACCTCCCAAGCTAGACTATACACATACTACTAGTCCAGGTTTTGAGATAGCGCTGGGGTAATGCTCCGTGGTAATTCTTGAAGAGCTAAAATTGTCTGATATTGAAGTTACTTAGCGTATTACAAAACAGTAATTTCAATTTTTAATATAACAAGTTCTCAGCAGCTTTTTCTCAATGTGAATTTGAAATAGAAAAAGAACGATTAAAATTGCTTGCTATATATTTGTCCAACCAGAATGCATGTGTATAACGTTACACATTGATAAATTGTTCCACTACAAAATTCAAAACTTTGTCCAACTGCATACATGTAGTTTAGCAATATTGGTTATGTACTTTCAATTTGGATGTTATGTACATTTTTTTCTATGTCTAACAGTATTATCACAAAAATCAAGCTATTGTGCACTTGTATAATTGAGGCGTACAGTAACATATTCGCATCCTTTTTATCCCGAACACAAATGAAAACTATAGGCCCACCTGCCAATGATATATACACGTATTTACAATCATCGCCGATTTTCCTTAGCCTTTGGTGCGGGAAACATCCGTCTTCATTCTTGGTAATGCCATTTAATTTTAAAAAGTCATTTTTAAAATATTCAGTGATTTATTCTGGCAATATGCCACTTTTATTTTATTTTAATTCTGTTTGTGATTTTACCAAACTAACCATATTGTATATACATGTGGGCCTACATATGTTAGTATGAAAAATAAGTCTGTAAAGAATCTGTATTTATGTCAATAAAATACATGTCTGGCTTAGCAGTATCTCACAATAAATCTAAAGATCAAAGAGTATTTCACCAAAAATTTAAAATTCCTGCTGCGTCTTCGCTGCATGTATGGAAGGACCCTAATTTATGCTCAGCAGGAATGCAATCACCCAGCATGGGTCGATCAGGCGTACATGTCATCAAGATAATGCAAGTAATTACTCGTGGATACTCGACCTGCTTTAGTGCGACTATCGACGAAACGATTACACTCCTATTCGACACGAGATGATGTTTAATGCTGTGACGTTGGCCCAGCATTAAACCAACATCTTGTGTCGGTTGGAAGTTGTTGCCTTTGCTGCTGCGGTGGTGTCTTCTGGTGAAATGCCACCATCGGCTGGTTTTAGACAGGATGCTTTACTTGTGGAGCATGAACAGTCAATGGTCGCCATTGTTGGCTTTTCTGGTTTGGATGCCAGGCCGTCTGACCTGTGTGCAGCAAAGCACTAATTGGACCACACTCCCCAGCAAACAGGGGATGTTGAACCAATGCTTGCTTAATTCTCACAACGATGAAATATTTTTGTATAAACCATGGAGAGCAAAGGGGGTTTCAATATGAAATCCCCATAAATGTCTTAGTTAGCTCTTTCGGCTTCATTTGAATACCTATGTTATGGGGATACGGCCATTATTAGTATTTATTTCTTTGCGTGCGGGGATCGACATTAGAAGTCAGAATCCGACGTTTATATACGTCAGATTCTGACGTGTCAAGTAGGTCCCCGCACTGAAAGGGTTAAAGTGGAAATCGGAATTTCTCAGCTTCCCGTTTTTGCTGGTTTGGACTTTGGAGAAGTGCACTGATACTGACATATTTGCAAATCGCATTTAGTTGAATATATTGACGTCCTTGTCAGACGGTTTTGATGTTAAAGGGACTGGCCCAGGCTAAAATCATAAAAAAATCGGTGATTTTATCTCGGGTTCTTGATATGACCATATGATGTAAGCATGTACATAGACTAGAACTGCAAATTTTTATAATTTTTGTGCTGCGCATTCACCAGTTAGGCTAGATATAGAGACGAAATTCCTGATTTGTAATTATTGACAACCATGTCAAAAATAAGAAATTCGGGAATTTCGCCTGGGCCAGTCCCTTTAACCCTTAAAACGCTCAATTAAATAATCTAGATTTTCACTCACTTAAAGTTGTGTCTCGCTACCGCGAGCCACAACTTCAAGTGGATGAAAATTCCTCGTATTTATTTAATTTAAGACTAAACATTTTGATGTTTAAACATTTTATTCCCTATATGATTTAAATATAAAATATATGCAAATAAAACAGATTAAAAACGTCTATAGTGATGCTTAGCCATCCAAGGGTTACCATTCCCTTGGAGCTGAAAAGGTGTACCTGTCACATTACACAATGACAGTTAGATCATTTTAATTCAAGGGGGACGATATAAATGCTAACCAGCTGGTGACAAAAGTGTGATGATGAAGACATTTTACATTTTTTTCTAGCTGCGGGTAACGAATTTACATTGCCGACATATGTGGCAACGTAGTAGCAAGTGTGCCGAAAGCTCCATTTATCACTTTTTCCCGTAGGCTATTTCTTATTTCGGACATACATGTCCGATATTAAATTTTGTCCTTATTTCTCGCTTAACTGGCAAATGCGCAACACAAAATTAAAAAAAAATTACGCAATACTAGTCTATGGACATGCTCACGTATTATAAACATATCTATCGAGGAGCCAAAATAAACATACTGATTTTTTGATGATTTCAGCCTGATTGTATCGCTTTAAGATTGATCAATATATGCCTGACAAAAAAAATTATGTTATCTATGCACACGCACTCTGAGTCTGAGAGTGTTGTGCAGCGACGCGCAAAATTGTTTTTTGGCCTGAACTATCCCGAAGATGGCAACAGCAGTCACATTAGGTCTAACCGTGTACGAGCAATCACACAGAATAATTTTCTCTGCAATTATAAAAAGGCAATTAGCTGGGACTGTCTAATCCCGCAATGAATAGATAGAAACATCTCCTTAAAAAAACCTCACGAGCATTTATCACGTAACAAATGTATCCCATTAGCCATTTCACTGCTAAGCACGACTATAGTCTAATCACTTTTAATCCGTTTGATTTTAGCAGATTAAGTCACAGGTGATGTTTGACCAGCAGTTTTATTTTTCTAGACGCCACTGACCCCGGCTCACCAGACGGCTGCATGGTATTCGTTCACAAAAATATCTCCAGCAGACAAAAGTTCAAAAAGCTGGATGGTGGCCGCTATGAAACACCAATGCTGGGCCTGTGTCGTAGACAGCTGACCAACATAGGCCCAGCATTGAGTGAATATATTGTGTTCGCTGAGTAAAAGAGCTCGTTACTTTGCGTCTCATCCTCTCATATAACATCTGAGAACTCCTAATGTGTTTGACAAACCACAATGATTCCCAAATCTGGTTACAGATGACGAGAAGAACGGCGGCGCCCCGTATGCCCTCTCCCTGCATGCCCTGTCGCATATCCTCTCCCCACATGCCCTCTTCTATCTCACCCATTTCAGGGGCTTCCCATTCCACTATTTTATTCCTCGTTGCCCATAGGTTGTTTTCCGTCCTGTTTTTACAGTGTCTAGAGCCATGTATTCGACAAAACGATTATCGTTGTTCAGTGTGTTTTATTTATTTTATTTATTTTTTATTATTATATATATATAATGTGATTCTGATTTGTTTGCAATATTTATGGATTATAAAAAATATATACTGTATGAGCGACAGTAAACTATACCTATTATGCTATTATATATTTATCATTTATTTTCTAATGGTTGAATTATTGGAAGATGTTATACATCAAATTAAGGAAATATGAGTAATTTTCACCAACTTGAAGTTGTGGGTCGCGGTAGCGAGATACAACTTCAAGTGGGGGGGGTTAAAATAAATTAAAGCGGGACAAGAGTTAGATTGTCGTGATCGGTTTATGCATACAGTGACGCGTAAACAGTTTGATATGATGTACGACTACATACCTTTGATAAATTTTATATGGTCAATTGGACATAATTATCATGTTTTTACAAAATAAGAGTTTAAGCATTTTAGTACGGGAACCGACTTTAGACATCAGAATCTGACGTCTGCTAAAGTATATCCCGGCACTGAAAGAGTAAATATACATATAATGGCGGATAATGGCCGTGGACCTATAACATAGATATTTAAATGAAGCGGAAACAGCTAACTAAACCATTTATGATGATTTCAAAATGAAAAAACCCGCTTCAGTCTCCATGGTTTATACAAACATATTTCACCGTTGTAATTAGGGTTCAGGATTTAATACGTCGTTCCTTCGGATTAACTCTCTTCCCAAATCCTGGTCTTCCTTTTTACTTTTATTCATCATATCTCCAATTAAAGATCATAGCGTCCTTATTGTGGTGGATTATGTCATTTGTAAATCGATAAATTTTATTCAAAATATGCCATGTGGTGCATAAATGCAACCAGTGAGCTTAAAGGGTCAACCCTTAAACTGCTTAAAAGCCCATACCCAGGCAAATGGCATGTTTTTGTTTTAGCTCTGTTATATCTTTTTGAATGTTTGGATGAGTAAAGACGACATTCCGATAGCTTACAACTTTTAGAAACAACTGTTGGCAACGTAATCAGGTTTCGAAAAAAAAGAATTATGACAAAATGTCGGTCATCACATATTTGTCTTCTAGATCCACCCATTTTTTAATTCAGTTGCCATGCTTGACAGGAAAGTGACATCGGATCACCGATTTGATTATTTCCTTCTAAAGATAGTTTTTTTTAATAATTTACTAGCTGTAATGTATGACAAAAATTCTTAACTCGTATTATGATATGTAAGTATGTAAGGTCTCAGATGTATCACAGCGTCAAAGACGTTGCCAGTTTAATTACTATGTCATCGGAAAATCAGCGCTTAACAGTGCTTTCCCAATGGGTCTCACATTTCTAAACAAGAAGGGTCAACACCTATAAACTCGGCCAATTGACATGTTTTACATCTTTGCGGGACATCGTAAACATCGCCAAAATACAAAGGTAATATTCATGGGATGTTCGTGGCGTGTGTAGTGACAGAAAGAAAAGGATTTTTCTCAGTGTTGATCCTTTAAAAAAAACAAATCAACATCGGACCCTTCATCTAGACCCTCAGCGGCTTGGTCAACCCCATTATAAATATTGGATGGTTGCTAAAAATTGTATGAACATTCCAAAATACACACTTACCGGGTACATATCTCTTTGAAATGGAGGGTGGATAAAGATAATATAGATTTACGATGATATAAGCCTATATAACATAATTTTAAACTTTGAAACTTTTTAAGTTTAAGGCACTTGGGAATGGGCCTTTAACTAAATAATTTAAATTTTCACACACTTGAAGTTGTGTCTCGCTACCGTTTGATATCATACGATTATATACTCTTGATAATTTTTATATTCATTTTTTTCATACATACAATTATTACATATCATTCTCAATTGGACATACTTATCATCTTGTAAAAATATACTAATATGTGTTTGATTTGAAACCAAACATTAGCAAATCTTGATGTTTGAACACACATTTTGTTCCCAATAACTGTGATTTAAACGGCTAAATAAAACAGATTGAAAACGACCATGGTCGTGCCTAGCGCTTTAAAGGGTAATAGGTTAAAGACACGTATCTGCTACTTTATAAAGTTGCAGATACGTCCCTTCGATTTATAGTGGACGATACCTATTTGATTTATCGATCAGTGATTGGAATCAGACTTACATAAGACATATATATATACAGAGGCAGGCAAACACCCTATTATGTCAAGGGTTTATTTATAGCGCACATTTATTGGCCAGGGCGGCCTCCATCTATGGCATCCCGCCGGCCGGAGGTTTATGTGTCCGGTAATTTCAGCAAATGGCGGAAATAACCAGAAATGCCTTGTATGGTGTGTCAAGGCCAACATCAGTAACTGCTTACTTTAGAAGTAAGCAGTTACTGTTGTTTTCCTTTGCGGGTCACTTGTATGGTGTCCTGTTAGGTCTAACCTTGTATATCTTCCATGGTAATCGTGTTTTCACATTGCTCTTGCAGACGCCTCTTTCCCAGTTTTGCGTCTCTTCTGTCATACTGACTTAGTTTGCTAGACCATAGCATAGCTTCCTATTTAGTTTTAAACTCGTATGTTTTCTTAAAAAGTATTTGAACCTAGTTAAATACGGCAATTATATTTTTACATTTGATGCCATTGATCATATATTGGCCTTGCGCTGTAGCTCATTGAGCTCGATTCTGATTTCATAGCCTGGATGTACAGGGTTCGAGTCCCGGCTGGGTGTGAGGTTTGTCATCGTTGTTTTACAACGTACATCGCTCTAATATGTTCAAATGTGTGTTTTATGCACATTAGCAGAAGTGTATAAAACAGTAGGCTACCGGTATGCATTTTCGATATTACTGTACACTGTGTGAAAAACTTTTTTTTTTAAAGAGCAGGACATGGTGGTGTCTGGCCTTTCACCTGTCATGATATTGCCAAAGTGGTCTCGGTAGGTTAGTTGCTGTGTTTATTAAGATGAATGAATGAATGAATGAATGAATGAATGAATGAATGAATAATTGAATGAATGAATGAATGAATGAATGAATGAATGAATGAATGAATGAATGAATGAATGAATGAATGCATTAACAGATATATAACGAAATGATTGAATAAATAAATAAAAGAAAGAATTAAATAATGAATGAATGAATGAATGAATGAATTAATGAATGAATGAATGAATGAATGAATGAAGGAATGAATGAATGAATGAATGAATGAATGAATAATTGAATGAATGAATGAATGAATGAATGAATGAATGAATGAATGAATGAAAGTATGAATGAATTAATGACTGAGGGAGAGAGTGGATGAATGAATGAATGAATGAATGAATGAATGAATGAATGAATGAATGAATTATTGAATTAATGAATTAATGAATTAATGAATGAATGAGCTAAGATAATAAATATAACGATATGATTTAATAAATGAATGAATGAATGAATGAATGAATGAATGAATGAATGAATGAATGAATGAATAAATGAATGAATGAACGAATGAATGAATGAATGAATGAATGAATGAATAAATAAATGAATAAATGAATGAATGAAAGTATGTATGAATGAATGAATGAATGAATGAATGAATGAATGAATGAATGAATGAATGAATGAATGAATGATGAGTGAGTGAGTGAGTGAGTGAGTGAGTGAGTGAGTGAGTGAGTGAGTGAGTGAGTGAGTGAGTGAGTGAGTGAGTGAGTGAGTGAGTGAGTGAGTGAGTGAGTGAGTGAGTGAGTGAGTGAGTGAGTGAGTGAGTGAGTGAGTGAGTGAGTGAGTGAGTGAGTGAGTGAGTGAGTGAGTGAGTGAGTGAGTGAGTGAGTGAGTGAGTGAGTGAGTGAGTTGATGAATGAACGAATGAATGAATGAATCTATGAATGAATTACCAGTTATATAAGAGGTGATTGAATGAATCAATAATGAATGAATGAAAGTATGAATGAATGAATGAATGAATGAATGAATGAATGAATGAATGAATGAATGAATGAATGAATGAATGAATGAATGAAGGAAGGAATGAAGGAATGAAGGAATGAATGAATAAATGAATGAATGAATGAATAAATAAAAAAATGAATGAATGAATAAATAAATGCATGAATGCATGAATAAATTAATTATCGAACGAACGAACGAATGAATGAATAAGTAACTGAAATAGTTAATTAATTATTATATGGATAAAATAAATGAATGAATGAATGAATGAATGAATGAATGAATGAATGAATGAATGAATGAATGACTGAATGACTGAATGACTGAATGAATGAATGAATGAATGAATGAATGAATGAATGAATGAATGAATGAATGAATGAATGAATGACAGACAGACAGATATTTTATTGACAGAAAAGAAAAGTCATTACAGACTTATTTGTCATAGAAATGAAAGAGATATATGTACATGTATATACAAGATTGTTAGTTTGTTAAAATCATATGATAATATACATGGTATGACATACACAACTAAAATCATGTTAAGTTGCATTGCCAAAATAAAAACTGGGTATTTCGATAATATAAATGACTACTACTAAAAATGAATTAAAAGGTATTGCCAAGATAACATAGAGGTCTATCATTTTGTTTCCCGCACCAAAACCAGAGATAAAATAGCTACTACGTATGACATGCTAATTATATATAGTAGCAAAAAAGACACTCTGGAAAGCGTAGAAACCTAAAATATATACAAGTGCATAATTATGCTACAGTAACTGGAGTATGCAATAAGACAATGGTAAAAATTATATGGTATTTTTTAAAATTAAATATAATATCATGCAAGTACAATAAATATGGCATAAACAGGTAGCTCCGAGTCATGTGACCATGCAAGTACAGTCGCTGTGAGCGCGGAGATTCCCTGAGATTGACTAGTGGTGCAAACTTAACGACGTAATAACAGTAGTAATGGCGGTTAAAAATTATTTGTGCAATTCACACAGGACATGGCCATCGCACAAAAACATTAGGCCTTTTTATAATTCACCATATTGTCTAATTCATACTGTTTCAATCACGACCTAGTTAGTACCACATACTCGGAGTTACAATCGAAGAAAAACATTCCCGACCTCATAGAGAAAATCAGTTGACTTAGCAACTCTGAAATCCTCCATAAGGCCCCACCTCGTCTGTTAACAAAGGCGACGGGAACGTCCCTAGCCGGCCCCAAAAAGCCAAATAATAAGATCCGAGAGCAACAACCGTCTTGATATGTGGTAATACCCAAGTCAGATCATGAGGGCATGATAATATGAATAATATAGCGACAGGTGACAGATTTATTATACTCAGTAGTTTTAACCCCTAATTTGTTTAAAGCAACCATAAATAAATTGCGCTAGTGACTTCACCACTGTTATGTCTCTAGATGTCATAATTCCTAGAAACATTTCATTTGTCGGTTGTATATTGATAATTGCGGCTACAGAATCATACAAGATTTCGCGTTCATTATTCATAGCGCTACAGTGGAGAAGAAGATGTATTTCATCATCAATTTCGTTTAATTCACACCTTGTGCATATTCGCTGATTTTTTGGAGTGATTGGATTATTGAATCGTCATCTTTCTATATTAGATCATGTGAGCTCATTCGATATCTCGCCATTGCTGTTATGTAGTGGTCCCCCCTTATGTGCAAGATATATGGTTCAACACAGAAATATTTTTTTACTAATGCATATGTGCGCAGCTTACTCGAGCTCTCAATATCTTTTCTCCACTGCTGTGTTAATATTCTAACTATTGATTCTTTAAATGAAAGCATGAATTTATTTGTATCCCCAATATTCTGTGATTCCCAAGTTTGATCAAGCCCGGTTCGTTCGAGGACAGAGCGAATACGGGAACACCAGCTCGTGAAGCCAATGGCATCTAGCTCAAGTAGCATATTGTAGGCATTTCTGACTGGATGGCTCTGAGATAATTTTAGAATTCTACACCAACATTTTACAGCTTTTATGTGTTGCCGGATGATCAGTGGAAATCGACCCGTGTCCCCATATATTGCAGGAGTAGGTGTTTGCTTTCTAACGCCAAGTGTGGATTTAATCAATTTTAGATAGATTTTTCCAGATCGTTAACATCATCGCCTGTATACCATATATCACTTCCATATTCTAGTATGGGCAATATTTGGCAATCAAATACCTTGAACGCAATAGTGGGTGACAATTTACCGACCACAGGACGGGACTGTTTACGTAGAGCAAAGATTGCTTTCCCAGCTTGGGAAGCAAGATGAGAAAAAGTTTCTTTTAACACGTTATAAGTGGACTTGGTGCTATACACTACACCAAGGTATTTATATTGTTCAGCCTTTTCTATAATGTTATCACCATAGTGGAAGCTTCCACATACTGTTGTGTAACGTTCATTAAAGATAAGAGCTTTTGTTTTAGGAATGCTAACTATGATATGCCATAGGGAAGCATATGAATACAGGGCAGTTAGCTGTTTCTGTAATCCCTCGGCAGATTCTGAAAAAAGGACAAGGTCATCTGCACATAACAGATATACCATTAGTAAGGTGTCCACAGCGATACCTTGATCTTGGTCAAATGATGCGGATATGTCTTGTAAAAATTCCGTGAATAGTTTGGGACTGAGCATACCGCCTTGTAGAACCCCAAATTCGCTTTTTAATATGTCACTGATACGCGAGTCCCATTTTACACGGCACTCTGCTTTAGAAAACATGTTTTTTATTATATTTAGCAAATTGCCGTCTATTCCCCTGTTCAATAATTTGTAGTATAATGCTGTTCTATCAATATAGTCAAATGCTTTTGTGAAATCGACAAAGCATGTATACAGGGGTTTAGAAAGACACCTTTGTTTATCTATGATGGCACATAGTATGAATATATTGTCCGTAGTTCGCGAATTGGTTTTAAAACCAGCTTGATAGGGATCATTATCATTACATACTTCGTTTTTATATGAGAGTCTGTTATTAAGTATAGATTCAAATAGTTTTCCAATACACGGCATGACTGTGATTTTTCTGTAATTATCTGTAACGCCATGATCCCCCTTTTTGTGGACCGGGTGGATTATACCGGTAGCCCATCCAGATGGATATTCTCCATTGGTAAGAATGGTATTGAACAACAATTCTAATGCTGGCAAGAGCTCATTACATCCATATTTGTAAAATTCGGCAGAAATACTATCTACACCCGCTGCTTTCTTGTATTTTAACTTTTGAATCGCCTTTTTAATTTCTTCTGCGGTTATGGGACTGTTTAGGAACTGTGTCATATTGGATTTATCGTGCTCTACATTATGTCGGAATGACGTAACTTGCTTTATAATATTATTCATGTGTCTATAGTCAAAATAATCCACATGGGGTGGGTAGACTTGTTGTTCAAAATAGTCCACACAGTCTTCCAAAGAATTAGGATCTTCTGTTCTCATATTTTCCAGCTCACTAAGTTTGGCTTTCTGGTATTGTCTTTTCTTTATTTGGATTAATTGCTTATATTGTCGTAACATTATATTATATTCGCCTTGCTGTGCGAATGAATGAATGAATGAATGAATGAATGAATGAATGAATGAATGAATGAATGAATTAGTCAGTCAGTCAGTCAGTCAGTCAGTCAGTCAGTCAGTCAGTCAGTCAGTCAGTCAGTCAGTCAGTCAGTCAGTCAGTCAGTCAGTCAGTCAGTCAGTCAGTCAGTCAGTCAGTCAATCAGTCAGTGAGTCAGTGAGTCAGGCAGTCAGTCAGTCAGTCAGTCAGTCAGTCAGTCAGTTAGTCAAGTTAATCAGATTGACCATCAGTTTTATTTTCCATACCGCCACTGACCCCGGTTCACCAGACGGCTGCATGATATCCGTTCACAAAAATATCTCCAGCAGACAAAAGTTAAAAAAACTGGATGGCGGCCACAAGGAAACACGACTGTTGGGCCTGTGTCGTAGACGGCTGACCAGCATAGGCCCAGCATTGGGTGAATATATTGTGTTCGCTGAGTGAAAGAGAAGTCGAGCTCGTTACTTTGCGTCTCATCCTCTCATATCACATCTAAGAACCCTTAATGTGTTTGACAAACCGAACTGATTCCCAAATCTGGTTACAGATGACGAGAAGAACGGTGGCGCCCCGTATGCCCTCTCCCCGCATGCCCTGTCGCATATCCTCTCCCCACATGCCCTCTCCTATCTCAGGCAGACACCCATTTCAGTGGCTTCCCATTCAACTTTTTTATTCCTCGTTGCACATAGGTTGTTTTCCATCCTGTTTTTACAGTGTCTAGAGCCATGTAATCGACAAAACAATTATCATTGTCCACTGTGTTTTATTTATTTCATTTTTTTATTAATATCATAAGCCGCTTAGCTAGGCTACTTAATTTATATATTCACCCACTTAAAGTTGTGTCTCGCTACCGCGACCCACAACTTCAAGTGGGTGAAAATTACTAATATTTGTTTGATTTGAGATCAAACATATGCAAATCTTGATGTT
This sequence comes from Flabesymbios commensalis, assembly GCA_964017125.1. Taxonomy (NCBI): domain Eukaryota; kingdom Metazoa; phylum Annelida; class Polychaeta; order Terebellida; family Flabelligeridae; genus Flabesymbios; species Flabesymbios commensalis. Next base: position 16,109,916 of record OZ024906.1, read on the forward strand.
TGAACTGTCATTTTGTTCCCAATAACTGCGATTTAAACGGTTAAACAAAACAGATTGAAAACGAATATAGTCGTGACTATAGTCGTGCTTAGCGGTTTAAATGTTAATGGATTAAAGGCACGTATCTGCCACCTTATAAAGTTACAGATACGTTCATTTGATTTATAGTGGACGATACCTATTCGATTATCGATCAGTGATTGGAATATGTCTTACATAAGACATATATATACAGAGGCGGACAAACACCCTATTATGCCAGGGGTTTATTTATAGCGCACATTTATTGGCCAAGGCGACCTCCATCTATGGCATCCCGCCGGCGGGAGTTTTATGTGTCCGGTCATTTCAGCAAATGGTGGGAATAACCAGGAATGCCTTGTATGGTGTGCCAAGACCAACAGCTGTAACTGTTACTGCTGTTTGCTTTTGCGCGACACTTGTATGGTGTCCTGTTAGGTCTAACCTTGTATATTTTCCAATGTCGTCGTGTTTTATATTGCTATTGCAGACACCTTTTTCAAAGACATCCAACCTTAGTTTGCTAGACTAGCATAGCTTTCTATTTATTTTTGAACTTGTATGTTTTCATTAAAAAAATATTTGAATGAAGTTAGCCCTAGTGCTGCTCAACCGCTCGTTTCTATTTTTGAAGCTGGAATTACTAACGCAATTTCCAGCTTCAAATGACTAAAAATATTCATATTTTAAATTTAGTGATATTTCTATTGATCTAAATCATACTTGAAACCGTATATATACGGTTCCAACAACACATGGATTAATTAATGTGGGCAATTATAATTTTACAGTTGATGCCGTTAATCATATACTAGCCTTGCGCTGCGGCTCATTCAGTTCGGTTCTGGCTTCGTAGTCTGAATGTACAGGGTTCGAGTCCCCGTTAGGTTTTAAGTTTATCATCGTGGTTTTACAACATAGAGTGCTTTAGCCATTGTCCTGCCGAATTGTTTCTATTGTATTTTTCATCCATTTGAAGCTGAAATATTGCTATTTTGTGAAAAAATACATCTTCTAAATTGAATTATTTGACTAACTGACAATCTATACCACAAAGTATATTATCCATTTGCTTGGAAACGAATTATATACGTAACAGGACAAGGGTGTGAATTAATGCATATACTATAGTACACTGTATAAAAAAACGTTTTTTTAAAAGGGTAGGGCATGATGTCGTCTGGGTTATTTTCTGTCACGATATTGTCACAAAGTGCATTTGTTGCTGCGTTTATAAAGTGAAAACAATCATATAACATACGACAGAATTTAAACTTTAAAAATGTAACATCCCTATATATGTGAATTAATCTCTGCATTTTTTATTACTGATCTTCGAAATAAATTATGTAATAATTTGAGCTTGATTAAGCGTCAACACCTAACTTAAACTTACAAGGCATGTTTGAAATTGTATGCTAATCCCGCATACATGAAAATGACAATGTAAAACTGAAATGGCGTTGATTTACGAGTGAGGTCCTTGCCAGGACTAATAAACGTGAGTCTCGGGAGTTGATGATCCTGCGTCGGCTCGGGGTGGAATAGGATCGGTAGAAACAGAATACCATTGTCACTATGCGTGGAGAGGAGATCCAGAACCCGGCAACATTGTCACAGTTTACAATGCATGACCCTGATATCTCTCCCTATAAATACACCAGCTTCTCAGCAAACACCAAATATTCACCCGATACTGAGTTAATGTTGGGCCATCGTCTTCGACACTGGCCCAACATTAAACCAGCACTTGGTTAATCATTGTTTCCTTCCCACTTCCGAGAAAACACAAAACATTCACCCAATTTTGCTTTAAGGATGGCCAACGTCTTCGACGCTGGGCCATCATTAAGAAAGTATTGGCTACAGTCTCATATTTTCAGTGCTGTTCCGTCCAGTTTGGCACGCATTTGGTTTGTCCCTCTAGCCGGACACGCAGTCTGTCGCATGGATAGTTATGGTCAATTGATCCATATCTCACCATATCTCACCACACAGCTTTGCCTCGAGCATCATCATTTTATTGTAACAAACCTAGTTTTAACGATTAACGATATAATTGCTTAACATTAGGGCCTAATGATATAGGGTACCTATGTCTAACTGTAAAATTGACTGAAACATATGTGCCTAGTGCTGTATAATTGTTTTGCATTGTGAAAATGCTTCAAATAGAAACGTTGGGATTTTTAGGAGGCGTCGCATGAATACGCCTATTTTCAGACTCAAAAAAGTGAGGTAAATGAGAACTTAATGTCACAAAATAGCCAATTATAATACTTAAAAAATATATTTATTGTAGCAGATTGTGACAGATTGTGACATTATGGCTTTTTTATTTAGCCGTCCTAGGACACATGTATTACTTTCCATTTTTATTCACCTTGAGCTGAAAATTACAGCAGAAATATTCCAGAGGAGGAAAAGTAATTATCACCTGACTTTATAAAATACCCAAATATTAGGCCCCTATATCTGAAAATTGTCAGCTGAGAACGAAGTCACAGCGTCGCAGATGGTGGTCAACGTCGCTTGGGTCAACGTCTCTTATTCGCTGACACGGAGAAAAACACAGCCACCAATTGAAAACAACACAAATGTTAGGAATTGCTGCTGGCAAAGAACCAGAAAACAGAAAGTATGGTCTCACTTTGACCTAAATGTCTTGCCCAGCAAACACAATACATTGACCTAATGTTGGTTTAATGTTAGGCCAGTGTTGCAGACGTTGAACCAAAATTAACCAAATATTGAGGCAGTCTATCGTGCTGACCAAGTAGGAGTTCCCTCACCACTTTTTCTGATTTCCCCGGATTGTGCCGCGGGTCAGAAAGGAACGTGCTGATTCCTGTTGTCTGTTTGAAGCAGCTCTGAAAGGCGGAATTAAGGACAAAGTTATAAATATGTCCATCCATTTTACTGTATCTGGTTCACCGGAAATCACCTGCCATTCAGAACACAGCTCAAACAAGGACTGTAGCAAAGCCAAAAGACAGTGTTGCTTTCTTGTAAACTAGGCAGATACGGCTTTCTGGCTTTGTACGACAAATCTGTGGCAGTGTTGTGCAATGTCTTATATTTGGTTAGATTAGAAGACCCGCAACAGCAATCCATATTATTTTGTTAGAATCGAATTTTTGTTATACTTTTCTACCAATTTTGCTGTGAAAAATGATTCTATGGCGATCTATTTCAATTATACAGGCACATGGGTCTTATCATTGATTGTATTCTGTGAAACTGAGTAGCCTTGACCTGCAATGTTTTCACCTGGCCACAGTCTAATACGATGTCCCAACATTAAACCAACATTGGGTCAATAATTTATTTCGTTTACACTGGGATGTGGGCCTGGGGTGTTTATGACGCTGAGCCAACATTAAAACAGCATCGGTTTCAATATTCCGGCTCGCTATTCCGTTTTCTAGGATGTAAGGTTTCCTAATGAAGGTCACTGGCTACAGGTCACGTCATCCAGTAAACAAGATATACTGACCTGACCCAATGCCGGCTCAATGTTAGGCAAACGTCGCATACGGTGGACCAACATTATGCCAGCATTTGGGTTAGTGTATCCTGATGATTGGGCTATCTATGAAGCTGACACTAATATAATATGTATACAAACACACAGTCTCTGTTGTGCGTCCTATTTGGACATCCGCTGCAGCATCACTATCACTATTGAGTAGTGTGAACATGCTGCACAATAATATACTGATACTTCGAAATTAATACATTTTCAAATCTATTTTTAAAACATGTTTGAAACCAGAAGTGATGATAATTCAGTATTTCGTTTTAGTTAATTATTTGTGTTTAGGTAGAATCACCGTTTTTAGAAAATATAATTCTGGATCCTTTCGTTTTGGATCACGTTTATTACCACGTTCGTCCTCTCCCAAAATTAGGCTACACACAACGCCGGCTTTGTGATAGTGCTGGGGTAATGCTCCGCAGTAATTCTTAAATAGCTAAAATTATTTGATATTGGCGATATTTTGCATATTACAAAACAGTAATGTAAATTTTTAATACAACAAGTGGAGTTTAAAACGTTCCATTCTTCTCAGCAGCTTTTTTTTAAAGTGAATTTGAAAAAGAAAAAAGAAAGCAAATTGCTTGCTATATATTTGTCCAATCGGAATGCTTGTGTATGCACATTAAAAATTGTACCACTACCAAATTCAAAGTTTGTCCAACTGCATACACGTAGTTTATCAAAATTGATCATGTACTTTCAGTTTGGATGCTATGTACATTAAATTTATCTTGAGATGTTTTTCTATGTCTAACAGTATTATCATCAAAATCAAGTTACTATACACTTGGTATGATTGAGGTATACAGTCTCAAATTCACATCCTTTTGATCCCGAACACAAATGAAAAACAGTCGGCATCCTGCCGATGATATATATTTAAAATCATCCGAGGCGGTGATAGGGTTATGGTGGTGTGAAAATCATTTGTTTTTATTTTTTACTTGTTGAGCTTAAAGTGTCACTTCGGATAAAAAATAATATATTTTTATTTCTGCGTCCTCTTCTGAACATTGTGTGTACTATTATCTGTAATTTGGTTTATTACATTGATATCTAATGCGCATCAAATATAATTTTGGCTGTTATGTTAGTATAAAAATGATGTGTTTTTCCGATTTTTCCATGGGACTGAAAGTGTCACTAAAACTATAAAAAAAAGTGACACCCTATTTTTTCTGATTCTTTGTAATCTTCTGAAAATTTTGATGTATGGTGTCAAATTAACAAGAAAATCCCACGGCATTACACATGCCCCTACACTATTTTGAACATGCAGAATATGTGCGCAGAGGTTGACGCACACATATGCCCTAAATGAATAAGGTTCATCCGACGTTCTTGTCAAATTATCAACGAAGTCTGACGCACGCACAGCGAATCACAACGCACTGACCAAAATTCTTTATTTTTTGTACGCTGGACGTGCGTGATGTTATGTGTGACTGGGCCTTAAGCAGCATACCACAATAAATCTGAAGATGGGAAAGTATTTCACCAAGGATAAAAAATTCCTGCTGCGTCTTTGCTGCATGGAAGGACCCTAATTTATGCACAGCAGGAATGCTATCACCCAGCATGGGTCAATCAGGCGTACATGTCATCAAGATAATGGAAGTAATTACTCGTGGATACTCCACCAGCTTTTGTGCGACTATCGACGAAACGATTACACTCCCATTCGACACGAGATGCTGTTTCATTTTACACAAGATGTTGTTTTAATGCTGTGCCAACGTCCAAGACGTTGGCACAGCATTAAAACAACATCTTGTGTCGGTTGGAAGTTGTTGCGTTTGCTCCTGCGGCTGAGTCTTCTGGCAAAATGACACCATCGGCTGGTTTTACAGGATGCTTTACTTGTGGAGCATGAACAGTCAATGGTCGGCATTGTTGGCTTTTCTGGCTTGGATGTCAGGCCGTCTGACCTGCGTGCAGCAAAACACTAATTGGACCACACTCCCCAGCAAACAGGGATGTTGAACCAATGCAGGTCTAAACCTCACAACAGTGACATATTTTTGTAAAAACCATGGAGACCAAAGGGTTTTTCAATATGAAGTTACCATGAATGTCTTATTCATCTCTTTTCCGTTTCATTTGAATAACATATTATGTGTACGGCCATTAAAAAATATTTAATTATTTCAGTGCAGGGATCGACTTTATACGTCTGAATATGACGTCGCCGCACTGAAAGGGTTAAAGTTGGTCTTCGAAGCTGACCAAACCCGAAATCAGCTTTTTTCTGAGCGTCCCGTATTTGCTGGTCAAATTGGACATTGGAAGTGCACTAATACTGACATGGCTATTTTCAGCATGACTTTTTATTTTCAAATCGCATTTAGTTGAATATATTGATGTCCTTGTCAGACGGTTTTAATGTTAACCCTTAAAACGCTCAATTAAATAATCTAAATTTTCACTCACTTACAATTGTGTCTCGCTACCGCGAACCACAACTTCAAGTGGATGAAAATTCCTCGTATTTATTTAATTTAAGACTAAACATTTTGATGTTTAAGCATTTTATTCCTTATAACTGTGACTTAAATATAAAATATATGCAAATAAAACAGAACAAAAACGTCTATAGTGATGCTTAGCCATCCAAGGGTTAACATTCCCTTGGAGCTGGAAAGGTGCACCCGTCACATTACAAAATGACAGTTAGATCATTTTAATTCAAGGGGGACGATATAAATGCTAACCAGCTGGTGACAAAAGCGTCATGATGATGGAAGACAAATCATCTCATTTTACATTTTTTTCTGGCTGCGGGTAACAAATTTACATTGCCGACATATGTGGCAGCGTAGTAGCAAGTGTGCCGAAAGCTCCATTTATCACTTTTTTCCAGTAGGCTAGTTCTTATTTTGGACATACATGTCCGAAATTAAATTTCGTCCTTATTTCTCGTTTAACTGGCAAATGCGCAACACAAAATTTAAAAAAAATTACGCAATTCTAGTCTATGGACATGTTCACGTATTATAAACATATCTATCGAGGAGCCAAAATAAACATACTGATTTTTTTATGATTTCAGCCTAATTGTATCGCTTTAAGATTGATCAATATATGCCTGATAAAAAAAATCATGTTATCTATGCACACGCACAATGAGTCTGAGAGTGTTGTGCAGCGACGCGCAAAATTGTTTTTTGGTCTGAAATATCCCGAAGATGGCAACAGCAGTTACATAAGGTCTAACCGTGTACGAGCAATCACACAGAATAATTTTCTCTGCAATTATAAAAAGGCAATTATCTGGGACTGTCTAATCCCGCAATGAATAGATGGAAACATCTCCTTAAAAAAACCTCACGAGCATTTTTCACGTAACAAATGTATCCCATTAGCCATTTCACTGCTAAGCACGACTATAGTCTAATCACTTTTAATCCGTTTGCTATTAGCAGATTAAGTCACAGGTGATGTTTGACCAGCAGTTTTATTTTTCTAGATGCCACTGACCCCGGCTCACCAGACGGCTGCATGGTATTCGTTCACAAAAATATCTCCAGCAGACAAAAGTTCAAAAAGCTGGATGGTGGCCGCTATGAAACACCAATGCTGAGCCTGTGTCGTAGACAGCTGACCAACATAGGCCCAGCATTGAGTGAATATATTGTGTTCGCTGAGTAAAAGAGCTCGTTACTTTGCGTCTCATCCTCTCATATAACATCTGAGAACTCCTAATGTGTTTGACAAACCACAATGATTCCCAAATCTGGTTACAGATGACGAGAAGAACGGCGGCGCCCCGTATGCCCTCTCCCCGCATGCCCTGTCGCATATCCTCTCCCCACATGCCCTCTTCTATCCCAGGCAGACACCCATTTCAGGGGCTTCCCATTCCACTATTTTATTCCTCGTTGCCCATAGGTTGTTTTCCGTCCTGTTTTTACAGTGTCTAGAGCCATGTATTCGACAAAACGATTATCGTTGTTCAGTGTGTTTTATTTATTTTTTATTATTATATATATATAATGTGATTCTGATTTGTTTGCCATATTTATGGATTATAAAAAATATATACTGTATGAGCGACAGTAAACTATACCTATTATGCTATTATATATTTATCATTTATTTTCTAATGGTTGAATTATTGGAATATGTTATACATCAAATTAAGGAAATATGAGTAATTTTCACCAACTTGAAGTTGTGGGTCGCGGTAGCGAGATACAACTTCAAGTAGGGGGGGGGGGTTAAAATAAATTAAAGCGGGACAAGAGTTAGATTGTCGTGATCGGTTTATGCATACAGTGACGCGTAAACAGTTTGATATGATGTACGACTACATACCTTTGATAAATTTTATATGGTCAATTGGACATAATTATCATGTTTTTACAAAATAAGAGTTTAAGCATTTTAGTACGGGAACCGACTTTAGACATCAGAATCTGACGTCTGCTAAAGTATATCCCGGCACTGAAAGAGTAAATATACATATAATGGCGGATAAAGGCCGTGGACCTATAACATAGATATTTAAATGAAGCGGAAACAGCTAACTAAGACATTTATGATGATTTCAAAATGAAAAAACCCGCTTCGGTCTCCATGGTTTATACAAACATATTTCACCGTTGTAATTAGGGTTCAGGATTTAATACGTCGTTCCTTCGGATTAACTCTCTTCCCAAATCCTGGTCTTCCTTTTTACTTTTATTCATCATATCTCCAATTAAAGATCATAGCGTCCTTATTGTGGTGTATTATGTCATTTGTAAATCGATAAATTTTATTCAAAATATGCCATGTGGTGCATAAATGCAACCAGTGAGCTTAAAGGGTCAACCCTTAAACTGCTTAAAAGCCCATACCCAGGCAAATGGCATGTTTTTGTTTTAGCTCTGTTATATCTTTTTGAATGTTTGGATGAGTAAAGAAAACATTCCGATAGCTTACAACTTTTAGAAACAACCGTTGGCAACGTAATCAGGTTTCGAAAAAAAAGAATTATGACAAAATGTCGGTCATTACATTTTTGTCTTCTAGATCCACCCATTTTTTAATTCAGTTGCCATGCTTGACAGGAAAGTGACATCGGATCACCGATTTGATTATTTCCTTCTAAAGATAGTTTTTTTAAATAATTTACTAGCTGTAATGTATGACAAAAATTCTTAACTCGTATTATGATATGTAAGTATGTAAGGTCTCAGATGTATCACAGCGTCAAAGACGTTGCCAGTTTAATTACTATGTCATCGGAAAATCAGCGTACAACAGTGCTTTCCCAATGGGTCTCACATTTCTAAACAAGAAGGGTCAACACCTATAAACTCGGCCAATTGACATGTTTTACATCTTTGCGGGACATCGTGAACATCGTCAAAATACAAAGGTAATATTCATGGGATGTTCGTGGCGTGTGTAGTGACAGAAAGGAAAGGATTTTTCTCAGTGTTGATCCTTTAAAAAAAACAAATCAACATCGGACCCTTCATCTAGACCCTCAGCAGCTTGGTCAACCCCATTATAAATATTGGATGGTTGCTAGAAATTGTATGAACATTCCAAAATACACACCGGGTACATATCTTTTTGAAATGGAGGGTGGATAAAGATAATATAGATTTACGATGATATAAGCCTATATAACATAATTTTAAACTTTGAAACTTTTTAAGTTTAAGGCACTTGGGAATGGGCCTTCAACTAAATAATTTAAATTTTCACACACTTGAAGTTGTGTCTCGCTACCGTTTGATATCATACAATTATATACTCTTGATAATTTTTATATATTAATTTTTTTTCATACATACAATTATTACATATCATTCTCAATTGGACATACTTATCATCTTGTAAAAATATACTAATATGTGTTTGATTTGAAACCAAACATTAGCAAATCTTGATGTTTGAACACACATTTTGTTCCCAATAACTGTGATTTAAACGGCTAAATAAAACAGATTGAAAACGACCATGGTCGTGCCTAGCGCTTTAAAGGGTAATAGGTTAAAGACACGTATCTGCTACTTTATAAAGTTGCAGATACGTCCCTTCGATTTATAGTGGACGATACCTATTTGATTTATCGATCAGTGATTGGAATCAGACTTACATAAGACATATATATATACAGAGGCAGGCAAACACCCTATTATGTCAAGGGTTTATTTATAGCGCACATTTATTGGCCAGGGCGGCCTCCATCTATGGCATCCCGCCGGCCGGAGGTTTATGTGTCCGGTAATTTCAGCAAATGGCGGAAATAACCAGAAATGCCTTGTATGGTGTGTCAAGGCCAACATCAGTAACTGCTTACTTTAGAAGTAACCAGTTACTGTTGTTTGCCTTTGCGGGTCACTTGTATGGTGTCCTGTTAGGTCTAACCTTGTATATCTCCCATGGTAATCGTGTTTTCACATTGCTCTTGCAGACGCCTCTTTCCCAGTTTTGCGTCTCTTCTGTCATACTGACTTGGTTTGCTAGACCATAGCATAGCTTCCTATTTAGTTTAAAACTCGTATGTTTTCTTAAAAAAGTATTTGAACCTAGTTAAATACGGCAATTATATTTTTACATTTGATGCCATTGATCATATATTGGCCTTGCGCTGTAGCTCATTGAGCTCGATTCTGATTTCATAGCCTGGATGTACAGGGTTCGAGTCCCGGCTGGGTGTGAGGTTTGTCATCGTTGTTTTACAACGTACATCGCTCTAATATATTCAAATGTGTGTTTTATGCACATTAGCAGAAGTGTATAAAACAGTAGGCTACCGGTATGCATTTTCGATATTACTGTACACTGTGTAAACAACTTTTTTTTTTAAATGAGCAGGACATGGTGGTGTCTGGCCTTTCACCTGTCATGATATTGCCAAAGTGGTCTCAGTAGGTTAGTTGCTGTGTTTATTAAGATGAATGAATGAATGAATGAATGAATGAATGAATAAATAAATGAATGAATGAATGAATGAATGAATGAATGAATGAATGAATGAATGAATGAATGAATGAATGAATGAGTGCATTAACAGATATATAACGAAATGATTGAGTAAATAAATAAAAGAAATAATTAAATAATGAATAATTGAATGAATGAATGAATGAATGAATGAATGAATGAATGAATGAATGAATGAATGAATGAATGAATGAATGAATGAATGAACTGACCCCGGTTCACCAGACGGCTGCATGGTATCCGTTCACAAAAATATCTCCAGCAGACAAAAGGTCTAAAAGCTGGATGGCGGCCGCAAGGAAACACGAATGCTGGGCCTGTGTCGTAGACAGCTGACCAACATAGGCCCAGCATTGGGTGAATATATTGTGTTCGCTGAGTAAACGAGAAGTCAAGCTCGTTACTTTGCGTCTCATCCTCTCATATAACATCTTAAAACCCTTAATGTGTTTGACAAACCGAGCTGATTCCCAAATCTGGTTACAGATGACGAGAAGAACGGTGGCGCCCCGTATGCCCTGGTGGCGCCCCGTATGCCCTCTCGCATATCCTTCCCCGCACGCCCTCTCCTATCTCAGACAGACACCCATTTCAGGGGCTTCACATTCAACTATTCTATTCTTCGTTGCCCATAGGTTGTTTTCCATCCTGTTTTTACAGTTTCTAGAGTCATGTAATCGACAAAACAATTAGAGTATCGTTGTTCAGTGTGTTTTATTTATTTATTTATTTTATTATTATTACATATATAATGTAATTCTGATTTGTTTGCAATATTTATGGATTATAATTATATATACTATATGAGCGGCAGCAAAGTATACCTATCATGCTATATTTTATTATTTATTTTTGAATGGTTGATTAGTATTGAGATGGTGCGTAGTAAATTTGAAATAATAAAGTTGTCTATATTGAACAGCTTGAAATCCTACGGTTATATACTCTTGGTCAATTTTATATTTTATTTTCTGGCATGCAATTATTAAATATCATTCTCAATTGAACATAATTACCATTTATTAAAAAATAAGAGTTTAACCTTTTCAGTGCGTGGACCGACTTCAGACGCCAGATTTCTGACGTCTAAGGACGATTCACGCATTGAAAGAGCAAAATATAAATAATTGCTGTTGACCCATAACCTGATAACATAGGCATTCAAATGAAGCAGAAATAGCTAACTAAGAAATTTATGATGACTTCAAATTAAAAACATACTTTGTTCCCCATGGTTTATACGAAAATAATATCAGCGTTATAAGGGTTGAGGACTTAATATGTCATCCCTTCGGATTAACCATCCCAAATTCCTTTTCATTTTTATTCACATTGAGGTTTGAATTCCTTCTGCAATTCCCAGCTCGATGTGAATAAAAATGTGCTAAATTTATATATTACCCAAGTGTTCTATCTCCAATTAAAGACCATATCGTCCTTATTGTGGTGGATTGTGCCATTTTGAAGTCAATGAATTTCATTCAAATTGTGCGATGTGGTGAATAAATGCGACGAGTGAGCTTAAAGGGTTAACCCTTAAACCGCTAAACACACTTGTTTTTGCTACCGCGACCCACAACTTCAAGTAAGTGCAAATTACCAATATTTGTTTGATTTGAGACCAAAAATTTGCAAATTTTGATGTTTGAACGTACACTTCCCAATAACTGTGATTTAAACGGCTAAACAAAACAGATTGAAAATGAATATAGTCGCGACTGTACTCGTGCTTAGCGGTTTAAATGTTAATGGATTAAAGGCACGTATCTGCCACTTTGTAAAGTTACAGATACGTTCCTTTGATTTACAGTGGACGATACCTATTCGATTTATCGATCAGTGATTGGAATCAGACTTACATAAGACATATATATACAGAGGCGGGCACACACCCTATTAGTTGCAGGGTTTATTTATAGTGCACATTTATTGGCCAGGGCGGCCTCCATCTATGGCATCCCCCCGGCGGGAGTTTTATGTGTCCGGTCATTTCAGCAAATGGCGGAAATAACCAGAAATGCCTTGTATGGTGTGCAAAGGCCAACAGCAGTAACTGCTTACTTTTTAAGTAAGCAGTTACTGCTGTTTGCCTTTGCTCGGTACTTGTATGGTGTCCTGTTAGGTCTAACCTTGTATAGCTTCCATGGTAAATCTCGTGTTTTTACATTGCTCTTACAGACACCTCTTTCACTGTCATCCTATCTTAGTTTGCTAGACTTGCAAAGCTTTCTATTTAGTTTGAAACTTGTATGTTTTCTTTGAAAAAGTATTTTAATCCAGTTAACCCCTGTGCTGTTGAATTGTTGTTCCTATTTTTAATTCTTTTTAAGCAGGAACTTCTAACACAATTTCCAGCTTCAAATGACGAAAAATATTTATATTTATCAAAAATAGACAGCTCTAATATTGAATTATTGGATAATCTGAGCATCGGTTCTGCCTTCCTAGCCTGGACGCACAGGGTTCGAGTCCCTGCTAGGTCTTAAGTTTATCATCATGGTTTTACAACATATACAGTGATTTAACCCTTGTCCTGCTTAATTGTTTCTATTGTATTTTTTATTCATTTGAAACTGGAATCGCTCACGTAATTTCGATCTTTAAAAGACGAAAAAATATTTCTATTTTTTGAAAAAATATATCTTCTAAATTGAATTATTTGACTAACCGAGCATCTACCACAAACTATATATTACTCATTTGCTTGAAACCGTATAAATAATATACGTAGCAGGACAAGGGTGTGCATTAAAAAGACATATTATGTTTGAAATGGTAGGCTAATCATGCTAATATAAAAGTGAAATGGCGCTGTTTTACGAGTGTAGTCCCTGCCAGGACTAGTAAACGTGTGTCCCTGGAGCTGATGATCCAGCGTCGGCTCTGGGTGGGATAGGACCGGTAGAAACAGGATACCATTGTCACTGTGCGTGGATCGGAAACCCAGAACTCGGCAGCATTGTCACAGCTTACAATGCATGACCCTGATATCTCTCCCTAATAAATACATCAGCTTCTCAGCAAACACCAAATATTCACCCAAGGCTGGGTTAATGTTGGGCCAACGTCGAACACGTTGACCCAACATTAAACCAGCATTTGGTTAATGGTTGTTTCGTTCCAGCTTCCCAAAAAAACATTGACCCAATGTTGGTTTAAAGTTGGCACATCGTCTTCGACGCTGGCCCAATATTAAACCGGCGTTTGGTCAACATCTCGTGTCTGCCGGGTTGCTCCTTCCAGTTTGGCAGCATATACAAAGCATTGAGCCAATTTTGGGTTAATGTTGGCTCATCGTCTTTGCCGCTGGGCCATCATTAAGCCAGCATTGGTAACAGCCTCTTAATCTATCCCGTCTAGTTTGGCACGCATTTGGCTTGTCCCTCTAGCCGGACACACAGTCTGTTAATGGCATGGATAGTTATGGTCAATGGATCCATATCTCACCATATCTCACTACACAGCGTGGCCTCGACCATCATCATTTTTTTATAACAAACTTAGTTTTAACGATGAACAATATAATTACTTAACATTAATGATATAGGGTTCCTATGTCTAACTGTGTAAAATTGAATGAAACATATAGTGTTGTACAATTAACAGTGATTTGCATTTTACAAATTCTTGAAATATAAACTAAAATTTTTAGGAGTCATCGCATGAATACGTTTATTTTCAGTGAGGTAAATGAGACCTTAATGTCACAAAATACCCAAATATGGCACATCAAAATATATTTATTGTAACAGATTGTGATAGATTGCGACATTATGGCATTTTCATTTAGCCGTCCTAGCACACATGTACTACTTCTCATTTTTATCCACAGTGAGCTGAAAATTACAGTAGCATTTCCATCAAAGTGAAGAAAAGAAAGGTTTACAGCCTGATTTTATAAATTATCCAAATATTATATGTAAAATGTCAGCTGAGAACGACCTTATTATGACGGATAATGCCATTTATTTTTCAATGAATTTTACTGAAAAAATGTCATGTTGTGAATTTATGCGACGATGGAGCTCAATGGGTCATCATTACAAACAGGAGATATTAAACCAATGTTGTTTTGATGTTGGTCCACCGTCTAAGACGCTGGCCTAGCAACAAAACAACACTGGGCCAACGTCTCGTATTTTCTGGGATAAGGGTTGATGTGATGACCGCCTACCACAGGAAGCAAGATACATTGACACGATGCTGTTGTAATGTTGGAACAACGTCGCAGACGGATCAACGTCTTTCGGGTCAACGTCTCTTATTCGCTGACACAGAGAAAAACACAGCCTCCAATTAAAAACAACGAAATGTTAGGAATTGCTGCTGGCATAAAAAAAAGCGAACAGAAAGTATGGTCTCACTTTTACCTAAATGTCTTGCCCAGCGAACACAATACATTGACCTAATGTTGGTTTAATGTTAGGCCAGTGTTGCAGACGGTGAACCATAATTAACCCAATATTGAGGCAGTCTATCGTGCTGACTAAGTAGATGTTCCCTCACCACTTTTTCTTATTTCCCCGGAATGTGCCGCGAGCCAGAAAGGAGCGTGCTGATTCCTGTTGTCTGTTGGAAGCGGCTCTGAGAGGCGGAATTAAGGACAGAGTTATAAATATGTCCATCCATTTTACTGTATCTGGTTCACCGGAAATCACCTGCTATTCAGAACAGAGCTCAAACAAGGACTGCAGCAAAGCCAAAAGACCGCGCGGCAGATCTGTGGCAGTGTTGTGCCAATGTCTTATATTTGATGAGATTAGAAGACCCGCAAAAGCAATCCATATTATTTTGTCAGAATCGAATCCTTTTTCTTGTTATATGCTTCTACCAATTCTTCTACTGTGAAAAATGTCTAGTTCATTTATATAGGCCTATAAGTCTTATCATTGATTGCATTCTGTGAAACTGAGTAGCCTTGACCTGCAATGTGTTCACTTAGCCACAGTCTAAGACGATGTCCCAACAATAAACAGCATCGGGCCAATAATTTATTTCGTTTAGGCCTACACTGAGATGTTGGCCTGGGGTGTTTATGACCCTGAGCCAACATTAAAACAGAATCGGTTCACTATCAGTGGCAGATCCAGGTAGAAAGGGGAGCGCCCGGGGTTTTGGGGGCTTACCCCAAATATTTTTTTGGTAAATTTTAGCCAATTCAGAGGACTTTTTAAAGTACATGTATTTGTCGAAATTAGGGGGGGGGGGCGCAGCAGGCGGACCCGCCACTGACTGTTCCATGTTTTCTAGGATGTAAGGTTTCCTAATGAAAGTCACTGGCTACAGGTCACATCAACCTGTAAACAAGATATACTGACCTGACCCAATGCTGGCTCAATGTTGGACCAGCGTCGCAGACATTGTGAGCCAGCATTGTGTTAGTGTATCATGATGACTGGGCTTTCTATGAAGCTGACACTATGCATGCAAACACGCCGTCTCTGTAGTGTATCCTATTGAGACATCAGCTACAGCATCACTATCACTATTGAGTAGTGGAGCGAGCTGGACAGTAAAATACTTATACTTCGAAATTAATACACTTTCCAAATATTGTTTAAAACATGTTAAAAACTAGTAAGTGTTGACAATTCTGTATTTCATTTTAGTTAATTATTTCTATGCAGGTATAATCACCGTCTTTAGAAAACATTATTCTCGGTCCTTCCGCTTTGGATCACGTTTATTATCACGTTCGTCATCTCCCAATATTAGGCTGTACACACACCAGCTTTGAGATAGTGCTGGGCAATGTTCCGTGGCGATTCTAGAAGGGCTAAAATCTCTTGATATTGGCGTTATTTTTCATATTACAAAACAGTATTTGTATATTTTAATACCACAAGTGGAGCTTAAACCGAACTATACGTTGTATGCTTCTCATCAGCTTTTCCCAAATGTGAATTAAAAAAAACGATTTAAATTGCTTGCTATATATATTTCTCCAATCACAATGCATGTGTATACACATTGATAAATTGTCCCACTTCCAAATTCTAAAGTTTGTCCAACTGCGTAGGCCGACATGTAGTTTATCGATATTGGTTATGTAGGCCCTATTGTCAATTTGGATGCTACATTTTTCGTAATATTTCTTTCTAGGTCTGACAGTATTATCACCAAAATCAAGCTTCAGTGCTCTTGTATAATTGAGGTATACAGTCGCAGATTCACATCCTTTTTATCCCGAGCAAAAATAAAAACAGCCAGCCCACCTGCCCATGATATATATTTACAATCGTCGCGGATTTTCCTTAGCCTTTGGTGCGGGAAACATTCATCTTTTATTTTTATTTTTTTATTTTTTATTTCGCTTCCGACCAATACATATATATATTTAAAAACAGATACAAAAAATATACACATTACATCATTAAAATATTATATACAACATTGGTCGTGCTGCGCTAGAACAGGCTTATAGAAGCCTCTGCAAGCTAGGCAGCAACTATATTTATTTTCATCTATGTACAAAAAGTATAAGCCTAAAAGTATAAAAAATAATATACATAATAATATGAGTTTCCCGCGCCAAAACCATATTATTATAAATAGTAGCAAAAAACACACTCTGGAAAGCGTAGAAACCTATAAAATAATTACAAGTAGAATACTTTTATAATAAAAATATGTAAGCTATAATAATTGTCGTGCTTTTAACATATACATCCCTATATAAAATTATTGCGATTAGTCTAAAAACCATCGGCTGGCGTCAGCTCGTAAAGCCGTCGCGCTACCGAACACAATAATATACATACCAATAAAATTCGGACACGGTGGTTCGTCAACTGCCAACACCTGAATCTGAATCTGAAAGTTACGTGGCAGGAGCACATTGTGTGCTATCGCGCCACGGGGAGAGGTTTGCATGGATAGTTAAAAGAGAAAAATTAGTCCGACTTCTTCAATCTAGCCTTAAAGGCTGTGTAGGTCGGCGCCAATTTTACATCAGATGGTAGTTTATTCCAATCCGGTATGGTTCTAATTAAGAAGGAATTTACAAACGGTCTCTTTTTGGTTTGAATGGTTCTGAAATTTTGTGTGCTGCCCCTCGTTCTATTGTCAGGTCTACACAGCATATCATTCGAGAGGGCTACCTCTCTATTAATTGCTTTGTAGAGCATGCAAAGCTTAGCTGTTTTACGGCGTTCTTGCAAGCTATCCCAACCTAGGCTGTCAATTAGTTGGGTCGAGGTGAGTCCACATTCCCTCCTGTAATTATTGGTGACAAAGCGTGCCGCCCTGCGCTGGATCTTTTTCGAGGCGATTGATTTCCCTCTGCAGGAACGGGTCCCAGACAACAGATGCATATTCAAGACCAGATCTGACCAATGTCAGGTATGCCAGTTCCTTAAGGCGTGATGGAGAGCCCTTGAGGTTTCTTTGTATGAAACCAAGCATTCGACTGCCCTTTTTGGTAATGTTCCCTACATGAGCGTCAAATGTCAGATCTTCAGAAAGTGTGACGCCTAGATATGGGTTTGCACCAACATATTGCAAAATATGGTCATTCAGGGTGGAAAAAAAAGGGATTCCCCCCTTTTCGGTGGAAATTATATAGCACTTTTTGGCATTACCTACGTTAGCATCAGAACCATCCTTCGATCTCGCTGTCGAGTTTTCGGAAAAAGTCGGACATGGTGGTTCGTCGACTGCCAACACCTACGTGAGAATCAGAACCATCCGCCAACCTCGCTGTCGAGTTTTTGGAAGCGTAGCGAAAAGCTTTCCCCTATCAACTCAGACAGTAAAGGTTGCGGTGATATCAATGTAGAGCATATGTTTCTTAGACCAAGTATTATCGTACATCACACCCAGAGCAGCAGCAGATAATACCCCATGTAGCCTACAACGATTGTTGTAGCGAAATAAATTAAATGTGACTTATACAAAACACCCAACTGTCTTTTAAATGAGCTTAAACTATCTGACATGCGATTATGTTGTGGAAGCTTGTTCCATAGACGAGCTAATATGTTAAAGTTCACATATTGCGCTTGTACAGTTTTTGTCATGTTCAAATAAAATAATGTTTCTTTGTTGGCAGACCGTCTGCTGGTATTTGACTGTACAAATTGTAGGTATGTATTAATGGTAATATCAATTTCACCATGTAGACATTTAAATAGGAAACACAGATCGAGAATCTCTCTGCGCTAACACAGTGACAGTATACCTAAAGTTAGACATCTATCCCTGTATGAGACATCAGATGAATATTCAATTAAAATAAATTTTGTAACATAACGTTGAACACTTTCAATGCGCATAATTTCATTTACCTGGTAAGTAGACCACAAATGTGTACAATATGCAAGTAAGCTTCTAGCATGAGAAAGATACAACTGCAATTTTATTGCCACAGGGGCATTAAATCCTAAAGTACGTTTGACCAAACCTGACATACATTGAGCCTTTAAGACCAATTTTAAAATGTGATTTTTAGTAGTCATACCGGTAGTCAATGTGACTCCTAAGTCAATCATTGAATCAACCCTTGTTAGTGACTGACCGTCTACATAATTTTCAAATTTCATATAACAATGTGCTTTAGAAATTGATATAACTTTACATGTTTTTTACATTAAAATACATTTTCCAACGTTTTGCCCAAATCTCTAACAATTTTAGATCATTCTGCAATACATCAGAATCAGAAGTGGATTTTATTTTTCTAAATATTTTAACATCATCTGCAAATGATGATACAGTAGAAGAATACCCATCAGATATGTCGTTCACATACAGTATAAATAGAAGTGGTCCCAAGATAGAACCTTGTGGTACACCAGATGTTACGGGCAAGTTTTCAGACTGTTTGCCTTCAACAATAACAGTTTTGCTTCTTTCTGACAGGTAGTCAGTAAACCAGTTTAAAAGTTTGTTGTTGAGACCAAACGTCTTAAGCTTATGCAATAGGAGATTATCTGGTACTTTGTCGAATGCTTTAGAAAAATCTAAAAATATGTTATCATTCTGTACACATTTGTCAAGATCATTGCCAATTATTAGCTGAGACTGTACTGATCGTTTTCTCATAAAACCATGTTGATTTTAAGAAATTAGAGGATTCACAATTGGATAAACCTTATCAAAAACTAATCGCTTTAATATTTTGCTAACACTGTTCAATAGTGATATCGGTCTATTGTTATTTACTAAACTTTTGCTCCCATTTTTAAAAATTGGTGTGATATGTGCATGCTTCCATTCAGATGGAAATGAGCCTGTCAATAGACTGAGGTTATACAAAGCATTTAGTGATGGTGCTAATTCCACGGCAAACCCAGACAAACCCCTAAGTGGAATACTGTCAGGACTCACAGATTTATTCACGTCTAAATTCACCACTAAAACATGTATGACATCTTCAACTGTAAAGGATAGAGTAGAAAGACGTGTGTCTAGGATTTCGGAAATGGTGGGTAAATCCGCGTTTTCGCCCATTTCCGGAGAGAAAACTGAATTGAAAAATGAATTAAAGAGATTTGCCTTACTTGCTGAACCTTCAGATGTGTCACCACTGCCTTCTAATTTTACAGGGAGTTGTTTTGGTTTCTGTTTTAAGCGATAGAAGGACCAAAAACGCTTAGAATATAAGAAGAGCGATTGCTCCATATCGGATATAAAATTGGCTCTTTTCTTTTTTAGTAAATCTAAATTTTTTCGAGTTACTCTCTGTGTTTGATGTCTCAGCACGACGCCATGTCGTTTACTTACATTTCTGTACATGGCGTATTTCACTGTCAATCCAAGGAGGGGTTGCAGTATTTTTTACAATGGTTTTGGGAATACATGTATCAATTATATGTTTTAGATTTGAATTCCACTCATCCCAAGATATGTTAATATCGCTTGAATTGACAACTGACTGTAATAAGTTAGAATTCGCTATCACAGTACGTAGTAAATTAAAGTCGACATTCTTAAAATTGTCGCCAGTTCTATGTATAGTGCTCTTAGAATTAGTAGATGTGTGTAAGCTAAAACCAATAACAGTGTGATCAGTATCGAAAACTACAGATAGCTCTGCTGGATCTGAAATAAATTCACAAGACTTAGTCAGTGTCAAATCTAAAATATTTCCATGCGAATTTGATGGGATTTTGTTGCATTGTAAAAAGGAACATTCGTTAATTAAATCACAGAAGAGATTGTTATTTCTAACATTTGAAGAACATGTAGACCAATTGATATCAGGCATATTAAAATCGCCGACTATACATAATGAATGAAAATGTCTGTCAGCATATCTGAAAAGTGGAGTAATATCATTTAAGAATTGTTCTACATTACCAGATGGAGGCCGATACACAAGTAATATCTTTTTACATTCATCAGATTTCAGCTCACAGACAAGAACCTCTTCATTAGGTTCTAAGTCTGTGCGCCGTAAACTAGGTATATTCTATTTAATTAACACAGCTACCCCGCCACCAGTGACATCACCACGAACGACTTGTCTGTCACGTCTGAAAACAGTATATGAAGAAGAAGGGAGTAGCTCTCTGTCATTTACTTTATCGTTTAGCCAAGTCTCTGTTATCGCAACAATATCTCTTTTACTTAGATTAATAATGTCATGTAGTTGATGCAGCTTATTTTTTGCGCGAGATACAGTTTTGACACTTCGCGCATTTAAATACATAACATATAGATTGTGTGTCTTCCTTTCTTTTAAATGGTTCGCAGGTCTGTTTTGGGGTTCACTATCATCTACTACTACAGGTATGTGTGCACTGCCGGCATTGTCTTCTTTGCCAGCTCTCTAGTCCTTCTGGCAGCGATTAGCCTTGTGTCCTTGAATTCTTCATATCTTGGTAATGCCATTTAATTTTATTTAATGGTCATCATAAGTAATCATCCTCAAAATATCCAGTGATTTATTCTGGCAATATGCCACTGTTATTTTATTTTAATTCTGTATGTGATTTTACCAAAGTGACCATCTTGTATGTACATGTAGGTCTACATATATTAGTATGAAAAATAAGTCTGTAAAGTTTTTATTTATGTCAATAAAATACATGTCTGTCTTAGCAGCACGTCACAATAAATCTAAAGATCAAAGACTATTTCACCAAGAATATATAATTTCTGCTGCGTCTTCGCTGCATGTATGGAAGGACCCTAATTTATGCCCAGCAGGAATGCAATCACCCAGCTAGCCTAGGTCGATCGGGCGTACATGTCATCAAGATAATGGAAGTAATTACTCCCGGATACTCCACCAGCTTTTGTGCGACTATCAACGAAACGATTACACTCTCATTCGTCATGAGATGTTGTTTTAATGCTGGACCAACGTCGTAGACGTTGGCCCAGCAATAAACCGACATCATGTGTCGGTTGGAAATTGTTGCGTCTGCCGCTGCGGTGGTGTCTTCTGGCGAAATGCCACCATCGGCTGGTAGACAGGATGCTTTACTTGTGGAGCATGAGCAGTCAATGGTCGCCATTGTTGGCTTTGCTCGTTTTGGTTGCCAGGCCGCCTGACTTGCGTGCAGCAAAACACTTATTGGACCACACTACCCAGCAAACAGAGGACGTTGAACCAATGCCGGCTTAATCCTGACAACGCTGAATTATTTTTGTATCAACCATGGAGAGCAAAGGGTTTTTTCTATTTGAAATCACCATCAATGTCTTATTCAGCTCTTTCCGCTTCATTTTAATAACATTTTATGGGTCTACGCCTCTACGACCATTATAAATATTTAATTATTTCAGTGCAGAAATCGACTTTAGACGTCAGAATCTGAAGTCTCCGCACTGAGAGGGTTTGTTCCTCGACGCTGGTAAAAAAAGAAATCGTCATTTTCTCAGCGTCCCGTATTTGCTAGTTTGAACTTTGGAGAAGTGCACTGACACACCCTGGCCATTTTCAGGATGCGCTATAAATTTTCAAATCGCATTTAGTTGAATATATTGATGTCCTTGTCAGATGGTTTTCTTGTTAACCCTTAAAACGCTCAATTAAATAATCTAAATTTTCACCCCCTTAAATGTTGTGCCTCGCTACCGTGAGCCACAACTTCAAGTGGATAAAAATTCCACGTATTTATTCAATTTAAGGCTAAACATTTTGATGTTTAAGCATTTCATTCCCTATAACTGTGATTTAAATATAAAATATAAGCAAATAAAACAAATTAAAAACGTCTATAGTGATGCTTATCCATCCAAGGGTTAACATTCCCTTGGAGCTGAAAAGGTGTACCTGTCACATTACAAAATGACATGCAGTTAGATCATTTTATTCAAGGGGACGATATAAATGCTAACCAGCTGGTGACAAAAGTGTGATGATGGAAGACAAATCATCTTATTTTACATTTTTTTCTGGCTGCAGGTAATATAACGAATTTACATTGCCGACATATGTGGCAACGTAGTAGCAAGTGTGCCGAAAGCTCCATTTATCACTTTTTCCTGTCGGCTATTTCTTATTTTGGACATACATGTCCGAAAATAAATTGTGTCCTTATTTCTCGCTTAACTAGCAAATGCGCAACACAAAATTTAAACAAATTACGCAATTCTAATCTAGGGACATGTTCACGTATTATGAACATATCTATCAAGGAGCCAAAATAAACATACTGATTTTTTGATGATTTTAGCCTGATTGTATCGCTTTAAGATAGATCAATATATGCCTGACAAAAAAAATCATGTTATCTATGCACACGCACAATGAGTCTGACAGTGTTGTGCAGCGACTCGCAAAATTGATTCTTGGCCTGAAATATCTCGAAGATGGCAACAGCAATCACATTAGGCCTAACCGTAAACGAGCAATCACACAGAATAATTTTCTTCGCAATTATGAAAAGGCAATTAGCTGGGACTGTCTAATCCTGCAATGAATAGATAGAAACATCTCCTTAAAAAAACCTTACGAGCATATTTAGGTCACAAGTGATGTTTGACCAGCAGTATTATTTTTCTAGACGCCACTGACCCCGGTTCACCAGACGGCTGCATGGTATCCGTTCACAAATTATCTCCACCAGACAAAAATTCGAAAAGCTGGATCGCGGACGCAATGAAACACGGATGTTTGGCCTGTGTCGTCGACGGCTGACCAACATAGGCCCAGCATTGGGTGAATATATTGTGTTCGATGAGTAAACGAGAAGTCAAGCTCATTACTTTGCGTCTCATCCTCTCATATAACATCTGAGAGCTCTTAATGTGTTTGACAAACCGAACTGATTCCCAAATCTGGTTACAGATGACGAGAAAAACGGTGGCGCCCCAGATGCACCCTCCCCGCATGCCCTGTCGCATATCCTCTCTCCGCATGCCCTTTCCTATCTGAGGCAGACACCCATTTCAGGGGCTTCCCATTCCACTATTTTATTCCTCGTTACCCATCGGTTGTCCTCCGTCCTGTTTTTACAGTGTCTGGAGCCATGTAATCGACAAAACAATTATCGTTGTCCAGTGTGTTTTATTTATTTCATTTTTTTTTTATTATTATAAGCCGCTCAGCTAGCCTACATAATTTAAATTTTCACCCAATTAAGGTTGTGTCTCGCTACCGCGACCCACAACTTTAAGTGGGTGCAAATTACTAATATATATGTCTTACATAAGACATATATATACAGAGGCAGGCAAACACCCTATTAGTTGCAGGGTTTATTTATAGTGCACATTTATTGGCCAGAGCGGGCACATCATATCCCGCTGGCGGGAGTTTTATGTGTCCGGTCATTTCAGCAAATGGCGGAAATAACCAGAAATGTATGGTGTGCAAAGGCAAACAGCAGTCACCGCTTACTTTTTAAGTAAGCAGTTACTGCTGTTTGCCTTTGCTCGGCACTTGTATGGTGTCCTGTTAGATCTAACCTTGTATAGCTTCCATGGTAAATTTCGTGTTTTTACATTGCTCTTGCAGACACCTCTTTCACAGTCATCCTATCTTAGTTTGATAAGCTTTCTATTTAGTTTGAAACTTGTATGTTTTCTTTGAAAAAGTATTTTAATCCAGTTAACCCTTGTTCTGCTGAATTGTTGTTTCTATTTCTCATTCATTTGAAGCTGGAACTGGTAACACAATTTCCAGCTTCAAATGACTAAAATATTTATATTTATCGAAAATAGACATCTTTAATATTGAATTATTGGATTATCTGAGCATCGGTTCTGGCCTTGTAGCCTTGACGCACAGGGTTCGAGTCCCTGCTAGGTATTAAGCTTATCATCATGGTTTTACAACATATAGTGATTTAACCCTTGTTCTGCTGAATTGTTTCTATTGTATTTTTCATTCATTTGAAGCTGGAATCGCTCACGTGATTTCCATCTTTAAATGACGAAAAAATATTTCTATTTTTTGAAAAAATATATCTTTCGAATTGAATTATTTGACTAAGTGAGCATCTACCACAAACTATATATTACCCGGGCGGGGGCCCTAGTGTAGTGGTTAGCACCGCTGCCTTTCACGCCAGAGTTCGGGGTTCGGTTCCCGCTCTCGGCGGTTTGGAAGAAACAAAAATGTTTCTTCCCCATCCACGTGTGAAAGTTAGTATTGTGGGGAGCCTCCGTGACCGAGAGGTAGCGTGCTCGGCCTCAGACCGCCAGGGCTCGAATTTCGAATCCTGTGTCTGGAGGACAGTGTCATCTCAATCATCTCACCATCCTCAGGAGGTTCTACTGGCCCAGTTTAGCCTATATGTGCACAAAGGTGGCCTAAAGCCCGATGTATTTCATTTTATTTTTATATATTACCCATTTGCTTGGAACCGTATAAATAATATACGTAGCAGGACAAGGGTGTGCATTAAAAAGGCATATACATTTTAGATGGTATGCTAATCATGCCAATATAAAAGCAAAATGGCGCTGTTTTACTGGTGTAGTCCCTGCCAGGACTAATAAACGTGAGTCCCTGGAGTTGATGATCGGGCGTCGGCTCGAGGTGGAATAGGACCGGTACCAACAGGACACCATTGTCACTGTGCGTGGATCGGAAACCCAGTACTCAGCAACATTGTCACAGCTTACAATGCATGACCCTGATATCTCTCCCTATTTATAAATACACCAGCTTCTCAGCAAACACCAAACATTCACCCAATGCCGGGTTAATGTTGGGCCATCGTCTACGACGCTGGCCCAACATTAAAACAGCATTTGATTAATGGTTGTTCCCTTCCAGTTTCCCTGAAAAACACAAAACATTGACCCAATGTTGGTTTAATCTTGGCCCACTGTCTTTGACGCTGGGCCATCAATAAACCAGTATTGGTTACCGTCTCGTATATTTTCTGTATTCTTCCCGTCCAGTTTGGCACGCATCTGGCTTGTCCCTCTAGCCGGACACGCAGTCTGTTTGTCCGCATAGGTAGTTATGGTCAATGGATCCATATCTCACCATATCTCACCACACAGCGTGGCCTCGTCCATCATCTTTTTATTGTAACAAACCTAGTTTTAACGATTAACGATATAATTGCTTAACATTAGGGCCTAATGATATAGGGTACCTATGTCTAACTGTAAAATTAACTGAAACATATGCCTAGTGCTGTAGACTTGTTTTGCAATGTTTTGCATTGTGAAAATGCTTGAAATAGAAACTATTGGATTTTTAGAAGGCATCGCATGAATACGCCTATTTTCAGACCCAGAAAAGTGAGGTAAATGAGAACTTAATATCACAAAATAGCCAATTATAATACATAAAAAATATATTTATTGTAGCAGATTGTGACAGATTGTGACATTATGGCATTTGTATTTAGAAGTTCCCTCACCACTTTTTCTGATTTCCCCGGATTGTGCCACGAGCGAGAAAGGAACGTGCTGATTCCTGTTGTCTGTTTGAAGCGGCTCTGAAAGGAAGAATTAGGGACAAAGTTATAAATATGTCCATTTATTTTACTGTATCTGGTTCACCGGGAATCACCTGCCATTCAGAACAGAGCTCAAACAAGGACTGCAGCAAAGCCAAAAGACAGTGTTGCTTTCTTGTAAAGTAGGCAGATATGGCTTTCTGGCTTTGCACGGCAGATCTGTGGCAGTGTTGTGCATTGTCTTATATTTAGTGAGATTAGAAGACCCGCAACAGCAATCCATATTATTTTGTTAGAATCGAATCCCTTTTCTTGTTATACTTTTCTACCAATTTTGCTGTGAAAAAATGATTCTATGGCGATCTATTTCATTTACATAGGCCCATGGGTCTTATCATTTATTGTATTCTGTGAAACTGAGTAGACTTGACCTGCAATGTTTTCACCTAGCCACAGTCTAAGACGATGTCCCAACATTAAACCAACATTGGGTCAATAATTTATTTCGTTTAGTTTAAACATATTTATTTCTCAATTGGAACAGTACCCAAAGGTAATACATTGTGGTTCCTCTCGAGGAGGCGATGTTTATCATGTTGATTTATAAACAAGAGCGGATCATCAGACAGGCACACACAGACAGACTCGTAGACCGCCTGATAGAGGTTGGTGATGGCGTGACGAGGTGTGGGGTTCAGATCGGGAAGAATGGAAAGAAATAATGGTAAACACTATCTGTTAAGGAGCGAGAAGCGGTTACTGGACCGTAGGAACGTGTCCACTGCAGCCATGAGATTGTTGTTGACCAGGTTGTTAGGATCTTCACTGCCATGAAGTATTACAGTACAGTTAAAAATCAATCCTAGGCCGTTCATTGAGTCTTGTAGCTCGTTTCTGGCTGCGGTGTACAAGATACATGATAGAAAGAAATGTTCCGTGTTTCAACCTCGCCGCAACAGCATTTAGTAGATTCGGAGACGTGTAAACAATTTAAATGCACTCGAAGTTCGCTACATCCCAGAATAATGTTAGTTGTTCGAGGACCCAATAGATAATATTTGTTTTAATTTACGCGTTTTTTTGCAAGATTTGACTTCAAAATGGATCTCTCGTCAATTGCTTTCAAATTTTCATCTAAATTGTTCCAGAATATTGTCGAGTACGGGAAGAAAGAAGATTTAAAAATTTCGGTTCTGCAGGAGAAAGTATCCATGAGGTCAGAGTTTCGTAGGTTATACCTGTGACCACTTCTACTTTCTACACTACCCGGCAATAGATCTTGTAAATATGTGGGTGAGGGATGGTGCACGATATCCGAGAACATTAATATGCGTCGGTTTTCGCGGCGCTGAGATAGAGTGTCCCAGGATAGTTCTTTGAACAGAGTGCACGAAAAGACTCCTCTTATGCCACCAGCCACGCTGCTCGCTTGTGGATTTTGTCTAATTTAGATAAGTCGTTTTGAGCAGCGTTTGCAAATACAATGTCGCCATATTCCAGTATAGATCGGACATATGCAAAATAAAGCTGTTCTAATCCCTTTCTGTTAATTTTAAATGATAGTTTATTTAAGATTGCCAGTCTTTTGTTTGCTTTTATACAAATATTATTTATGTGAGCCGACCATTTTAGGTTCGATGTTAGTGTTAAACCCAGGTGGCAGTGGGAATTTACAGTTTTGATAACTTCGTTCTTAAAATGTAATGGAGGAAGAATGATATTTGTTCTGGTTTGTAGCGAAAGAGGCATGTCGCAGGTCTTTTTGGCATTAAATGTCACCAACCAAGTATAAGCCCAGTTTTCCATTTCCTCCAGGTCCCTGTTCAATACATTTGCGAAATTCGTCCACCGTATCGGCAAAAATATAGAGAATGTTGTCGTCAGCGAACAAGCTAACTCTGCACTCCAATTCATCTGCAATATCGTTTATATAGACAAGAAATAAGATCGGTCCAAGTACGGACCCTTGTGGAACACCAGCTTTGATTGGCATGAGATCAGATTGTTCGCTGGCCAACACTACTCTTTGTGCCCTACCAGACAGATAATTCGAGAACCAATTATTTAGCTGGCCAGTAATACCAATAGAACTTAATTTAGTTAAAAGACCTGCATGCCATACTCTATCGAAAGCTTTGCTTATGTCGAGTGCTTCACCGAGGACATGATACAACAATAAGAAAGTTCGTGTGGTATTCGGAGACATAAGCAAAGATTTCTCTAGAGTATCGCATGCAGGTCTCTTGACTAAATTATTTCGTTTACACTGGGATGTGGGCCTGAGTGTTTATAACGCTGAGCCATCATTAAAACAGCATCAGTTCACTATTCCGGCTCGCTATTCCGTGTTTTCTAGGATGTAAGGTTTCCTAATGAAGGTCACTGGCTACAGGATACATCACCCAGTAAACAAGATATGCTGACCTGACCCAATGCCGGCTCAATGTTATGCAAGCATCGCAGATGGTGGATCAACATTGAGCCAGCATTGGGTTAGTGTATCCTGATGATTGGGCTATCTATGAAGCTGACAATAAAATAATATGTATGCAAACACACAGTCTCTGTAGTGCGTCCTATTTAGACATCAGCTGCAGCATCACTATCACTATTGAGTAGTGTGAACAAGCTGCACAATAATATACTTATACTTCGAAATTAATACATTTTCAAATATATTTTTTTAAAGCATGTGTTAAACTGGAAGTGATGGTAATTCAGTATTCCGTTCTAGTTATTTATTTTTATGTAGGTATAATCACCGTCTTTAGAAAATATCATCTTTGCTCATTTTGTTTGGGATCGCGTTTATTACCCACGCTCGTCACCTCCCAAGCTAGACTATACACATACTAGTAGTCCAGGTTTTGAGATAGCGCTGGGGTAATGCTCCGTGGTTATTCTTGAAGAGCTAAAATTGTCTGATATTGAAGTTACTTAGCGTATTACAAAACAGTAATTTCAATTTTTAATATAACAAGTGGAGCTTAAAACCGAACTATACGTTCTATGGTTCTCAGCAGCTTTTCCTCAATGTGAATTTGAAATAGAAAAAGAACGATAAAAATTGCTTGCTCTATATTTGTCCAACCAGAATGCATGTGTATAACGTTACACATTGATAAATTGTTCCACTACAAAATTCAAAACTTTGTCCAACTGCATACATGTAGTTTAGCAATATTGGTTATGTACTTTCAATTTGGATGTTATGTACATTTTTTTCTATGTCTAACAGTATTATCACAAAAATCAAGCTATATATAATAATTGTATAATTGAGGCGTACAGTAACATATTCGCATCCTTTTTATCCCGAACACAAATGAAAACTATAGGCCCACCTGCCAATGATATATACACGTATTTACAATCATCGCCGATTTTCCTTAGCCTTTGGTGCGGAAAACATCCGTCTTCATTCTTGGTAATGCCATTTAATTTTAAAAAGTCATTTTTAAAATATTCAGTGATTTATTCTGGCAATATGCCACTTTTATTTTATTTTAATTCTGTATGTGATTGTACCAAACTAACCATCTTGTATATACATGTAGGCCTACATATGTTAGTATGAAAAATAAGTCTGTAAAGAATCTGTATTTATGTCAATAAAATACATGTCTGTCTTAGCAGCATCTCACAATAAATCTAAAGATCAAAGAGTATTTCACCAAGAATTTATAATTCCTGCTGCGTCTTCGCTGCATGTATGGAAGGACCCTAATTTATGCTCAGCAGGAATGCAATCACCCAGCATGGGTCGATCAGGCGTACATGTCATCAAGATAATGCAAGTAATTACTCGTGGATACTCGACCTGCTTTTGTGCGACTATCGACGAAACGATTACACTCCTATTCGACACGAGATGATGTTTAATGCTGTGACGTTGGCCCAGCATTAAACCAACATCTTGTGTCGGTTGAAAGTTGTTGCCTTTGCTGCTGCGGTGGTGTCTTCCGGTGAAATGCCACCATCGGCTGGTTTTAGACAGGATGCTTTACTTGTGGAGCATGAACAGTCAATGGTCGCCATTGTTGGCTTTTCTGGTTTGGATGCCAGGCCGTCTGACCTGCGTGCAGCAAAACACTAATTGGACTACACTCCCCAGCAAACAGGGGATGTTGAACCAATGCTTGCTTAATTCTCACAACGCTGAACTATTTTTGTATAAACCATGGAGAGCAAAGGGGGTTTCAATTTGAAATCCCCATAAATGTCTTAGTTAGCTCTTTCCGCTTCATTTGAATACCTATGTTATGGGTATACGGCCATTATTAGTATTTATTTCTTTGTGTGCGGGGATCGACTTTAGAAGTCAGAATCCGACGTTTATATACGTCAGATTCTGACGTGTCAAGTAGGTCCCCGCACTGAAAGGGTTAAAGTGGAAATCGGAATTTCTCAGCTTCCCGTTTTTGCTGGTTTGGACTTAGGAGAAGTGCACTGATACTGACATATTTGCAAATCGCATTTAGTTGAATATATTGACGTCCTTGTCAGACGGTTTTGATGTTAACCCTTAAAACGCTCAATTAAATAATCTAAATTTTCACTCACTTAAAGCTGTGTCTCGCTACCGCGAGTCACAAATTCAAGTGGATGAAAATTCCTCGTATTTATTTAATTTAAGACTAAACATTTTGATGTTTAAACATTTTATTCCCTATATCTGTGATTTAAATATAAAATATATGCAAATAAAACAGATTAAAAACGACTATAGTGATGCTTACCCATCCAAGGGTTAACATTCCCTTGGAGCTGAAAAGGTGTACCTGTCACATTACACAATGACAGTTAGATCATTTTAATTCAAGGGGGACGATATGAATGCTAACCAGCTGGTGACAAAAGTGTGATGATGAAGACATTTTACATTTTTTTTCTAGCTGCGGGTAACGAATTTACATTGCCGACATATGTGGCAACGTAGTAGCAAGTGTGCCGAAAGCTCCATTTATCACTTTTTCCCGTAGGCTATTTCTTATTTCGGACATACATGTCCGATATTAAATTTTGTCCTTATCTCTCGCTTAACTGGCAAATGCGCAACACAAAATTAAAAAAAAATTACGCAATACTAGTCTATGGACGTGTTCACGTATTATAAACATATCTATCGAGGAGCCAAAATAAACATACTGATTTTTTGATGATTTCAGCCTGATTGTATCGCTTTAAGATTGATCAATATATGCCTGACAAAAAAAATTATGTTATTTATGCACACGCACTATGAGTCTGAGAGTGATGTGCAGCGACGCGCAAAATTGTTTTTTGGCCTGAAATATCCCGAAGATGGCAACAGCAGTCACATTAGGTCTAACCGTGTACGAGCAATCACACAGAATAATTTTCTCTGCAATTATAAAAAGGCAATTAGCTGGGACTGTCTAATCCCGCAATGAATAGATAGAAACATCTCCTTAAAAAAACCTCACGAGCATTTTTCACGTAACAAAAGTATCTTATTAGCCATTTCACTGCTCAGCAGACTAGAGTCTAATCACTTTTAATCTGTTTGATATTAGCAGATTAAGTCACAGGTGATGCTTGACCAGCAGTTTTATTTTTCTAGACGCCACTGACCCCGGTTCACCAGACGTCTGCATGGTATCCGTTCACAAATTTTCTCCACCAGACAAAAATTCGAAAAACTGGATAGCGACCGCAAGGAAACACGAATGTTGGGCTTGTGTCGTAAACTGCTGACCAACATAGGCCCAGCATTGGGTGAATATCTTGTGTTCGCTAAGTAAAAGAGAAGTCGAGCTCGTTACTTTGCGTCTCATCCTCTCATATAATGTCTGACAAACCTTAATGTGTTTGACAAACCAAACTGATTCACAAATCTGGTTACATATGACGAGAAGAACGGCGGCGCCCCGTATGCCCTGGTGGCGCCCCGTATGCCCTGGTGGCGCCCCCTATGCCTTGTCGCATATCCTCTCCCCGCATGCCCTCTCCCCACATGCCTTCTCGCATATCCTCTCCCCACATGCCCTCTCCTATCTCAGACAGACACCCATTTCAGGGGCTTCCCATTCCACTATTTTATTCCTCGTTGCCCAAAAGTTGTTTTCCGTCCTGTTTTTATAGTGTCTAGAGCCATGTATTCGACAAAACGATTATCGTTGTTCAGTGTGTTTTATTTATTTTATTTATTTTTTATTATTATATATATATAATGTGATTCTGATTTGTTTGCAATATTTATGGATTATAAAAAATATATACTGTATGAGCGACAGTAAACTATACCTATTATGCTATTATATATTTATTATTTATTTTTTAATGGTTGAATTATTGGAAGATGTTATACATCAAATTAAGGAAATATGAGTAATTTTCACCAACTTGAAGTTGTGGGTCGCGGTAGCGAGATACAACTTCAAGTGGGGGGGGGTTAAAATAAATTAAAGCGGGACAAGGGTTAAGGTTGTCGTGATCGGTTTATGCATACAGTGTCGCGTAAACAGTTTGATATGATGTACGACTACATACCTTTGATAAATTTTATATGGAATTTTCCAGACATGCAACTAATAAATATAATGGTCAATTGGACATAATTATCATGTTTTTACAAAATAAGAGTTTAAGCATTTTAGTGTGGGAACCGACATTAGACGTCAGAATCTGACGTCTGCTAAAGTATATCCCGGCACTGAAAGAGTAAATATACATATAATGGCTGATAATGGCCGTGGACCTATAACATAGATATTTAAATGAAGCGGAAACAGCTAACTTAGACATTTATGATGATTTCAAAATAAAAAAACCCGCTTCGATCTCCATGGTTTATACAAACATATTTCACAGTTGTAATTAGGGTTCAGGATTTAATACGTCGTTCCTTCGGATTAACTCTCTTCCCAAATCCTGGTCTTCCTTTTTACTTTTATTCATCATATCTCTAATTAAAGATCATAGCGTCCTTATTGTGGTGGATTATGTCATTTGTAAATCGATAAATTTTATTCAAAATATGCCATGTGGTGCATAAATGCAACCAGTGAGCTTAAAGGGTCAACCCTTAAACTGCTTAAAAGCCCATACCCAGGCAAATGACATGTTTTTGTTTTAGCTCTGTTATATCTTTTTGAATGTTTGGATGAGTAAAGACAACATTCCGATAGCTTACAACTTTTAGAAACAACCGTTGGCAACGTGATCAGGTTTCGAAAAAAAATAATTATGACAAAATGTCGGTCATTACATTTTTGTCTTTTAAAACCACCCATTTTTTAATTCAGTTGCCATGTTTGACAGGAAAGTGATATCGGATCACCGATTTGATTATTTCCTTCTAAAGATAGTTTTTTTTAATAATTTACTAGCTGTAATCTATGACAAAAATTATTAACTCGTATTATGATAAGTATGTAAGGTCTCAGATGTATCACAGCGTCAAAGACGTTGCCAGTTTAATTACTATGTCATCGGAAAATCAGCGCTTAACAGGCTTTCCCAATGGGTCTCACATTTCTAAACAAGAAGGGTCAACACCTCTAAACTCGGCTAATTGACATGTTTTACATCTTTGCGGGACATCGTGAACATCGCCAAAATACAAAGGTAATATTCATGGGATGTTCGTGGCGTGTGTACTGACAGAAAGGAAAGGATTTTCCTCAGTGTTGATCCTTTGAAAAAAAAAAATCAACATCGGACCCTTCATCTAGACCTTCAGCGGCTTGGTCAACCCCATTATAAATATTGGATGGTTGCTAGAAATTGTATGAACATTCCAAAATACACACTTACCGGGTACATATCTCTTTGAAATGGAGGGTGGATAAAGATAATAAAAATTTAAGATGATATAAGCCTATATAACACAATTTTAAACTTTGAAATTTTTTAAGTTTAAGGCACTTGGGAATGGGCCTTTAACCGGGTACATATCTCTTTGAAATGGAGGGTGGATAAAGATAATATAGATTTACGATGGTATAAGCCTATTTAACATAATTTTAAACTTTGAAACTTTTTAAGTTTAAGGCACTTGGGAATGGGCCTTTAACTAAATAACCCACTTGAAGTTGTGTCTCGCTACCGTTTGATATCATACGATTATATACTCTTGATAATTTTTATATTCATTTTTTTCATACATACAATTATTACATATCATTCTCAATTGGACATACTTATCATCTTGTAAGAATATACTAATATGTGTTTGATTTGAAACCAAACATTAGCAAATCTTGATGTTTTAACACACATTTTGTTCCCAATAACTGTGATTTAAATGGCTAAATAAAACAGATTGAAAACGACCATGGTCGTGCCTAGCGCTTTAAAGGGTAATAGGTTAAAGACAGGTATCTGCTACTTTATAAAGTTGCAGATACGTCCCTTCGACTTATAGTGGACGATACCTATTTGATTTATCGATCAGTGATTGGAATCAGACCTACATAAGACATATATATATACAGAGGCAGACAAACACCCTATTATGTCAAGGGTTTATTTATACATTTATACATTTATTGGCCAGGGCGGCCTCCATCTATGGCATCCCGCCGGCCGGAGGTTTATGTGTCCGGTAATTTCAGCAAATGGCGGAAATAACCAGAAATGCCTTGTATGGTGTGTCAAGGCCAACATCAGTAACTGCTTACTTTAGAAGAAAGCAGTTACTGCTGTTTGCCTTTGAGGGTCACTTGTATGGTGTCCTGTTAGGTCTAACCTTGTATATCTTCCATGGTAATCGTGTTTTTACATTGCTCTTGCAGACGCCTCTTTCCCAGTTTTGCGTCTCTTCTGTCATACTGACTTAGTTTGCTAGACCATAGCATATCTTCCTATTTAGTTTTAAACTCGTATGTTTTCTTAAAAAAGTATTTGAACCTAGTTAAATACGGCAATTATATTTTTACATTTGATGCCATTGATCATATATTGGCCTTGCGCTGTAGCTCATTCAGCTCGATTCTGATTTCATAGCCGGGATGTACAGGGTTCGAGTCCCGCTTGGGTGTGAGGTTTGTCATCGTTGTTTTACAACGTACATCACTCTAATATGTTCAAACGTGTGTTTTATGCACATTAGCAAAAGTGTATAAAACAGTAGGCTACCGGTATGCATGTTCGATATTACTGTACACTGTGTAAAAAACTTTTTTTTTTAAAGAGCAGGACATGGTGGTGTCTGGCCTTTCACCTGTCATGATATTGCCAAAGTGGTCTCGGTAGGTTAGTTGCTGTGTTTATTAAGATGAATGAATGAATGAATGAATGAATGAATGAATGAATGAATGAATGAATGAATGAATGAATGAATGAATGAAAGAATGAATGAATGAATGAATGAATGAATGAATGAATGAATGAATGAATGAATGAATGAATGAAAGAATGAATGAATGAATGAATGAATGAATGAATAATTGAATGAATGAATTAACAGATATATAACGAAATGATTAAATAAATAAATAAAAGAAAGAATTAAATAATGAATGAATGAATGAATGAATGAATGAATGAATGAATGAATGAATGAATGAATGAATGAATGAATGAATGAATGAATGAATGAATGAATGAATGAATGAATGAATGAATGAATGAATGAAAGTATGAATGAATTAATGACTGAGGGAGAGAGTGGTTGATTGAACGAATGAATGAATGAATGAATGAATGAATGAATTAATGTATTAATTAATTAATTATTTAATCAATTAATTAATTATTTAATTAATTAATTAATTATTGAATGAATGAACTAAGATAAACATAACGATATGATTTAATGAATCAATAAATAAATGAATGAATGAATGAATAAATGAATAAATGAATAAATGAATGAATGAAAGTATGAAAAAATGAATGAATGAATGAATGAATGAATGAATGAATGAATAAATAAATAAATGAATGACTGAAAGTATGAAAAAATGAATGAATGAATGAATGAATGAATGAATGAATGAATGAATGAATGAATGATGAGTGAGTGGGTGAGTGAGTGGGTGAGTGAGTGAGTGAGTGAGTGAGTGAGTGAGTGAGTGAGTGAGTGAGTGAGTGAGTGAGTGAGTGAGTGAGTGAGTGAGTGAGTCTGTGAGTGAGTGAGTGAGTGAGTGAGTGAGTGAGTGAGTGAGTGAGTGAGTGAGTGAGTGAGTGAGTGAGTGAGTGAGTGAGTGAGTGATTGAGTGAGTGAGTGAGTGAGTGAGTGAGTGAGTGAGTGAGTGAGTGAGTGAGTGAGTGAGTGAGTGAGTGAGTGAGTGAGTGAGTGAGTGAGTGATTGAGTGAGTGAGTGAGTGAGTGATTGAGTGAGTGAGTGAGTGAGTGAGTGAGTGAGTGAGTGAGTGAGTGAGTGAGTGAGTGAGTGAGTGAGTGAGTGAGTGAGTGAGTGAGTGAGTGAGTGAGTGAGTGAGTGAGTGAGTGAGTGAGTGAGTGAGTGAGTGAGTGAGTGAGTGAGTGAGTGAGTGAGTGAGTGAGTGAGTGAGTGAGTTGATGAATGAACGAATGAATGAATGAATCTATGAATGAATTACCAGTTATATAACGATGTGATTGAATGAATCAATAATGAATGAATGAATGAAAGTATGAATTAATGAATGAATGAATGAATGAATGAATGAATGAATAAAAAATTGATGAATGAATAAATAAATGCATGAATGCATGAATAAATAAATTATCGAACGAACGAACAAATGAATGAATAAGTAAATTAAATAGTTAATTAATTATTATATGGATAATATAAATGAATGAATGAATGAATGAATGAATGAATGAATGAATGAATGAATGAATGAATGAATGAATGAATGAATGAGTGAATGACTGAGTGAATGAATGAATGAATGAATGAATGAATTAATTAATTAATTAATTAATTAATTAATTAGTTAATTAATTAATTAATTAATTAATTAATTAATTAATTTATTAATTAATTAATTAATTAATTAATTAATTAATTAATTAATTAATTAATTAATTAATTAATTAATTAAATAATTAATTAATTATTCAACTAAATTAATTAATTAATTAATTAATGAGCTAAGATAAACATCAGTCAGTCAGTCAGTTAGTCAGTTAGTCAAGTTAATCAGATTGACCATCAGTTTTCTTTTCCATACCGCCACTGACCCCGGTTCACCAGACGGCTGCATGGTATCCGTTCACAAAAATATCTCCAGCATACAAAAGTTCCAAAAACTGGATAGCGGCCGCAAGGAAACAGGAATGTTGGGCCTGTGTCGTAGACGGCTGACCAACATAGGCCCAGCATTGGGTGAATATATTGTGTTCGCTGAGTAGAAGAGAAGTCGAGCTCGTTACTTTGCGTCTCATCCTCTCATATCGCATCTAAGAACCCTTATTGTGTTTGACAAACCGAACTGATTCCAAAATCTGGTTACAGATGGCGAGAAGAACGGCGGCGCCCCGTATGCCCTGGTGGCGCCCCGTAAGCCTACCCTGATGACATCGCAAGGCTCTGACACAGTGACCTCCATTTTTAAATGTAATAGTTGCAATACGACCACAAGTTTATGCCTGCTGAAAATGGCCTAATTCTCATAGGCACTTGAAATATTCGTCCCAATTTCTTGGCATCCGAGTTTTTTGGTAATCAGTTTCGTGTTTACACAGCTGGCTGTGTAAACAAGATGGCGGTCAGTGTGACCGGGCCTCGCGCAGTAAATGAGTTAGGCGGCCCAGTCATACCGGGTACCGTAAGCCCTCTCCCCGCATGCCCTCTCGCATATCTTCTCCCCACGTGCCCTCTCCTATCTCAGGCAGACACCCATTTCAGGGGCTTCCCATTCCACTATTTTATTCCTCGTTGCACCTAGGTTGTTTCCATCCTGTTTTTACAGTGTCTAGAGCCATTTATTTGACAAAAGAATTATCGTTGTACAATGTGTTTTATTTATTTATTTATTTATTATTATTATGAGCCGCTTAGCTAGCCTACATAATTTAAATTTGCACCCACTTGAAGTTGTGTCTCGCTACCTAGAAATCATGATGTTTGAACGTACATTTTGTTCCCAATAACTGCGATTTAAACAGCTAAATAAAAAAGTATGAAAACGACTATGGTCGTGCGTAGCGGTTTAATCCTTTAACCGCCAAATTGTTCAATTTGAATTTTCACCCACTGAAGTTGTGTCTCGTTGACGCGATCCACAACTTCAAGTGAGTGAAAATTATTCAGATTTGACAAAATGGAGGTCAACTCTTTTTAAATCTTGCTGGTTGATGTCACATTTTATCTTTAACATATTGAAAATGTGGTACTATTAAAAAATGAAACCCGAATATATGCGGCACCGGCGGTTAAAGGGTTAAAGGCTAATAGGTCAAAGGCACGTATCTGCCACTTTATAAAGCTGCAGATCCGTCCCCTTGATTAATAGGGGACGACACCTTTTTGATTTATCGATCAGTGATTGGAATCAGACATACATAAGACATACATAATACAGAGGCGGGCAAACACCCTACTATGCCAGGAGTTTATTTATAGCGCACATTTATTGGCCAGGGCGGCCTCCATCTATGGCACATCGTATCCCGTCGACCGGAGTTTTATGTGTCCGGTCATTTAAGCAAATGGCGAAAATAACCAGAAATGCCTTGTATGGTGTGCCAAGGCCAACAACAGTAACTGCTTACTTTACAAGTAAGGAGTAGGCCTAACTGCTGTTTGCCTTTGCGCGGCACTTGTATGGTGTCCTGTTAGGTCATGGTCTAACCTTGTATATCTTCCATGGTAATATCGTGTTTTTACATTGCTGTTCCACACACCTCTTCCACAGAGTCTCCTCAGTCATCCTGACTTAGTTTGCTATACTAGCATAGCTTTCTACTTAGTTTTAAACTTGTATGTTTTTTTTTAATATTTGAATCCAGTTAACCCCTGTGCTGCTGAATTCTTTTTTTCTATTTTTCATTCCTTGGAAACTGGAATTGGGACGCAATTTCCAACTTTATATGAATTATTATTGAATTATATAATATATGTATATACGTCCCCTTGGGGTAAAAAGGTGCTAAACTGCAACTTTGTAAAGTTGCAGTTTTAAATACACCAGCTATACACCAGTTATAAATACACCAGCTTCTCAACAAACACAAAACATTCACTCAATGCTGGGTTAATGTTGGGTCATTGTCTTCGACGTTAGCCCAGCATTAAACCAGAATTTGGTCAATGGTTGTTTCCTTCCAGCTTCCCAGAACATACAAAACATTGACGCAATGTTGGTTTAATGTTGTCCCATCCTCTTGGACGCTGACCCAATATTAAACCAGCATTTGGTCTACGTCTCGTGTCCGACGGGTTGTTCTTTCCCGTTTGGCAGCTTATAAAAGCATTGACCCAATGTTGGTTTAATTTTGGCCCACTGTCTTTGGCGCTGGGCCATCATTGAGCAAGTATTGGTTACCATCTCATATTTTCTGCGCTGTTCCGTCCAGTTTGTCCCTTCAGCTGGACACGCAATCTGTTTGTCCGCATAGGTAGTTATGTTCAATGGATCCATATCTCACCATATCTCACCACACAGCGTGGCCTCGTCCATCATCTTTTTATTGTAACAAACCTAGTTTTAACGATTAACGATATAATTGCTTAACATTAGGGCCTAATGATATAGGGTACCTATGTCTAACTGTAAAATTAACTGAAACATATGCCTAGTGCTGTAGACTTGTTTTGCAATGTTTTGCATTGTGAAAATGCTTGAAATAGAAACTATTGGATTTTTAGAAGGCATCGCATGAATACGCCTATTTTCAGACTCAGAAAAGTGAGGTAAATGAGAACTTAATATCACAAAATAGCCAATTATAATACATAAAAAATATATTTATTGTAGCAGATTGTGACAGATTGTGACATTATGGCATTTGTATTTAGAAGTTCCTTCACCACTTTTTCTGATTTCCCCGGATTGTGCCACGAGCGAGAAAGGAACGTGCTGATTCCTGTTGTCTGTTTGAAGCGGCTCTGAAAGGCAGAATTAGGGACAAAGTTATAAATATGTCCATTTATTTTACTGTATCTGGTTCACCGGAAATCACCTGCCATTCAGAACAGAGCTCAAACAAGGGCTGCAGCAAAGCCAAAAGACAGTGTTGCTTTCTTGTAAAGTAGGCAGATATGGCTTTCTGGCTTTGCACGGCAGATCTGTGGCAGTGTTGTGCATTGTCTTATATTTAGTGAGATTAGAAGACCCGCAACAGCAATCCATATTATTTTGTTAGAATCGAATCCCTTTTCTTGTTATACTTTTCTACCAATTTTGCTGTGAAAAAATGATTCTATGGCGATCTATTTCATTTACATAGGCCCATGGGTCTTATCCATTTATTGTATTCTGTGAAACTGAGTAGCCTTGACCTGCAATGTTTTCACCTAGCCACAGTCTAAGACGATGTCACAACATTAAACCAACATTGGGTCAATAATTTATTTCGTTTAGTTTAAACATATTTATTTCTCAATTGGAACAGTACCCAAAGGTAATACATTGTGGTTCCTCTCGAGGAGGCGATGTTTATCATGTTGATTTATAAACAAGAGCGGATCATCAGACAGGCACACACAGACAGACTCGTAGACCGCCTGATAGAGGTTGGTGATGGCGTGACGAGG
Source organism: Flabesymbios commensalis (assembly GCA_964017125.1). Classification (NCBI taxonomy): domain Eukaryota; kingdom Metazoa; phylum Annelida; class Polychaeta; order Terebellida; family Flabelligeridae; genus Flabesymbios; species Flabesymbios commensalis. Next base: position 16,150,888 of record OZ024906.1, read on the forward strand.
TGTGGGGTTCAGATCGGGAAGAATGGAAAGAAATAATGGTAAACACTATCTGTTAAGGAGCGAGAAGCGGTTACTGGACCGTAGGAACGTGTCCACTGCAGCCATGAGATTGTTGTTGACCAGGTTGTTAGGATCTTCACTGCCGTGAAGTATTACAGTACAGTTAAAAATCAATCCTAGGCCGTTCATTGAGTCTTGTAGCTCGTTTCTGGCTGCGGTGTACAAGATACATGATAGAAAGAAATGTTCCGTGTTTCAACCTCGCCGCAACAGCATTTAGTAGATTCGGAGACGTGTAAACAATTTAAATGCACTCGAAGTTCGCTACATCCCAGAATAATGTTAGTTGTTCGAGGACCCAATAGATCATAATTGTTTTAATTTACGCGTTTTTTTGCAAGATTTGACTTCAAAATGGATCTCTCGTCAATTGCTTTCAAATTTTCATCTAAATTGTTCCAGAATATTGTTGAGTACGGGAAGAAAGAAGATTTAAAAGTTTCGGTTATGCAGGAGAAAGTATCCATGAGGTCAGAGTTTCGTAGGTTATACCTGTGACCACTTCTACTTTCTACACTACCCAGCAATATATCTTGTAAATATGTGGGTGAGCGATGGTGCACGATATCCGAGAACATTAATATGCGTCGGTTTTCGCAGCGCTGAGATAGAGTTTCCCAGGATAGTTCTTTGAACAGAGTGCACGAAAAGACTCCTCTTATGCCACCAGCCACGCTGCTCGCTTGTGGATTTTGTCTAATTTAGATAAGTCGTTTTGAGCAGCGTTTGCGAATACAATGTCGCCATATTCCAGTATAGATCGGACATATGCAAAATAAAGCTGTTATAATCCCTTTCTGTTAATTTTAAATGATAGTTTATTTGAGATTGCCAGTCTTTTGTTTGCTTTTATACAAATATTATTTATGTGAGCCGACCATTTTAGGTTCGATGTTAGTGTTAAACCCAGGTGGCAGTGGGAATTTACAGTTTTGATAACTTCGTTCTTAAAATGTAATGGAGGAAGAATGATATTTGTTCTGGTTTGTAGCGAAAGAGGCATGTGGCAGGTCTTTTTGGCATTAAATGTCACCAACCAAGTATAAGCCCAGTTTTCCATTTCCTCCAGGTCCCTGTTCAATACATTTGCGAAATTCGTCCACCGTATCGGCAAAAATATAGAGAATGTTGTCGTCAGCGAGCAAGCTAACTCTGCACTCCAATTCATCTGCAATATCGTTTATATAGACAAGAAATAAGATCGGTCCAAGTACGGACCCTTGTGGAACACCAGCTTTGATTGGCATGAGATCAGATTGTTCGCTGCCCAACACTACTCTTTGTGCCCTACCAGACAGATAATTCGAGAACCAATTATTTAGTTGGCCAGTAATACCAATAGAACCTAATTTAGTTAAAAGACCTGCATGCCATACTCTATCGAAAGCTTTGCTTATGTCGAGTGCTTCACCAAGGACATGATACAACAATAAGAAAGCTTGTGTGGTATTCGGAGACATAGGCAAAGCTTTCGCTAGAGTATCGCATGCAGGTCTCTTAACTAAATTATTTCGTTTACACTGGGATGTGGGCCTGGGGTGTTTATAACGCTGAGCCATCATTAAAACAGCATCAGTTCACTATTCCTGCTCGCTATCCCGTGTTTTCTAGGATGTAAGGTTTCCTAATGAAGGTCACTGGCTACAGGATACATCACCCAGTAAACAAGATATGCTGACCTGACCCAATGCCGGCTCAATGTTATGCAAGCATCGCAGATGGTGGATCAACATTGAGCCAGCATTGGGTTAGTGTATCCTGATGATTGGGCTATCTATGAAGCTGACAATAATATAATATGTATGCAAACACACAGTCTCTGTAGTGCGTCCTATTTAGACATCAGCTGCAGCATCACTATCACTATTGAGTAATGTGAACAAGCTGCACAATAATATACTTATACTTCGAAATTGATACATTTTCAAATATATTTTTTTAAAGCATGTGTTAAACTGGAAGTGATGGTAATTCAGTATTCCGTTCTAGTTATTTATTTTTATGTAGGTATAATCACCGTCTTTAGAAAATATCATCTTCGCTCATTTTGTTTGGGATCGCGTTTATTACCCACGCTCGTCACCTCCCAAGCTAGACTATACACATACTAGTAGTCCAGGTTTTGAGATAGCGCTGGGGTAATGCTCCGTGGTAATTCTTGAAGAGCTAAAATTGTCTGATATTGAAGTTACTTAGCGTATTACAAAACAGTAATTTCAATTTTTAATATAACAAGTGGAGCATAAAACCGAACTATACGTTCTATGGTTCTCAGCAGCTTTTTCTCAATGTGAATTTGAAATAGAAAAAGAACGATAAAAATTGCTTGCTATATATTTGTCCAACCAGAATGCATGTGTATAACGTTACACATTGATAAATTGTTCCACTACAAAATTCAAAACTTTGTCCAACTGCATACATGTAGTTTAGCAATATTGGTTATGTACTTTCAATTTGGATGTTATGTACATTTTTTTCTATGTCTAACAGTATTATCACAAAAATCAAGCTATTGTGCACTTGTATAATTGAGGCGTACAGTAACATATTCGCATCCTTTTTATCCCGAACACAAATGAAAACTATAGGCCCACCTGCCAATGATATATACACGTATTTACAATCATCGCCGATTTTCCTTAGCCTTTGGTGCGGAAAACATCCGTCTTCATTCTTGGTAATGCCATTTAATTTTAAAAAGTCATTTTTTAAATATTCAGTGATTTATTCTGGCAATATGCCACTTTTATTTTATTTTAATTCTGTATGTGATTGTACCAAACTAACCATCTTGTATATACATGTAGGCCTACATATGTTAGTATGAAAAATAAGTCTGTAAAGAATCTGTATTTATGTCAATAAAATACATGTCTGGCTTAGCAGCATCTCACAATAAATCTAAAGATCAAAGAGTATTTCACCAAGAATTTATAATTCCTGCTGCGTCTTCGCTGCATGTATGGAAGGACCCTAAATTATGCTCAGCAGGAATGCAATCACCCAGCATGGGTCGATCAGGCGTACATGTCATCAAGATAATGCAAGTAATTACTCGTGGATACTCGACCTGCTTTTGTGCGACTATCGACGAAACGATTACACTCCCATTCGACACCAGATGATGTTTAATGATGTGACGTTGGCCCAGCATTAAACCAACATCTTGTGTCGGTTGGAAGTTGTTGCGTTCGCTGCTGCGGTGGTGTCTTCTGGTGAAATGCCACCATCGGCTGGTTTTAGAGTGAATGCTTTACTTGTAGAGCATGAACAGTCAATGGTCGCCATTGTTGGCTTTTCTGGTTTGGATGCCAGGCCGTCTGACCTGTGTGCAGCAAAACACTAATTGGACTACACTCCCCAGCAAACAGGGGATGTTGAACTAATGCTTGCTTAATTCTCACAACGCTGAAATATTTTTGCATAAACCATGGAGAGCAAAGGGGGTTTCAATTTGAAATCCCCATAAATGTCTTAGTTAGCTCTTTCCGCTTCATTTGAATACCTATGTTATGGGTATACGGCCATTATTAGTATTTATTTCTTTGCGTGCGGGGATCGACTTTAGAAGTCAGAATCCGACGTTTATATACGTCAGATTCTGACGTGTCAAGTAGGTCCCCGCACTGAAAGGGTTAAAGTGGGTCTTCGACGCCGGCCAAACCCGAAATCGGAATTTCTCAGCTTCCCGTTTTTGCTGGTTTGGACTTTGGAGAAGTGCACTGATACTGACATATTTGCAAATCGCATTTAGTTGAATATATTGACGTCCTTGTCAGACGGTTTTGATGTTAACCCTTAAAACGCTCAATTAAATAATCTAAATTTTCACTCACTTAAAGTTGTGTCTCGCTACCGCGAGCCACAACTTCCTCGTATTTATTTAATTTAAGACTAAACATTTTGATGTTTAAACATTTTATTCCCCATATCTGTGATTTAAATATAAAATATATGCAAATAAAACAGATTAAAAACGTCTATAGTGATGCTTAGCCATCCAAGGGTTACCATTCCCTTGGAGCTGAAAAGGTGTACCTGTCACATTACACAATGACAGTTAGATCATTTTAATTCAAGGGGGACGATATAAATGCTAACCAGCTGGTGACAAAAGTGTGATGATGAAGAAATTTTACATTTTTTTCTAGCTGCGGATAACGAATTTACATTGCCGACATATGTGGCAACGTAGTAGCAAGTGTGCCGAAAGCTCCATTTATCACTTTTTCCCGTAGGCTATTTCTTATTTCGGACATACATGTCCGATATTAAATTTTTTTCTTATTTCTCGCTTAACTGGCAAATGCGCAACACAAAATTTAAAAAAAAATACGCAATACTAGTCTATGGACATGTTCACGTATTATAAACATATCTATCGAGGAGCCAAAATAAACATACTGATTTTTTGATGATTTCAGCCTGATTGTATCGCTTAAAGATTGATCAATATATGCCTGACAAAAAAAATTATGTTATCTATGCACACGCACGATGAGTCTGAGAGTGTTGTGCAGCGACGCGCAAAATTGTTTGTTTGGCCTGAAATATCCCGAAGATGGCAACAGCAGTCACATTAGGTCTAACCGTGTACGAGCAATCACACAGAATAATTTTCTCTGCAATTATAAAAAGGCAATTAGCTGGGAATGTCTAATCCCGCAATGAATAGATAGAAACATCCCCTTAAAAAAACCTCACGAGCATTTATCACGTAACAAATGTATCCCATTAGCCATTTTACTGCTGAGCAGACTATAGTCTAATCACTTTTAATCCGTTTGATATTAGCAGATTAAGTCACAGGTGATGTTTGACCAGCAGTTTTATTTTTCTAGACGCCACTCACCCCGGTTCACTAGACGGCTGCATGGTATTCGTTCACAAAAATATCTCCAGCAGACAAAAGTTCAAAAAGCTGGATGGTGGCCGCTATGAAACACCAATGCTGGGCCTGTGTCGTAGACAGCTGACCAACATAGGCCCAGCATTGAGTGAATATATTGTGTTCGCTGAGTAAAAGAGCTCGTTACTTTGCGTCTCATCCTCTCATATAACATCTGAGAACTCCTAATGTGTTTGACAAACCACAATGATTCCCAAATCTGGTTACAGATGACGAGAAGAACGGCGGCGCCCCGTATGCCCTCTCCCCGCATGCCCTGTCGCATATCCTCTCCCCACATGCCCTCTTCTATCTCAGGCAGACACCCATTTCAGGGGCTTCCCATTCCACTATTTTATTCCTCGTTGCCCATAGATTGTTTTCCGTCCTGTTTTTACAGTGTCTAGAGCCATGTATTTGACAAAACGATTATCGTTGCTCAGTGTGTTTTATTTATTTTAGTTATTTTTTATTATTATATATATATAATGTGATTCTGATTTGTTTGCAATATTTATGGATTATAAAAAATATATACTGTATGAGCGACAGTAAACTATACCTATTATGCTATTATATATTTATCATTTATTTTCTAATGGTTGAATTATTGGAAGATGTTATACATCAAATTAAGGAAATATGAGTAATTTTCACCAACTTGAAGTTGTGGGTCGCGGTAGCGAGATACAACTTCAAGTGGGGGGGGGGGTTAAATAAATTAAAGCGGGACAAGAGTTAGATTGTCGTGATCGGTTTATGCATACAGTGACGCGTAAACAGTTTGATATGATGTACGACTACATACCTTTGATAAATTTTATATGGTCAATTGGACATAATTATCATGTTTTTACAAAATAAGAGTTTAAGCATTTTAGTACGGGAACCGACTTTAGACATCAGAATCTGACGTCTGCTAAAGTATATCCCGGCACTGAAAGAGTAAATATACATATAATGACGGATAATGGCCGTGGATTTATAAAATAGATATTTAAATGAAGCGGAAACAGCTAACTAAGACATTTATGATGATTTCAAAATGAAAATATCCGCTTCGGTCTCCATGGTTTATACAAACATATTTCACCGTTGTAATTAGGGTTCAGGATTTAATACGTCGTTCCTTCGGATTACCTCTCTTCCCAAAGCCTGGTCTTCCTTTTTACTTTTATTCATCATATCTCCAATTAAAAATCATAGCGTCCTTATTGTGGTGGATTATGTCATTTGTAAATCGATAAATTTTATTCAAAATATGCCATGTGGTGCATAAATGCAACCAGTGAGCTTAAAGGGTCAACCCTTAAACTGCTTAAAAGCCCATACCCAGGCAAATGGCATGTTTTTGTTTTAGCTCTGTTATATCTTTTTGAATGTTTGGATGAGTAAAGACAACATTCCGATAGCTTACAACTTTTAGAAACAACCGTTGGCAACATAATCAGGTTTCGAAAAAAAAGAATTATGACAAAATGTCGGTCATTACATTTTTGTCTTCTAGATCCACCCATTTTTTAATTCAGTTGCCATGCTTGACAGGAAAGTGACATCGGATCACCGATTTGATTATTTCCTTCTAAAGATAGTTTTTTTTAATAATTTACTAGCTGTAATGTATGACAAAAATTCTTAACTCGTATTATGATATGTAAGTATGTAAGGTCTCAGATGTATCACAGCGTCAAAGACGTTGCCAGTTTAATTACTATGTCATCGGAAAATCAGCGCTTAACAGTGCTTTCCCAATGGGTCTCACATTTCTAAACAAGAAGGGTCAACACCTAAAAACTCGGCCAATTGACATGTTTTACATCTTTGCGGGACATCGTGAACATCGCCAAAATACAAAGGTAATATTCATGGGATGTTGTGTAGTGACAGAAAGGAAAGGATTTTTCTCAGTGTTGATCCTTTAAAAAAAACAAATCAACATCGGACCCTTCATCTAGACCCTCAGCGGCTTGGTCAACCCCATTATAAATATTGGATGGTTGTTAGAAATTGTATGAACATTCCAAAATACACACTTACCGGGTACATATCTCTTTGAAATGGAGGGTGGATAAAGATAATATAGATTTACGATGATATAAGTCTATATAACATAATTTTAAACTTTGAAACTTTTTAAGTTTAAGGCACTTGGGAATGGGCCTTTAACTAAATAATTTAAATTTTCACACACTTGAAGTTGTGTCTCGCTACCGTTTGATATCATACGATTATATACTCTTGATAATTTTTATATTCATTTTTTTCATACATACAATTATTACATATCATTCTCAATTGGACATACTTATCATCTTGGAAAAATATACTAATATGTGTTTGATTTGAAACCAAACATTAGCAAATCTTGATGTTTGAACACACATTTTGTTCCCAATAACTGTGATTTAAACGGCTAAATAAAACAGATTGAAAACGACCATGGTCGTGCCTAGCGCTTTAAAGGGTAATAGGTTAAAGACACGTATCTGCTACTTTATAAAGTTGCAGATACGTCCCTTCGATTTATAGTGGACGATACCTATTTGATTTATCGATCAGTGATTGGAATCAGACTTACATAAGACATATATATATACAGAGGCAGGCAAACACCCTATTATGTCGAGGGTTTATTTATAGCGCACATTTATTGGCCAGGGCGGCCTCCATCTATGGCATCCCGACGGCCGGAGGTTTATGTGTCCGGTAATTTTAGCAAAAGGCGGAAATAACCAGAAATGCCTTGTATGGTGTGTGAAGGCCAACATCAATAACTGCTTACTTTAGAAGTAAGCAGTTACTGTTGTTTGCCTTTGCGGGTCACTTGTATGGTGTCCTGTTAGGTCTAACCTTGTATATCTTCCATGGTAATCGTGTTTTCACATTGCTTTTGCAGACGCCTCTTTCCCAGTTTTGCGTCTCTTCTGTCATACTGACTTAGTTTGCTAGACCATAGCATAGCTTCCTATTTAGTTTCAAACTCGTATGTTTTCTGTAAAAAGTATTTGAACCTAGTTAAATACGGCAATTATATTTTTACATTTGATGCCATTGATCATATATTGACCTTGCGCTGTAGCTCATTCAGCTCGATTCTGATTTCATAGCCTGGATGTACAGGGTTCGAGTCCCGGCTGGGTGTGAGGTTTGTCATCATTGTTTTACAACGTACATCGCTCTAATATGTTCAAATGTGTGTTTTATGCACATTAGCAGAAGTGTATAAAACAGTAGGCTACCGGTATGCATTTTCGATATTACTGTACACTGTGTAAAAAACTTTTTTTTCAAAAGAGCAGGACATGGTGGTGTCTGGCCTTTCACCTGTCATGATATTGCCAAAGTGGTCTCGGTAGGTTAGTTGCTGTGTTCATTAAGATGAATGAATGAATGAATGAATGAATGAATAAATAAATGAATGAATGAATGAATGAATGAATGAATGAATGAATGAATGAATGAATGAATGAATGAATGAATGAATGAATGAATGAATGAATAAATGAATGAATGAATGAATTAACAGATATATAACGAAATGATTAAATAAATAAATAAAAGGAAGAATTAAATAATGAATGAATGAATGAATAAATGAATGAATGAATGAATGAATGAATGAATGAATGAATGAATGAATGAATGAATGAATGAATGAATGAATGAATGAATGAATGAATGAATGAATGAATGAATGAATGAATGAATGAATGGATGAAAGTATGAATGAATTAATGACTGAGGGAGAGAGTGGTTTATTGAACGAATGAATGAATGAATGAATGAATGAATGAATGAATGAATGAATGAATGAATGAATGAATGAATGATTGGATGAATTAATTAATTAATTAATTAATTGATTAATTAATTATTTAATTAATTAATTAATTAATTAATGAATGAGCTAAGATAAACATAACGATATGATTTAATGAATCAATAAATAAATGAATGAATGAATGAATGAATGAATGAATGAATGAATGAATAAATGAATAAATGAAAGTATGGAAAAATGAATGAATGAATGAATGAATGAATGAATGAATAAATGAATGAATGAAAGTATGAAAAAATAAATGAATGAATGAATGAATGAATGAATGAATGAATGAATGATGAGTGAGTGAGTGAGTGAGTGAGAGAGTGAGTGAGTGAGTGAGTGAGTGAGTGAGTGAGTGAGTGAGTGAGTGAGTGAGTGAGTGAGTGAGTGAGTGAGTGAGTGAGTGAGTGAGTGAGTGAGTTTGTGAGTGAGTGAGTGAGTGAGTGATTGAGTGAGTGAGTGATTGAGTGAGTGAGTGAGTGAGTGAGTGAGTGAGTGGGTGGGTGAGTGAGTGAGTGAGTGAGTGAGTGAGTGAGTGAGTGAGTGAGTGAGTGAGTGAGTGAGTGAGTGAGTGAGTGAGTGAGTGAGTGAGTGAGTGAGTGAGTGAGTGAGTGAGTGAGTGAGTGAGTGAGTGAGTGAGTGAGTGAGTGAGTGAGTGAGTGAGTGAGTGAGTGAGTGAGTGAGTGAGTGAGTGAGTGAGTGAGTGAGTGAGTGAGTGAGTGAGTGAGTGAGTGAGTGAGTGAGTGAGTGAGTGAGTGAGTGAGTGAGTGAGTGAGTGAGTGAGTGAGTGAGTGAGTTGATGAATGAACGAATGAATGAATAAATCTATGAATGAATTACCAGTTATATATCGATGTGATTGAATGAATCAATAATGAATGAATGAATGAAAGTATGAATGAATGAATGAATGAATGAATGAATGAATGAATGAATAAAAAAATTAATGAATGAATAAATAAATGCATGAATGCATGAATAAATAAATTATCGAACGAACGAACGAATGAATGAATAAGTAAATGAAATAGTTAATTAATTATTATATGGATAATATAAATGAATGAATGAATGAATGAATGAATGAATGAATGAATGAATGAATGAATTAATTAATTAATTAATTAATTAATTAATTAATTAATTAATTAATTAATTAATTAATTAATTATTTAATTAATTAATGAGCTAAGGTAAACATCAGTCAGTCAGTTAGTCAGTTAGTCAAGTTAATCAGATTGACCATCAGTTTTATTTTCCATACCGCCACTGACCCCGGTTCACCAGACGGCTGCATGGTATCCGTTCACAAAAAATATCTCCAGCAGACAAAAGTTCAAAAAACTGGATAGCGGCCGCAAGGAAACAGGAATGTTGGGCCTGTGTCGTAGACGGCTGACCAACATAGGCCCAGCATTGGGTGAATATATTGTGTTCGCTGAGTAGAAGAGAAGTCGAGCTCGTTACTTTGCGTCTCATCCTCTCATATCTCATCTAAGAACCCTTAATGTGTTTGACAAACCGAACTGATTCCCAAATCTGGTTACATATGGCGAGAAGAACGGCGGCGCCCCGTATGCCCTGGTGGCGCCCCGTAAGCCTACCCTGATGACATCGCAAGGCTCTGACACAGTGACCTCCATTTTTAAATGTAATAGTTGCAATACGACCACAAGTTTATGCCTGCTGAAAATGGCCTAGTTCTCATAGGCACTTGAAATATTCGTCCCAATTTCTTGGCATCCGAGTTTTTTGGTAATCAGTTTCGTTTTTACACAGCTGGCTGTGTAAACAAGATGGCGGTCAGTGTGACCGGGCCTCGCGCAGTAAATGAGTTAGGCGGCCCAGTCATACCGGGTACCGTAAGCCCTCTCCCCGCATGCCCTCTCCTATCTCAGGCAGACACCCATTTCAGGGGCTTCCCATTCCACTATTTTATTCCTCGTTGCACATAGGTTGTTTCCATCCTGTTTTTACAGTGTCTAGAGCCATTTAATCGACAAAAGAATTATCGTTGTCCAATGTGTTTTATTTAATTATTTGTTTATTATTATTATGAGCCGCTTAGCTAGCCTACATAATTTAAATTTGCACCCACTTGAAGTTGTGTCTCGCTACCTCGAAATCATGATGTTTGAACGTACATTTTGTTCCCAATAACTGCGATTTAAACGGCTAAATAAAAATGTATGAAAACGACTATGGTCGTGCGTAGCGATTTAATCCTTTAACCGCCAAATTGTTCAATTTGAATTTTCACCCACTGAAGTTGTGTCTCGTTGACGCGATCCACAACTTCAAGTGAGTGAAAATTATTCAGATTTGACAAAATGGAGGTCAACTCTTTTTAAATATTGCTGGTTGATGTCACATTTTATCTTTAACATATTTTTTATTTAACCTTTTTGATTTATCGATCAGTGATTGGAATCAGACTTACATAAGACATATAAACAGAGGCAGGCAAACACCCTATTATGAGCGGGGTTTATTTATAGCGCACATTTATTGGCCAGAGCGGCCTCCATCTGTGGCACATCGTATCCCGCCGGCGGGAGTTTTATGTGTCCGGTCATTTCAGCAAATGGCGGAAATAACCAGAAATGCCTTTTATGGTGTGCAAAGGCCAAAAGCAGTAACTGCTTACTTTTCAAGTAAGCAGTTACTGCTGTTCGCCTTTGCGCGGCACTTGTATGGTGTCCTGTTAGGTCTAACCTTTATATCTTCCATGGTCTAAACTTGTATATCTTCCATGGTAATCTCGTGTTCTTACATTGCTGCTCCACAAACCTCTTCATGACTTCGTTTGCTAAACTAGCAAAACTTCCTATTTAGTTTTAAACTTGCATGTTTTCTTTGAAAAAAATATTTGAATCCAGTTAACCCTGCTGCCTTATTGTTTGTTTTCTATTTTTCATTCATATTTATCAAAAATAGACATCTCAATATTGAATTATTGGATTAACTCACCCTCGCTGACCAGGGCCTGTAAGACATGTGCACATGTCATGAAATGTCTGTAATGGAGAAAAAGACACCGAGCAGTCAGTATGTTTGATACTGTATATATACGGTTCCAGCAGCACACGGGTTAAAGTGGGCAATTATAGTTTTACATTTGATGACATTGATCATATACAGAGCCGTGACTCATGTACAAGGTTCGAGTCCCGGCTCGGTGTGAAGTTTGTCATCGTTATTGTACAACATACAGTGTTCTAATACAGCACGTTTTTCAAAAAGTGTAGGACATGATGGCGTCTGGTCTATCTTCTGTCATGATATTGTCACACATATTGCTGTGTTTATAAGGAGAAATACGACAGAATTTAAATTTAAAAAATGTTACAGCCCTATATATGTGAACTATTTTTTGCATTTTCTATCACTGATGGTCAAAACTAGTTATGTAATAATATGAGCTTGATTGAGCATCAAAACCTAATTTAAAGGCATGCTTTAAATTGTAATAGATCTCTGAAATGCTAATCATGCATGTTGAAAATTGCAATATAGGCTAACAGTGAAATTTTGTTGTTTTACGAGTGTAGTCCATGCCAGGGCTAATAAACGTGAATCCCCGGAGTTGATGATCTGGCGTCGGCTCCAGGTGGAATAGGACCGGTGGAAACAGTGTCACTGTGCGTGGATCGGAAACCCAGAACCCGGTAACATTGTCACAGCTAACAATGCATGACCCCGATATCTCTCCCTATAAATACTGAAGCATCTCAGCAAACACCAAACATTCACCCAATGCTGGATTATTGTTGGGCCATCGTCTTCGGCGCTGGCCCAACATTAAACCAGCATTCGGCTAATAGTTGTTCCCCTTCAGCTTCCCAGAAAAACACAAACCATTGACCAAATATTGGTTTAATGTTGGCCCACTGTATTTCACGCTGGCCTATCATTAAGCCAGTATCAGTTACCATCTCGTATTTTCTGTGTTGTTCCCGTCCAGTTTAGCAGGCATTTGGCTTGTCCCTCTAGCCGGAGGGCGGGGGCCCTAGGGTAGTGGTTAGCACCGCTGCCTTTCACGCCAGAGTCCGGGGTTCGGTTCCCGGTCTCGGCGGTTTGAAAGAAACAAAATTGTTTCTTCCCCATCCACGTGTGAAAGTTAGTATTGTGGGGAGCCTCCGTGACCGAGAGGTAGCGTGCTCGGCCTCAGACCGCCAGGGCTCGAATTTCGAATCCTGTGTCTGGAGGACAGTGTCATCTCAATCATCTCACCATCCTCAGGAGGTTCTCCTGGCCCAGTTTAGCCTATATGTGCACAAAGGTGGCCTAAAGCCCGATTCATTTCATTTCATTTCCTCTAGCCGGACACGCAGTCTGTTTGTCCGCATGGATAGTTATGTTCAATGGATCCATATCTCACCATATCTCACCACACAGCGTGGTCTCGTCCATCATCATTTTGTTGTAACAAACCTAGTTTTAACGATTAACGATATAATTGCTTAATATTAGGGCTTAATAATATAGGGTACATATATATATCTGACTGTGTAAAATTGACTGAAACATGTACCTAATTCTGTAGAATTGTTTTGCAATGTTTAGCACTGTGAAAATGCTTAAAATAGAAACTTTTGGATTTTTAGGAGGCATCGCATGAATACGCCTATTTTCAGACTCAGAAAAGTGTGGTAAATGAGACCTTAATGTCACAAAATATCCAATTATAATACATAAAAAATATATTTATTGTAGCAGATTGTGACAGATTGTGACATTATGGCAGTTTTATTTAGCCCTCCTAGGACACATGTATTACTTCTCATTTTTATCCACCTCGAGCTGAGAATTACGGCCGCAAAGCCTTCAAGGTGAAGGAAAGGGAAAGTTACAGCTTGCTTTTATAAAATACCCAAATATTATCTCTAAAATGTCAGCTGTGAAGAACGAACTTATTATGACGGATTATACAATTTATTATCTAATGGATTTTATTGGCAAAATGTCGTGTTGTGAATTTAGGCGGCGATGTAGCTTAATGGGTCATCATTACAAACAGGAGATGTTAAACTAATGTTGTTTTGGTGTTGGTCCGTCTACCACGCTGGCCCAGCATTTAAACATCACCGGGCCAACCACTCGTATTTGCAGATATAAGTGCTTCAAGGGTTGATGTGATCATCGCCTACCCTATGAAGCAAGATATACTGTCCCTTTGGATATGAAAGGGTTATATGGCACTTTGTCAGTGGCAGATACACCCTTTCATATCCAAGGGTGACGATACATTGTCACAATGTTGTTGTAATATTGGCGACGCATTTGGGTCAACGTCTCTTATTCGCTACACAGAGAAAAAGACAGCCTCCAATTGAGAACAACGAAAATGTTGAGAATTGTTGCTGGCAGAAAAAAATAGGAAACAGAAAGTATGGTCTCACTTTGACCTAAATCCCTTGCCCAGCAAACTAAATTACATTGACCTAATGTTGGTTTAATGTTAGGTCAGTGTTACAGATGTTGGACCAAAATTAGCCCAATATTGAGGCAGTCTATCGTGCTGACCAAGAAGAAGTTCCCTCACCACTTTTTCTGTTATTTCCTCGGATTATGCCGCGAGCCAGAAAGGAACGTGCTGATTCCTGTTGTCTGTTTGAAGCGGCTCTGAAAGGCGGAATTAAGGACAGAGTTATAAATATGTCCATCCATTTTACTGTATCTGGTTCACCGGAAATCACCTGCCATTCAGAACAGAGCTCAAACAAGGACTGCAACAAAGCCAAAAGACAGTGTTGCTTTCTTGTAAAGTAGGCAGATACGGCTTTCTGGCTTTGCACGCAGATCTGTGGCAGTGTTGTGCCAATGTCTTATATTTGGTGAGATTAGAAGACCCGCAACAGCAATCCATATTATTTTGTTAGAATCGAATCCCTTTTCTTGTTATACTTTTCTACCAATTTTGCTGTGAAAAAATGCTTCTATGGCGATCTATCTAATTTATATAGGCCCATGGGTCTTATCATTGATTGTATTCTGTGAAACTGAGTAGCCTTGACCTGCAATGTTTTCACCTAGCCAAAGTCTAAGAAGATGCCCCAACATTAAACCAGCATTGGGTCAATAATTTATTTTGTTTACACTGGGATGTGCGCCTTGGGTGTTTATGATGCTGAGTCAACATTAAAACAGCATCGGCTCACTATTCCGTTTCATTTATTCCGTGTTTTCTGGGATGTAAGGTTTCCTAATGAAGGTCACTGGCTACAGGTCACGTCATCCAGTAAACAAGATATACTGACCTGACCCAATGCCGGCTCAATGTTAGGCAAACGTCACATACGGTGGACCAACATTATGCCAGCATTGGGTTAGTGTATCCTGATGATTGGGCTATATTTAGTTGACAATAATATAATCTGTATGCAAACACACAGTCTCTGTAGTGCGTCGTATTTAGACATTAGCTGCAGCAGCATCACTATCACTATTGAGTAGTGGAACGAGATGCACAGTAAAATACTTATACTTCGAAATTAATACACTTTCCAAATATTGTTTAAAACATGTTAAAAACTAGTAAGTGTTGATACTTCTGTATTTCATTTTAGTTAATTATTTCTATGCAGGTATAATTGTAGGATCCTGACATCGCTCAATTAATGTGGCGTTTATCCCCAGATTCCTGGACGCGGGCGGACGGGGATGACCGCCTCGTTTTCATACCGTGGTGACGTGCGCACACAGAGCAGTGTGTGCGGCCTTGGTATTATTCCCGCACTTCAAGCATAATACTCAGCGACTGCGGACGTGCCATAGAGACGTGCCATGCGCGGATGGTTGTGCTTTGCTGTTATCGCATGTTAATCAAATAAACATGACAAGAGAGAAGAGAGTTTCCTGGTTTGTTTGAAACCGTCGATCAGACGGATGAGGAGGATGTTTGAGTTTTGATGGTGAGATTGGGCGGAGTCCCTCGTCGGCCGTTGTGACCCCATAACGGAACTCCCGGCGTAGGCCCATCACGCCATACTGGTGACCCCTGACGACTGATTGTTTACGCAACAGTGTTTTCACCTAGACGCCAGTTGAAAACCGCTGTTTTCAAGGATAGTTTCATTAATTTTAGGGGATTTTTTGAAAAACATCAATAACATTTTTTTCACAAGGTACGTGAAAGCTGTAGGTCAAAATATATATATGCCAGTTTAAATTAGTCAGAAAGAGTTATCAGACGAGAAGCACGTTTCTTTACGTCGGAAACGGCGTAAATTTCTAAACTTTTGGTCGAAATCCCACGTGTTTGGCGCCTTTTCAAGATGGCGGCCTTGCCGGTTTCTCTAGAAGAATCCAGAAAATTATTCTCATAGACATAGTCTATCATTTTTTTTTATCGTAAGAGTTTGTTTAATGCCTTCATCCTACTAATGCCACTGTAGGCGAGTAGGAAGTGGTTATTTTCTGTAACTCACTTTTTATCGTTGATTACCATAATTGGGTAGCTCGATCTTAAAGTCCATAGACGAAATCTCGTCATTTTTTCACGATTTTTTCTACAAATCGACAGATATTTTTAATATCGCTTCGACTCGGATAACCTTTAATAGGTTTAGGGCCAAAATAATTGTTTCCCTGAATGAATGTCAATAAACGGTCTTATTTGGTCTGTTTAAAAATATTCCCAGGACCGTAGGTCAATATTTTGTACTATTATCATAGCGTAGCATAGCTTATCACAGTTGTATCTGGCATATAGTTCTTATGTACCACTGCGACCTACGGTTTTCACGGTACCATTTTGCATGTGTGTGACTCAGTGAAAACGTTTTATATCTCATATAGACCTCCAGTTTTCACTTTTATCAATACATACCTTTTGTGAATTTGTGAACAGCACTTAGGTGAAACTTCAACGACGCATATTTTTTCAACTAATCTGCAACCCCCGTTTCTCGCACTATGCGACATAGCATGAACATTTTCTACAGTCTACACTTCTAGCTTCAACATATTACAGACATTTTTCATCTGATTTTCACGGCATTGCACAACCTGTCCGCGCACGGCGCGTCAAAAATAGTTGGCATGTGTTAATAAGACATGCCATTTTAAACACATTTGGGATAGACGCAGAGCCAATAGGCCAGCTATCCCAGATGCTTCATTAGTTAAATAATTTTACAAACACTACTTCATAATGTCAAAGCAGTACGACAGTGAAGGCTTCATGTCAATGCCTCTAGAAGGTTTGGGTGCTAGACCCAAAGATAGCTATCTTCCCGACAGTGAAGACAATGAGGTTCAATTCCGAGAAGCGGACGAGGAATATCAACGCCTCAAAGCTGATTTCGCTCGAATTGCTCGGGATAGACGTCTGAATTCCCACTCGAGGAGTGACTCCTCAAGGAGTTCTTCACCGCTTGGTAGACAACCGCAGAAACGTGCTACGAACTTACCAAAGTTTAGAATCGCAACTTTCTACGCCTCTGATGTGGAGCTCTGGTTTAATCAAATCGAGACGCAATTCGCCCTCCACCAGATCGATGATGATGACGAGAGGTACAGCCTAACCTGCGCTGCACTTTCTGGCGAGATTGCATCGGACGTGAGGGACGTGCTGCTGCAGCCTTTCAGGTCAAACAAATATGACAGCCTGAAAGCAATTCTAATTGAGAGGCGAGGATTGACAACACCTGAAAGGGTTAATAAAGTTATCTATGGCGAGAAGATTGGAAATGATATTCCCTCGCGTTTCCTGAGGCGTCTGCAGAAGACTGCAGGTTTCGGCACCAAAGCTGTTGTGGGAAAGGCTGTAATTCGGCAAGCGTTCATACGACAGATGCCCGCTTCCATCAGAGCCCATTTGGCGACTCAACCCGACAGTGCCTCCCTCGAAAGTTTGGCCGTTTTGGCTGACAGGGCATTGGCTGCAGAAGAGGACGTTGTAGAGAGTAAGCTGGGGGTCGCAGAGATCAAAGTCGACGAGACCAGCAAACTAGTTGGTTTGTTAGAGGATCTATCCAAACGCATCAAGAGATTAGAAACAGTAACAACATCGGAGAGGAAACGAAATAAAAGACGTGGACGAGCAAATAACTACGCTCACGCGCCTGCATTTGCCCCTAATGTACAGGCCTCAGGTTTCATTAGTAACCAACATAGTCAGTATAGAGACGTTACAGATAATGCTCGACCTTTCGCTCCGCCAACGAATTTGCAAACAAATGCTCGACCTTCCGTTCCGCCGCCGAACACACAGAGAAATGACGCCGCTAAGACTTTGAATTCGGCTGATGCACCTGTCTGCTATTTTCACCAGACATTCGGTGACAAGGCACGCATGTGCAGAAGCCCCTGCACTCTTTCTTTAAACTGCTAAACCAGAGCAAGATTGCGACTCTTGCATCTGGCGGTGTAACTGAGACGCGACATGACTCCGCGGATGCTAGTTCTCCAAAGTTATCTCACTCTAAGTTATTATATGTCGCAGATAAAGGACATAAATGCAGATATTTAATCGACACGGGTGCAGCTGTCAGTGTTCTGCCGAAATCTTGCGCTAACGGGATTTCGGGCGCTGACAGTTTCCCCCTGGTGGCAGCTAATAACAGTACTATAAACACTTACGGCAATTGTAAACGCGTCGTCGATGTCGGCTTAAAGCGCAAATATCCGTGGACATTCATAGTGGCAGATGTGCAGCAACCCATAATCGGGGCTGATTTTTTAATCCACTACAATTTGCTCGTAGACTTGAGAAGCAGATGTCTTCGAGACATGCGTACAGGCTTAGCCATTGCCGCTTCATTATCTTCGATTAAACCTTCAATTCGATACAGTTCAAAATGAATATACTAAACTCCTCGGCCAGTTCCCGGAACTGACACGCCCTACGACAAAGGGTGAGCCAGTCAAACACGGCATAACTCACAAGATGGTGACTAAAGGTCACCCGGTTTTTGCTCGACCACGACGTTTGGCTCCCGATAAGCTGGTCACCGCCAAACGATATGATTAAATTAGGGGTCATTAAACCCAGCGACAGCGAGTGGTCCTCAGCGCTTCACATGGTGCCAAAGAAAAACGGCGATTGGAGACCATGCGGGGACTACCGTAGTTTGAATGCACAGACCGTACCGGACCGTTATCCGATTCCGCATATTCAAGATTTTACGCAGCGGTTAGCTGGATCGAAATTTTTTTTGAAGATAGACTTAGTCAGGGCTTATTACCAAATTCCGGTGGAACCGTCCGACGTACACAAGACTGCTGTTACCACACCTTTTGGCTTGTTTAATTTCACTAGAACCCCATTTGGTCTGAGAAATTCCGGTCAAACGTTTCAGCGATTTATAGACCACGTGACACGCAGACTTGATTTCGTTTTTGTTTATTTGGATGACCTACTGGTAACCAGCCCAGATCATAAAACGCATAAGAAACATCTACGAATTCTTTTTACTCGACTATCGGAGTACGGAATCATCATTGGTCCTGAAAAGTGTCAGTTCGGAACATCTGAATTAAGTTTCTTAGGTCATCACGTTTGCGCCGAAGGCATTTCGCTGTTACCTAGCGCCGTTGACGCGATCGTTAATTTCAATAAACCCGAAAAGCAACGAGCATTGCGTAGGTATTTGGGAATGGTGAATTATTAGCACCGTTTCATACCGCATTGCGCCGCGAAGCTGACGCCACTCAATAATCTACTGACTTCTGCCAACGAAGGCCATACCAGACTGTCACCGAAATCAAATTTCGATTTGAAGTGGAATAAAGAAGCAGAGTCAGCATTTTCCGAGTCAAAACAGATATTGGCAAACGCTACGCTTCTGGTGCACCCAGATTCTATGTCCCAGCTTAACATCACGTGTGACGCTAGTGATGTAGCCGTGGCGTTTTGCAGCAATTTTTAAACAGTATGCGGCAGCCGCTTTCGTTTTTCAGCAAGAAGCTGAACCCAGCAGAGACACGATACAGCGCGTTCGATCGTGAACTTTTGGCAGTATACGCTACAATTAAACATTTCAGACACAATTTAGAAGGACGAAATTTTTTCGTTAATACTGATCATAAACCGTTAACATTCGTAATGTCATCCGTGACTGAGCGCGCATCCCTACGACAAACACGTCATTTAGCGTTCATCGCTGAATTCACCACCGATATTAGATATGTAAAAGGAGAGACAAATTTCGTCGCTGATGCGCTGTCACGACCATCAGTGTCAGCGATACACGATGGACCAGTAATAGACTATAAAGAGTTAAGTCTCGACCAAGCTAATGACGCGGAATTCACACGTTTGAGACATTCGACTACATCAACTATGAATTTCAAACTATTGAAATCGTTTGATAATCAATTGATCTGGTGTGATGTGTCCACGGGACACAACCGGCCGTACCTTACCGCGAAATTTCGCCGAAAAGTTTTTTCAAACTTGCACGGTTTAGGCCATCCATCGCATAGAGCCACCAGACCTTTGATTAATACCCGATTTGTATGGCACGGCATGAATATAGATATTGCTAGATGGTGTCGTACCTGTAAGGGTTGCCAGACCGCTAAAGTTTCACGTCATAACACTCCTGTTTTCGGAAAGTTCACTGAACCTGCCGAGCGATTCGATCATGTCCACGTGGACATAGTCGGACCTTTACCTTATGCCGATGGTTTTAGATATCTACTGACTTGCGTCGACCGTTTTACACGTTGGCCCGAAGCTATACTTATGGTAGATATTAGAGCCGAAACGGTCGCCGATGCCTTCTTCAGCGGGTGGATAGCACGTTATGGTACCCCTGCCACTATCACCACTGATAGGGGCGCTCAATTCGAGTCCAAATTGTGGGATAGTTTATGTAGCCAATTCGGGATTATTCGGAATCGTACCACGAGTTATCACCCTCAGTCGAATGGCATGGTCGAGCGTTTCCACCGTCAATTGAAAGCCGCCATTATGGCGCACGAGTCACCGAATCCGTGGACTATCACGTTACCTGCCGTACTTTTAGGAGTTCGTTCAGCCGTGAAAGAGAGGCTGGGCAGGTCAGCTGCTGAGATGATTTACCGGACAACCCTTAGACTCCCAGGAGAGTTTACTAAACAGTACAACGTCGACGCTAACACTGATTTGGAGAATTATTCAGACAAGCTACGCGTGGCCATGTCGCGTCTCCGTCTATGTCTGCCACGTGGCACACAACAACACAACATTTTCCAATTCAAGGAAATAGCTACATGTACTCATGTATTCTTGCCCCGAATCGCAATTGCACCGCCTCTGACCGCCCCTTACGAAGGACCAAACAAGGTCGTCGCGAGGAGTGGCAGAGTAATGAAAATCCTAGTTAAAGGCAAGGTTGAGACGGTCTCCTTAGATCGCGTTAAACCCGCTCACATGGAGTGCGAGCCTACGACAGGTACGACAACACAGCGTAAACCGCCAAGCAAACCACGGAATTCGACGGCTACCAGGACATCTAGTAAGAATCCACAGGGTCCACCAAGACCTGGTAGTGCGGACACTCCGACGTCCAACGGGACGAGAGTCAACACAAAAAAGTCGACGGCAGTCAGAAGCAATCAAAAATCGGCCACAGTCCCAAAGCAAATAGATGTTAAAGTCAACTTGTCTAACAGAGACAATACTTACGTAGCGCCGCATTCGCGAGCCCCTGCCGCGTCCCGCGCTAACGGGAACGGCGGTGGTTTACGAACGTATTCCCGCATACCTTTACATCTACAGGGTAAAACCCCGGGTGCTGCTGACGCCATAATCGACTCGACAAAAAGCAAACATGCGAATATCGCTAATCGCGAAAAAATTTCGACCGACCAAACAGTGCGAAAAACTAGAGTCGGACGAATAATCCAGACTCCTGCTCGATTCGTGCAGATGGTTCACGCCATAGTCGCGCCTAATGACGTCTATGGCGGGCCCAACCGCATACCTCGTGATAACAATGTTGCTAAATTGTAAATGATGCCAGGCCTGGCAGAATTGTGTACAGATATATAAATGTAAAGACATTTTCTTTTAGCAAGCTCATTGCTAAAGCATTAATAGCAATTCTGTTAATTAAATGAATGGGTTGGTCGCAGCTTGCAGCACATGAATCATATATAAAGGACAGTTGGTGTTAAGAGGATAGGACAATTCACATATAATGCTGCGCTTTCAACCACCCACGCTGTAACCACACTCGCTATATTTTTTTTATAGAAAACTTTGCTTAGTATAAGAGGTTACATATTTTACAACCCCGCTACTTGCACAAAGCAGTCTCCTACACGTCAGTTTGGTCCTACGTTGTCACTCAGCCGGGGGTAATGTAGGATCCTGACATCGCTCAATTAATGTGGCGTTTATCCCCAGATTCCTGGACGCGGGCGGACGGGGATGACCGCCTCGTTTTCATACCGTGGTGACGTGCGCACACAGAGCAGTGTGTGCGGCCTTGGTATTATTCCCGCACTTCAAGCGTAATACTCAGCGACTGCGGACGTGCCGTAGCTCGCTCTCGCTAAGTCCATAGAGACGTGCCGTGCGCGGATGGTTGTGCTTTGCTGTTATCGCATGTTAATCAAATAAACATGACAAGAGAGAACAGAGTTTCCTGGTTTGTTTGAAACCGTCGATCAGACGGATGAGGAGGATGTTTGAGTTTTGATGGTGAGATTGGGCGGAGTCCCTCGTCGGTCGTTGTGACCCCATAACGGGACTCCCGGCGTAGGCCCATCACGCCATATAATCACCGTCTTTAGAAAATGTTGTTCCCGGTCCTTCCGTTTGGGATCACGTTTATTATCCACGTTCGTCATCCCCCAATATTAGGCTGTACACACACACCAGCACCAGCAATGTTCCGTGGAAATTCTAGAAGGGCTAAAATCTCTTTATATTGGCGTTATTTTGCATATTAGAATATAGTAATTGTATTTTTTAATACCACAAGTGGAACTTAAACCGAACTATATGTTCCATGCTTCTCAGAAGCTTTTTCCAAATGTGAATTTAAAAAAAAAAAAAAAACAGTTAAAATTGCTTGCTATATATATTTGTCCAATCACAATGCATATGTATACACATTAAAAAAAATGTTCCACTTCCAAATTCTAAAGTTTGTCCAACTGCGTAGGCCGACATGTAGTTTATCGATATTGGTTATGTAGGCCCTACTGTCAATTTGGATGCTACATTTTTCGTGATATTTCTTTCTAGGTCTGACAGTATTATCACCAAAATCAAGCTACAGTGCTCTTGTATAATTGAGGTATAGAGTCGCAAATTCACATCCTTTTTATCTCGAGCAAAAATAAAAACAGCAAGCCCACCTGCCCATGATATATATTTACAATCGTCGCGGATTTTCCTTAGCCTTTGGTGCGGGAAACATTCATCTTTTATTTTTATTTTTTTATTTTTTATTCAGCTTCCGACCAATACATATATATATTTAAAAACAGATACAAAAAATATACACATTACATCATTAAAATATTATATACAACATTGGTCGTGCTGCGCTAGAACAGGCTTATAGAAGCCTCTGCAAGCTAGGCAGCAACTATATTTATTTTCATCTATGTACAAAAAGTATAAGCATAAAAGTATAAGAAATAATATACATAATAATATGAGTTTCCCGCGCCCAAACCAGAGATAAAATAACTACATATTATTATAAATAGTAGCAAAAAACACACTCTGGAAAGCGTAGAAACCTATAAAATAAATACAAGTAGAATACTTTTATAATAAAAATATGTAAGCTATAATAATTGTCGTGCTTTTAACATATACATCCCTATATAAAATTATTGTGATTAGTCTAAAAACCATCTGCTGGCGTCAGCTCGTAAAGCCGTCGCGCTACCGAACACAATAATATACATACCAATAAAATTCGGACACGGTGGTTCGTCAACTGCCAACACCTGAATCTGAATCTGAAAGTTACGTGGCAGGAGCACATTGTGTGCTATCGCGCCACGGGGAGAGGTTTGCATGGGTGGTTAAAAGAGAAAAATTAGTCCGACTTCTTCAATCTAGCCTTAAAGGCTGTGAAGGTCGGCGCCAATTTTACATCAGATGGTAGTTTATTCCAATCCGGTATAGTTCTAATAAAGAAGGAATTTACAAACGGTCTCTTTTTGGTTTGAATGGTTCTAAAATTGTGTGTGCTGCCCCTCGTTCTATTGTCAGATCTACACAGCATATCATTCGAGAGGGCTACCTCTCTATTAATTGCTTTGTAGAGCATGCAAAGCCTAGCTGTTTTACGGCGTTCTTGCAAGCTATCCCAACCTAGGCTGTCAATCAGTTGGGTCGAGGTGAGTCCACATTCCCTCCTGTAATTATTGGTGCCAAAGCGTGCCGCCCTGCGCTGGATCTTTTCGAGGCGATCGATTTCCCTCTGCAGGAACGGGTCCCAGACAACAGATGCATATTCCAGGCCAGATCGGACCAATGTCAGGTATGCCAGTTCCTTAAGGCGTGTTGGAAGCCCTTGAGGTTTCTTTGTATGAAACCAAGCATTCGACTGCCTTTTTTGGTAATGTTCCCTACATGAGCGTCAAATGTCAGATCTTCAGAAAGTGTGACGCCTAGATATGGGTTTGCACCAACATATTGCAAAATATAGTCATTCAGGGTGGAGAAAAAAGGGATTCCCCCCTTTTCGGTGGAAATTATATAGCACTTTTTGGCATTACCTACGTTAGCATCAGAACCATCCTTCGACCTCGCTGTCGAGTTTTTGGAAAAAGTCGGACATGGTGGTTCGTCGACTGCCAACACCTACGTGAGCATCAGAACCATCCGCCAACCTCGCTGTCGAGTTTTTGGAAGCGTAGCGAAAAGCTTTCCCCTATCAACTCAGACAGTAAAGGTTGCGGTGATATCAATGTAGAGCATATGTTTCTTAGACCAAGTATTATCGTACATCACACCCAGAGCAGCAGCAGATAATACCCCATGTAGCCTACAACGATTGTTGATATCGAAATAAATTAAATGTGACTTATACAAAACACCCAACTGTCTTTTAAATGAGCTTAAACTATCTGACATGCGAATATGTTGTGGAAGCTTGTTCCATAGACGGGCTAATATGTTAAAGTTCACATATTGCGCTTGTACAGTTTTTGTCATGTTTAAATAAAATAATGTTCCTTTGTTGGCAGACCGTCTGCTGGTATTTGACTGTACAAATTGTAGGTATGTATTAATGTTAATATCAATTTCACCATGTAGACATTTAAATAGGAAACACAGATCGAGAATCTCTCTGCGCTAACACAGTGACAGTATACCTAAAGTTAGACATCTATCTCTGCATGAGACATCAGATGAATATTCATTTAAAATAAATTTTGTAACATAACGTTGAACACTTTCAATGCGCATAATTTCATTTACCTGGAAAGTAGACCACAAATGTGTACAATATGCAAGTAAACTTCTAACATGAGAAAGATACAACTGCAATTTTATTGCCACAGGGGCATTAAATCCTAAAGTATGTTTGACCAAACCTGACATACATTGAGCCTTTGAGACCAATTTTAAAATGTGATTTTTAGAAGTCATACTGGTAGTCAATGTGACTCCTAAGTCAATCATTGAATCAACCCTTGTTAGTGACTGACCGTCTACATAATTTTCAAATTTCATATAACAATGTGCTTTAGAAATTGAAATAACTTTACATTTTTTTTAAATTAAAATACATTTTCCAACGTTTTGCCCAAATCTCTAACAATTTTAGATCATTCTGCAATACATCAGAATCAGA
The DNA here is from genome assembly GCA_964017125.1 of Flabesymbios commensalis. Classification (NCBI taxonomy): domain Eukaryota; kingdom Metazoa; phylum Annelida; class Polychaeta; order Terebellida; family Flabelligeridae; genus Flabesymbios; species Flabesymbios commensalis. The sequence continues at coordinate 16,176,425 of OZ024906.1, forward strand.
AGTGGATTTTATTTTTCTAAATATTTTAACATCATCTGCAAATGATGATACAGTAGAAGAACACCCATCAGATATGTCGTTCACATACAGTATAAATAGAAGTGGTCCCAAGATAGATCCTTGTGGTAAACCAGATGTTACGGGAAAGTTTTCAGACTGTTTGCCTTCAACAATAACAGTTTTGCTTCTTTCTGACAGGTAGTCAGTAAACCAATTTAAAAGTTTGTTGTTGAAACCAAACGTCTTAAGCTTATGCAATAGGAGATTATGTGGTACTTTGTCGAATGCTTTAGAAAAATCTAAAAATATGTTAACATTCTGTACACATTTGTCAAGATCATTGCCAATTATTAGCTGAGACTGTACTGATCGTTTTCTCAAAAAAACCATGTTGATTTTAAGAAATTAGAGGATTCACAATTGGATAAACCTTATCAAAAACTAATCGCTGTAATATTTTGCTAACACTGTTCAATAGTGATATCGGTCTATAGTTATTTACTAAGCTTTTGCTCCCATTTTTAAAAATTGGTGTGATATGTGCATGCTTCCATTCAGATGGAAATGAGCCTGTCAATAGACTGAGGTTATACAAAGCATTTAGTGATGGTGCTAATTCCACGGCACACTCAGACAAACCCCTAAGTGGAATACTGTCAGGACTCACGTCTAAATTCACTAAAACATGTATGACATCTTCAACTGTAAAGGCTAAGAGTAGATAGACGTGTGTCTAGGATTTCGGAAATGGTGGGTAAATCCGCGTTTTCGTCCATTTTCGGAGATAAAACTGAATTGAAAAATGAATTAAAGAGATTTGCCTTACTTGCTGAACCTTCCGATGTGCTACCACTGCCTTCTAATTTCACAGGGACTTGTTTTGGTTTCTGTTTTAAGCGATAGAAGGACCAAAAAACGCTTAGAATTTAAGAAGAGCGATTGCTCCATATTGGACATAAAATTGGCTCTTTTCTTTTTTAGTAAATCTGAATTTTTTCAAGTTACTCTCTGTGTTTGATGTCTTAGCACGACGCCATGTCGTTTCCTTACATTTCTGTACATGGCGTATTTCACTGTCAATCCAAGGAGGGGTTGCAGTATTTTTTACAATGGTTTTGGGAATACATGTATCAAAATCTACAGATAGCTCTTCTGGATCTGAAATAAATTCACAAGACTTAGTCAGTGTAAAATCTAAAATATTTCCATGCGAATTTGAAGGAATTTTGTTGCATTGTAAAAAGGAACATTCGTTAATTAAATCACAGAAGAGATTGTTATTTCTAACATTTGAAGAACATGTAGATCAATTGATATCAGGCATATTAAAATCGCCGACTATACATAATGAATGAAAATGTCTGTCAGCATATCTGAAAAGTGGAGTAATATTATTTACGAATCGTTCTACATTACCAGTTGGAGGCCGATACACAAGTAATGTCGTTTTACATTCATCAGGTTTCAGCTTACAGACAAGAATCTCTTCATTAGGTTCTAAGTCTGTGCGCCGTAAACTAGGTATATTCTTTTTAATTAACATAGCTACCCCGCCACCAGTGACATCACCACGAATGACTTGTCTGTCACGTCTGAAAACAGTATATGAAGAAGAAGGGTTTTATGCAGCTTATTTTTTGTGCGAGATACAGTTTTGACACTTCGCGCATTTAAATACATAGCTGATAGATTATGTGTCTTCCTTTCTTTTAAATGGTTCGCAGGTCTGTTTTGGGGTTCACTATCATCTACTGCTACAGGTATGTGTGCACTGCCGGCATTGTCTTCTCTGCCAGCTCTCTAGTCCTTCTGGCAGCGATTAGCCTTGTGACCTTGACTTCTTCATATCTTGGTAATGCCATTTAATTTTATTAAATGGTCATCATAAGTAATCATCATCAAAATATCCAGTGATTTATTCTGGCAATATGCCACTTTTATTTTATTTTAATGTGATTTTACCAAACTAACCATCTTGTATGTACATGTAGGCCTACATATATTGGTATGAAAAACAAGCCTATAAAGATTTTGTATTTATGTCAATAAAATACATGTCTGTCTTAGCAGCATGTCACAATAAATCTAAAGATCAAAGAGTATTTCACCAAGAATACATAATTCCTGCTGCGTCTTCGCTGCTTGTATGGAAGGACCCTAATTTATGCCCAGCAGGAATGCAATCACCCAGCATGGGTCGATCAGGCGTACATGTCATCAAGATAATGCAAGTAATTACTCTCGGATACTCCCCCAGCTTTTGTGCGACTATCGACGAAACGATTACACTCCCACTCGACACGAGATGTTGTTTTAATGCTGGCCCAACGTCGTAGACGGTGGCATAGCATTAAACCGACATCTTGGTCGGCTGGAAGTTTTGCGTTTGCTGCTGCGACTGAGTCTTCTGGTGAAATGCCACCATCGGCTGGTTTTAGACAGGATGCTTTACTTGTGGAGCATGGACAGTCAATGGTCGCCATTGTTGGCTTTTCTGGTTTGGATGTCAGGCCGTCTGACCTGCGTGCAGCCAAATACTAATTAAGACCACACGTCACAGCAAACGGGGGATGTTGAACCAGGGCGGGTTTACCCCTTACAACACTGAAATATTTCTGTATAGACCATGGAGAGCAAAGGTTTTGAAATCACCATAAATATCTTAGTTGGCTCTTTCCGCTTCATTTGAATACCTATGTTATGGTTTCTACGGCCATTATAAATATTTAAATCTTTTAGTGCGGGGGTCGATTTTAGACGTCAGAATCTGACGTCTATAGATGTCAGATTCTGACGTGAAAAGTCGGTCCCCGCACTGACAGGATTAAAGTTGGTCTTCGACGCTGGCCCATTTTCTCAGCGTCCCGTATTTGCTGCTTTGGACACTTGTGAAGTGGACTGATACTGACCTGGCAATTTTCAGCATGCGCTATCAATTTTCAAATCTCATTTAGTTGAATGTATTGATGTCCTTGTCAGACGGTCTTGATGTTAACCATTAAAGCGCTGAATTAAATAATTTAAATTTTCACCCACATAAAGTTGTGTCTCGCTACCGCGAGCCACGGCAAATAAAACAGAATAAGAGCGTCTATATTAGTGCTGAGCCGTGCAAGGGTTAACATTTTCTTGGAGCTGAAATAAAAGGGTGTACCTGCCACGTCACAAAATGACAGGTAGATCCTTTTAATTCCAGGCTGAACGATAAATGCTAACCAGCTGGTGATAAAAGTGCGATGAGGACAAATCATCTCATTTTACAATTTTTACTGGATGCGGGTAACGCATTTACATTGCCGACACACACAAGCCAGTTTTATATACCATCACGTATCCCTTTCAATGCGGGGACCGTCTTTATACGTCAGAATCTGACGTCTTTAGACGTCAGATTCTGATGTAAAAAGACGCGCCCCGCACTTGAAAAAATAAAATATTTATAATGGCCGTGACCCGTAACCATGATAACATAGGTATTCAAATGAAGAGCTAACTAAGACATTTATGAGAATTTCAAATTGAAAAAAACATTGGTCGCCATGGTTTATACAAAAAAAAATCATCGCTTTAAAGGTTAAATCATTTTACAAATCTCTCGATGGGTAATGGGGCATATGGTGATATAGAGTAATCTGTCTGTCTGTCTCTCTAGAGATCGTTCTAAAAATATGCTGGGAATGCATGACGTGAGTGAGAATTTTTCATCGGCTTGCTGTTGTGGGTTGTCAATCAAGTGGGAATGTTTTAACCTTTACATCACTAAGCACGACTATACTCGTTTTTAATCCTTTTATTAACCGATTAATTCACAGTTATTGGGGACGAAATAGGTGTTTAAACATCAAGATTTGACAATTTTCTTCTCAAATAAACACATTTTCACCCACTGGAAGTTGTGGGTGAATATTAGAATTAATCAATTTAGCACTGGAAGGGTTCACACACTTGTAGTTGTGTCTCGCAACCCCGACCCACAACATGAATTGGACGAAAATTACTTAATCTCTAATAAATTATAATAACTGTAAAATAAATCTAAATATATGAGGATCGTCAAAATGATAATTTCTCTTACAATTTTTTTTAGCAGATAGAAAGAATAAAAACGATGTAGACGTGATTAGCACTTGAACCCTTTCAAGCCGAAATTTGCTATTGTCATCTTCAACCACTACAAGCCGCGAATTGCTGTCGCAATTCTCGACTTGTAGTGGATGAAGGAAAAAATATTATTGAAACGGTTCCATAAAGATTGTCGTCCTGAAAGCCCTTGGTGTGGGAAATTAAATAATTATCAGAGATGCAATATGATGCTTTGATGCGGCGTGCGGGTTTATACGTACGTCTTTATACGTCAGAATCTGACGTCTTTAGACGTCAGATTATGACGTCCACAGACGATACCCGCAGTGAAAGAAGTAAAATATTTATAATGGCTGTAGACCCATAACAATAAGTTTTCAAATGAGAGCTAAGATAATATTTCAGAGAGCTAAGATATTTATGATGATTTCAAATCGAAAAGAACTCTTTGGTCTCTATATTTTACACAAAAATATTTCAGCGGTTATAATTGGTTATAATTGATCAATATGCCTGCCAACAAAACATCACTTTTTATCTATGCGCACGCACGATGAGTCTGATAGTGTTGTACAGCGACGCACAAACGCACAAAATTGATTTTTGGCATAGATGAATCCAATGATTAATTTCTGCCACTGAAATATCCTGGAGATGGCAACAGCAATCACATTAACCATGTATGAGCAATTATACAGAGTGATGTTCTCTGCAATTACGGAAAGATAATTAGCTGGGACTGATTGTCTAATCCCGCCATGAATAGATGGAAACGTCCCCCTCAAAAAATACCTCCACGAACAGTTTTCACTTAACAAAAATATCGCATTATCCCTTTCACTGCTATGCACGACTATAGTTTAATCGCTTTTAATCTGTTTTATTAGCAGGTTAAATCACGGTTATTGGGAACAAAATGTGTGCTTAAACATCAGGATTTGTGAATAATTGGTATGATATTAAATAAATATGGGCAATTTAAATTAGAAAATTTGCGCATAAAGGGTTTATTTTACCTGGCTCTGCAATGAAATAATTGACTGCACATGTAAGATTCGCAATGCACATCCAATTTGCGAGACTTACTTTACTTTTCAGTTTTATCCTTAAAAAAGATATTGTGATTAAGAAACGCTGTACTCAGGTTTGGCTCTCTGAAATGACCAACCCTAAAGCGCTCAATTAAATAATTTGCAGCACGTTGGGTCTCGCTTTGAAAAGAAAAGCTCTCCGAATATATCGCTTGTTAGACTGTCTATCGTTCTCTATCTGACAGCGTTCAAGTCACTAAACACATTCACCTAGCAAACACCAGGCCAATGTTGGTTTATAGTTGAGCCAGCGTCGACTAGTATTAAGACAACATTGATTCAACATCTCTTTTCTTGGCAGAATTTTGCCACCTGTCCACTAGGTACTTTGTCAGATTTCACTCCCCTCTTAGTTAGGTCTTGTCCAGTATACACAAGACATTTAGCAAATGCTGGTTTAATGTTAGCCCATTGTCTGAGATGATGGCCCAGCATTAAACCAACATTGGTTCAACATTTTTTGTTTGATGGAAAGAGCAGCATTGAACACATTCTGTCACTTTGAGGACCAAGTCTGAAAGTAGTTTGTTTAAAAAAAAACAGCAAGTACAATAAATCTCTCAGCAATTTGGTTGAGAGATTATTATGATCCGGAAATTGCTAGAAAAAAATACTGGTGCAATATCTAAAGATGATTTTTATCCGTAGTAGCGTCTTTCTTTGTGTCGTAATATACAAAAAAGAAAATTATTAAAGTTACATTAAGAATATAGTAAATTGGTAGTGTATCCACTGTTTATCGATTATTCTACTGTAAGTTTCATCCCGTATTTTTTCAAAGTCTACTTTGACAGTGTTAAATAATCACGATAATAATTATACATGTATTAAATACATCAAAAGAGACTGAAAATGTCAAAATTTAAATGATATACATGATATATGAAAAACCCTGTAACTTACTGTCGAACCGTCATGTAGAAAGGACATTTGTAAATAATCAACTGATCGGTGTTTTTTAAATGGCCTCCGCATCCGCCACAAGTAACACACAGAGGTTAGTGTTCTGTGTCCTTTGCGGCGTGTTCTGGAATGTTTTGGAAATCTAAGAAACTATAATACACTATCTGTTTAACCCTTTGAGTGCGGGCGACGCTTCTAAGCGCATTCATACTGTTTTTCCACAACTAAAATTTGACAGAAATTGAACAAGTATGCATGTATAAATCTTGAGAAAAGCCCCCATTGTGAAATTTAGCAGGTTTAATTTTAAAGTGAGGAGGTATTTTCCTTTCATTTGAAGTTGGCAATTGCGTGAGCAATGCCAACTTCAAATGAAAGGAAAATGTTAAGTAGTAATGAAGCACTTAAAGAGTTAAACAGTTAAAGGAACTGAATTTAGAATTCTTCCGTTTAAAATCTATTAGATCGTGGGTTGTAGGCCTGCCTAATCATGTCCAATCGCGAAACTGTGCCGTTTCCCTGCATGCCTCTCAGCATTATGATTCTTTTAAGGTGGAATTTATAAGGTGTGGCTGATTGAATAAACGTTGACCCTATGTCAGCACTAAATTCACTGCTTATTGGGTACCCTCAATCTCAAGGTACCAGTATGTCTGGTGGCCGTTTTTTATTGTTCTTGCAGACTTTTAGGCCTATTCAAATAATAAAAAAAGGACAGCTCGACCCAAGTGCTGCAAGCCAGTTATTGTCCGACCCTCGTCATTGTGCTCGTTCTATTTCTCGTACAAGACTCGGGCCGTAAAATACCTACTATTTAATTTTCACCAATTTGAAGTTGTGTCTCGCTACCGCGACCCACAACCTCAAGTGGTGAAAAGTAGTAGTTATTGTACGGCCCGAGTCTTGTACGTGAAATAGAACGAGCGGAGAGAGTTCTATTTCGAGTACAATGACGAGGGCCGGACAATAACTTGCTTGCAGCACTTGGGTCGAGCTGTCCTTTGTTTTTTATTTAAATAGGAATGAAAGAGCAAACAAAAGACCAGACATACTGGTACCTTGACATCACAGGCATACCCAGCAAGCAGTGACGTTAGTCCCGTCTATGGTTGGCCCATCGTCTACGACACTGGCCCAGCATTAACCCGATTTTGGTTCAACATATCGTCTTTGCTGTATAATGAGCATGATGAAGGTGGACCTTGACTTCAGGTTTATATTTTTTGTTGGGCCACTGGTTGCGACATTGGGCCACCGTTAAAAATTATATCACTTTTTCAGAAAATTACCATCAGGTAAAAATGACTCACAATAGTCATATTCCAATCCTCGCTGCTCACGAAGGCTCGCCAGTAAGTTACAGGTTTTTAAAATTATTTAGATTTTGTAATTTCTATTTTTATGTGTTTAACTAATATTATTCAATAACATATTTGTGATATAAGCTCACATATACATGTATATATATATAGCTGTTACAGCTTCATTTATTATTGTTCATTCAATTTCGAAATCATAATAATCTAGCATCAACTATACGGGATTGAGATATGTATTCATGCTTGTAATTCATAGGGTAAATAATCAGGCCCGGTTCTCAAAGTGTGCAAAAGTAGTTAGTTTAACGTTGACTTAATGTTGTCCCACCATATCTGACGCCGGCCCAGCATGAAAATAATATTGGGTCAATATCTCGTGTTGGTGGTTAATTTGAACAAATGGACAGGTGGCGAGGAACGATAGGCAGTCTAAGCGTCATATATTCGAAGAGATTTTCTTTTCAAAGCGAGACCCAACGTGCTGCAATTACTGATATGTGTTTCATTTTGGATCAAAGATTTGCAAATCTTGATGTTCAAACACACATTTTGTTCCCAATAAATGCGATGTAAACGACTGATAAAATGGATTATAGTCGGATTATAGCGTACTTGGTGTTGAAACGTCCACCCAGCTCTAAGATGATATGGTACATTTCCTGAGAAAATAATTAAGAACATTGACTGGAGATACTTGGAAAAATAAAACTCATGCAAATAAAAAATCAAGACATAATTTGGAAAACGTGGCATACTTTATTTAGCGTAACTTATAAGCTTATACAATACTAGATTATAATGTAGTTATTAATAAGCAATTAGGTATATCACAGAAAACTTTCAAAACTTTTTACATTTAGTGTATTAGCAAACTATTCCTTACATGAACGGTAAAATGCCATAGCTTATTACGAACCTTTCATCGAGTTGCTCTGTCACTGTATATGACTCTTATATTAAAATATCAATGACTGATTTTATTGATAGCATTATTAACTTACTTACGACGACCACCTCCTTTCTTCCCGCCTCCTCCCTTTTTCTTCCCACCTCCCAGGCCTCCTTTCTTCCCAGCCATTTTACCCATCTTACCCACTTTGGCCATTTTCATTTTACCCCCCAATCCTCCTTTCTTGCCCATCCCTCCGAGCCCCTTTGACAACCCCATGGGCTTTCGCCCTGGGCTCATTTTATTTATTTTAGTCTTATTAGCTCCTCTTCGTTTAGTCCCTATGCCTTTAGATCTGGCGGGGGATTTTGTAGCTGCTTTCCTCGCAGGCGACTTGGATTTTCCAGCTGTAGGTTTCGATTTCGCAGACGATTTAGCAGGAGATTTTTTGGCTCCCGCCTTGTCTTGCTTATTGCTCTTTTGCTTTGCCTTGTCATCTTTTGCTTTCTTTTTATCTTTCTCTTTGCTTTCTTTCTTAGTTTTTTTGTCATTCTTCTTCTTCTCTTTATCTTTCTTTTTCTGGTCTTTTTTCTTTTCTTTTTCTTTCTTCTTATCTTTTTTCTTGTCTTTCTCTTTTTTCTTATCCTGTTTCTCCTTCTTTTCTTTCTCTTTGTCCTTTTTCTCATCTTCACTGCTACTTTCATCGCTACTGCTACTGCTACTGCTCGAATCATCATCATCATCACCACCACCACCGCCTGGATATCCCACCCCTCCAGCGGTCTCTAAAATTGAAAACGAATCAGCTGACACATGAATAAACCATGGAGAAATTTTTTTATTTTTTTCAATTAGAAACTATCATAAGTGTTTTAGTTAGCTCTTCCCGCTTCATTTGAATACCTATGTATGTGTCTACGGTAAATAGAAATAGTTTAATTATTTCATTGCGGGGATTGTCTTTATACGGAATACGGCGTTCGCTCATCGTGATTGGCTCTATCACTGAAGTTAAGCAGCGTCGCGCCCGGTTCATAATTGGATGGGTGACCGCCTGGGACTGCCAGGTGCTGTATACACTCGTGGGGCTCAGAGAACCACGTAAATCAGATGGCTCGTCTGACTGACCTAGAGTTGGACGTAAAAGAACCTCAATGGACGTAGGCGCAGTTTCCATCCAGCGAGACCCCAGAAAATCCACAATGTGTGAGTACTTGGTACATAAGGCGAATTTGCTTGGGATGAAAATAGCTTGATGCGCCTAAATGGCAGCTCAGCTGTATATCTCCCAGGAGACTGAGTTGGAATTTGAATAATAACAGGCCTTGCTAAGTTACTCTCGATGTTCAGCGCTCTGAACAGCCTCCGGCTGGATACATGCGCTATATAAGATTTCATTCATTCATTCATTCATACGTCAGAATGCGACGTCTGCCATTAAAAAAACCCTTTGGTCTTTTGGTTTATATAAAATAATTTTAGCATATTAACCCTTTAACCGCCAAATTATGCAATCTGAATTTGCACCCGTTTGAAGTTGTGTCTCGCTGACGCGATCCACAACTTCAAGTGAGTGAAAATTATTCAGATTTGACAAAATGGAGGTCAACTGTTTTCAAATATTGCTGATTGATGTCACATTTTATCTTTAACATATTTAAAAGGTGGTAGTTAATGTGCTGATAAAAAATGAAAACCCGAATATATGCGACACCGGCGGTTAAAGGGTTAAGTGGTAACTCCTCAGTGAGAGGTGTACACACCTGTCTGCATGGTGTGTCTCGCTGCTCCCCCTGGTCTACCTGACACGTCACTGTCAGCCTCCACGTCCATATCCAGTTTAGGATTGCGCACCCATGCGGGGCTCCCACACAGGTATCCCGGAGCTTCCTGAGTGGGGTCTCCCCAGTCTATAGCTGACTCCACCGAGGACGCCAGGTAGCGAAACATCACCAGTAACACTATCTGTAGGTAATGATACACACATAGATTAGGAAAAAAATAGTTGTCAATACAAGAAAATCGTGTTTACCCCAGGTTTGACCAGGATTTTTTTTCTCACAAATATGAAATCTCTATGTCTAATTATTTCGTCGCCTAAGTTCACTTTTTAACTGTTTTTATCTCATTTGAATTTTCACCAACTTTAAGTTATGCCTCGTTACCGCGACCCACAACTTTAAATGAAGGACAAATACTCATATATGTATGTGTTTGACTTAAGACCAAACATTTGCAAATCTCGAAGCTTAGCACGTATGTCATTCACAATAGCAGTGATCAACTAATAAAACGGACTTAAACAATTATATATATATAGACGTGATTAACGATTAAGGGGTTAATTCAAGTCAGAATTTACCATTGTCATCTTCATCCACTACAAGCCGCGAATTGCTGTCGCAATTCTCGACTTGTAGTGGATTAAGATTGCTTGAAGTTGGTGACAAATAAAAAAAAAGATATGTTATTATATTAAACAGTCCCATGAAAATTTTCAGAAACTAAGTCATTTTTCAAAAGATTCAAAATTGTGCTTTGATGTATCGTGAGAGTTTTTGAGGGCTAAAGTGTCAGATACGAGTTATTCGTGACGATTTAGTGCGGCTAATTATTGGAGGGTGGTAGTTCTGTATGCCTACATCGTTAAAAATATAATATTAGAAAGCAGATAATATTAATTATGGTTTTAACCCTTTCAGCGCGGGGACCGTCTTTAGAGTCAGAATCTGACGTCTAAAGCCGATCCCCGCACTGAAAGAATTGTTTTTTTTATAATGGCCGTAGACCTATATATAACATAGGTAGCTAGCCTATTCTTATGAAGCGGAAATTTAATTTCAAGTTGAAAAAACCCATTTCATCTCCATAGCTTATAAAAAAACATTTCAGCGCTTTAACCCTTTAACCGCTAAATTATTCAATTTGAATTTTCACCCACTTCAAGTTGTGTCTCGCTGACGCGATTCACAACTTCAAGTGAGTGAAAATTATTCAGATTTGACAAAATGGAGGTCACCTCTTTTCAAATCTTGCTAGTTGATGTCATATTTTATCTTTAACATATTTAAAATGTGGTACTTAATGTGCTAATAAAAAATGAAAACCCGAATATATGCGGCACCGGCGGTTAAAGGGTTAAGGATTAGAGAGATAATTATCACCTGTCCGAAAAATGTAAGTAGGTCTAGTTGTCCTGTCCTCAACATGACGTCATCTCTGAGATGCCTCGCTATCACCTGGGGACACCCCTCTCTGTGCAGAGTGAGATGCTGGGCGGGGTCGTACTGAATGTCCAGGTTAATCTTAGTGACGTTGTCATGGATACAGGGTCTGTTAATTGCCGGGTTGCAGCAGCTGAACGGCACACTGTCCACCAGGTACTCATCTCCGACGAGATGTCTGTCACAACCAGATATATTATCAGAAAAATGACCAAAAACATTTATTCATTATTAGTACAATCTTTTGTCTCTACGCCACCTTATATTAACCCTTACAACGCTGAAATATTTTTGTATAAACGATGGAGCCCAAAGGGTTTATTTACAATTTAAAATCATCATAGATGTCTCCGTTAGCTCTTTCCAATTCATTTGAATACCTATGTTATGGGACTATGACCCTTATAAATACTTACTTCCTTCAGCGCAATCTGACGTCTACAGACGTTAGATTCTGTCTAACTCTTATAAATGTTTAATTCCTTGAGTACGGGAGTCGACTTTATAAGTCGGTCCCCGCACTGAAAAGGTTAATTGCTGATAACATTTTTAGAAGGATAATCAACCCCTAAAGCATTTTTTACCAACTTGATGTTGTGTTTCGCTGCCGCGACCCACAATTTCAGGTTGGTAAAAATAAACTGACATGTATATAAGTTGAATCGAAACATATGCCAATCTAGCAAAATTTCTGAACTATCCCGTCTGACGGAAAAATAAACAGGCCGAAAACGTACGTACGCGGGTTTTACGCAAAAATAAATTCCTGAAAATAAAACTTCCGTGAATGATAATCGTAATTGACCCTTTGTGAGCTGCCGCTGATGACGCAGGCGTCAGCTGACATATTTTGAATACAATTAACATTTTACAGCGCTATATTTCACAATTTAAATTTTGACCCACTTGAGATTATGTCTCGCTGTCGCGACCCACAACTTCATGTGGCTAGAATTACTTGCATCTCTAGAATTTGAATTAAAACATATGGTAATCTAACGGATTTAAAGCTCATTTTCATTTAAATTTTCTTATTTGCAGAAAAAATAAAGAAGCTAAAAACGGCTGTAGACGCGATTAGCACTTAACCCTTTCAGCGGGGAGGCCGTCTTTATACGTCAGAATCTGACGTCTGTAGACGTCAGATTATGACGTATAAAGACGGTCCCAGCTCTGAAAGAATTAAAATATTTATAATGGCCGCAGACCCATAACATAGGTATTCAAATGAAGCGGAGAGAGCTGACTAAGACATGTATGAAGATTTCAATAAACCTTTTGGTTCCCATGGTTTATACAAACATAATTCAGCGTTGTAAGGGTCAAGGGTCAATTCAATATAAAATGTCACTCACTGTCCATTGAAATCAAGAAGTTTGGAGCTAAAATCGGATATATATCCGAGCAAACACGAAACGTCGATCCAATGTTGGACAAATGTTGGCCTACAGTCTTCAACGCTTACCCAACATTAACCCAGCATTGGTTCAACGTCTCGTGTTTGCAGGGATTACACTTAGGTATTATTTTCAACTCGAATGATTTCATTCACTGTGAAGCAGTAGCCAAATACACAGATCACCCTGGCTCATACTACGAGAGCGTTTGTGTTATTTCGGAAATCAGAAATGGTTTTATTTTTTTATAACAAATACAAATATAATTCTACATTGATTTTTGTGATCATTATGAAAATACAGGTGACGACAGAAGCATATTGCCTATCGAGGTTGGCATTGCCTGAATATATTAACAATTACTGTTATTACTTTGTCAAGCATAATATCAACATTTTGTTACTAACGCGAAGTCGTGTCTTGATGAATGACCCCTACTTTTGATGTTTATAAAACATGATTTAAAATGACATCAAAATCGACATAATTTCTAACCTGAAATTGTAAATCGTATTAATTAGCGAAACGTGAACGATACCTTATGTCTTAATTTATGACTTATTTTCTATCTTTCTTAAGTAAATATATTCCATTCAAAGTCAAAAACGAATAAATCATGCTAATGTCTGTCTGCTAATGATTAGATTCAAATATATTGAAATAAAGATAATTTGATAACCTTTGATGCGACATTAGATATAACTCAGTGTGAAAGACTCATATGCGCTTGTCATGTTATAAAAACGTTATTTTTAAACATGCAGGTGAATAAAGATGATCAACCCTTTCAATCCTGAATTTACCATTGTCATCTTCATCCACTACAAGCCGCGAATTGCTGTCGCAATTCTCGACTTGTAGTGGATGAAGATGATTTCATGTGGTTTAAAAATTAAAGAAAATTGTCATGTATTGGTATACCAGTTTCATTGAAATTTTCATTTTAAAACCCCTTGTTGTACGAAAATTAAGTGTGTTTTCAGGGATGTAAGATGATGCTTTAATGCATCGTAGGGGCTTAAAGGGTTAAGAAAGACTGTGCTACATGTACAATATTGTGATTGGTACAGAATGGATTTAACCCCCACAGCGCGGGGTTTGACTTTAGACGTCAGAATCTGACATATCGAGTATAGACGGCAGAATCTGACGTCTGTAGACCTCAGCTGAAAGAGTAAAAGATGTTTATAATGGCCATAACATAACATAGGAATTCAAATAAAGCGGAAAGAGCTAACTAAGACATTGATGATGATTTCAAAGTGAAAAAACCCTTTGGGTCTCCATGTTTTATACACAAATCTCTCAGCGCTTTAAAGGTTAACCCTAATCACAGCTATTGCCGTTTTCACCATTTGTGATGCAACACCCCGAAATCAGGCGGAGTGCGAAAAAATTTTTTTTGAGGTTTTTGCCGTTCTAGAAAGCACACATTGTCCTGATCAGTTTGATATAAATTTCATGAAAAACGGTCCAATTGAAAAAATTGAGTGCATTTGTAATTAAAAATAGGAGTTTTGAGTAAATGCTACTCAAAGATGCAGTACATGTGAGCACATTTCATAACCTCGTTTCAACTCTGAGTTTTTTTGTCATTTTTTGCATTTTTAAAATGTTAGGCCTAAACAGAAAAGCAATATTTCGCCATAAATTACAAATCACCCGAGGAGATTGGGAAGTTTATATATATATTAGGGAAGGGTAGAGCACAAACTTCCGTATGTCACCTTCTAGTCCGTATTTGGTTGCCATGGCAACGGAACCACCCTCAACTCCAGAATATGTAGAAAATATATATTTTGCCTGTTCTGGTGGTTCTAATTAAAAAAAATCGGCAGTTTAAGTCCTAACTAGGGTTAGAAAATACAAAACTACATGTCTAGGGCCACACATTGCTGGGGCCAACCCATATAATTTGCCTGAAGGACATCACCTTCCAGGATGGTTGCCATGGCAACCAATTTGATCATAAGTACATACAATACCCAGAAACATTGTAGACAAAAACAAACAATATGCATGATATTTATGATTCCAGTTTATCCCACACGGGAAAATACGGGACTCAAGACAAATATTGAAGCATCTTATAATGCTATTGAAGTAGGGGGGGGGGGGGGTTAAAAGGTCATCAAACTTCAGTACTTTACACCATATTTTAATCGGAAATTGTACATAAATTGCTGCTAAACATGCAATTTTGATTTCTCTCACTTGACTTTACACTCGACTTTTCTCACTTGAAATCAGATATAGAAATGACCTGAAAGTGGTCACAAGATTTGAGTGAACACCAATCATAATTATAATTGAGGGCCAATAACCCTTCACAGTGGTTTCCATGGCAACCAATATCACCCAAATACATTAAATTCACTGGTACATACACAAAAAGCACAAAAAGATCCCACTATCCGATAAATTATACCAACATGATTCAAAATGCATCCTAAATGGGATTAGTATTAGTCTTGGACTGATGAAAAAAGACCACATAGACATTATTGGTAAAGAAAAGGGTCAAAAGGTCATGCAAAACTCTAGTACATGGTATCACATTTCAATTGGAAATGGTACATAAATCACTGCCTAATATGCAATTGTACACATTGAAATAGACATTGCTCAGTTGGAATTAGATCTAAATATCTAAATTTGACCAAAAAATGTTTACAAGATTGGGGTAAACACCTCTCAGATTATTACGGAGGGTCAATAACCCTTCACAATGGTTGCCATGGTAACCAATTTTATCCCAAATACATATAATTCTTTGAAATGTATATGAATTTCAAAGAAAAGCTCTCATTCGCCAACAAAATGACACAAACATGATTCAAAAGGCATCCTACATGGGATCAGTATTAGTCTTGAACTAATAATAAATCACCACAGTGACAATAAAGGTAATGACAAGGGTCAAAAGGTCATGCAATCTATATAACTCTGCATTACATTTTAATCAAACATGCAATTGTGAATATATAATAGACCTTTCTCAGTTGAATCAGATATAGGGATGATTAAAAACTAATCCCAAGGTTGGGGTAAACTACATGCAGATTTATTACAGATGGCCAATTACCCTTTGCAATGGTTTTCATGGCAACCAATATCACCCCAATTACATGAAATTCACTGCGAAACACGTGAAATGTACAGGTAAGCTCTCACTATCACATAAAATGATACCAATCAAATTCAAAATGCATTCTACATGGGACTAGTATTAGTCTTGGAATGATAGTAAAGTCATTAGGGGTAAATAGAAGGGTCAAAAATGTTAATCAAATCTTCAGTACTTGGAAATAAATTTTAATCGGAAGTGGTACATAAATCGCTGTCAAACATATTTAGCTGTACACACTGAAATAGACCTTTCTCAGCCAAAAATTGATATATGAATGGCCAAAAAGTTATCACAAGGTTGGAGTGAACCCCACTCAAAACTACTACCTACAAAGGGCCAATAAAACTTTACAATGGTTGCCATGGTAACCAATTTCACCCCCAAGTACATATAAATCACTGAAAAATACATGAATTGCACAGAAAATCTCTCACTCTTAAATCAGAGTTAAACCTGATTCAAAAGTTAAAGGCATCATACATTGACTGGTAATCTTAGACTGGTATCTTCACAGAGACAATCGGGATGTATAGAAAAAGGTCAAAAGTTCATTAATGCAAAAATACAATACAATGTTTTTTTATAATGTTTTTATTTTGTTTAGTCAGTGTAGGCCTACTTGGTGTCACAAAAGAGTATATCAATTTCACTGCCTTATGAGGAAGTTCTGGAGGCCATCATTAAGGCCGTTTAGACAGAACAATGTGGGAATATCTAAGAATTGAGATTCTTAGCCATAAGGATGAAAATCCATCAACATTTCTCTTCTTCCAAGAACTCTTCGTGGACTAGAGATGGGCCGGAGGCTATGCCCTAATTTCTGACTGTTATGTGCATATTGCGGTATATTTGCTACTGCAGTAGAATCCTGTTAGAACACGAATCGTTACACCGCGAAGTCGGTTAACGCGGTTCGCGCATGGACCCCGTTTTTTTCCAAGTTAAATTTGACCTAATAATCAAAAGTGTCTTTTTTAGTCTTGATACCGCAGGTCTGCGTTAAAACAGCGCCCGTACATGTTCACATGTGCTGACCAGCCATCCATGCATGCTGTGATCATTGCACAACTCCCTATTCTTGGCCACACTTTAGACAGGCACGAATACTGACGACTCGTCGGATTAGCATTTTGACTGCTACTGTTCAAAGTGAAATAAAAAGTAACGATCCGTGGTATAGGCCCTATGATGATTCTGTCATACCACGCTATATAATATATGACAATCTTGTTATACCGATAATATATGTTATACCGCGGTATATGGTGATCTTGTTATACCCCGGTATATGACGATATTGTTATACCGCGGTATATGATGATCTTGTTATACCGCGGTATATGACTATCTTGTTATACCGCGGTATATGATGATCTTGTTATACCCCGGTATATGATGATCTTGTTATACCGCGGTATATGATGATCTTGCTATACCACGCTATATTACGATCTTGTTATACCGCGGTATATGATGATCTTGTTATACCGCGTTATATGATGATTTTGCTATACCACGCTATATGACGATCTTGTTATACCCCGGTATATGATGATTTTGTTATACCGCGGTATATGCTGATCTTGCTATACCACGCCATATGACGATCTTGTTATACCGCGGTATATGACTATCTTGTTATATCCCGGTATATGATGATCTTGCTATACCACGCTATATTACGATCTTGTTATACCGCGGTATATGATGATCTTGTTATACCGCGGTATATGATGATTTTGCTATACCACGCTATATGACGATCTTGTTATACCCCGGTATATGATGATCTTGTTATACCGGGATATATGATGATCTTGTTATACCACGCTATATGTCGATCTTGTTATACCCCGGTATATGATGATCTTGTTATACCGGGATATATGATGATCTTGTTATACCGCGCTATATGACGATCTTGTTACACCACCTTATATGATGATTCTGTTATAACCAGTATGTGAGCGGTATGTGGTCATCATGTTACCGCGGTATAGAAATATAAGCCATATTATTCTTCATACATTGAAATTGAATTATTTTAGGTAATTAGCGTGGACCACCCTGCAATAATCGTCCGGTATGTGCTCATTTAAATTTTTATCGCCAATAGCTTAATTGAGGTAGATCTTCTGATGATTTTTCCTTTTGCAACTCACCCGTGCGATGTTTTGCTTGTGCAAGATCACAGCAAGGAGGACAATAACAATATGTTGCGTGTATGTAACACATTTATTAAGTACACATTTTCTTTATTTAATCGCCGCTGACAGTTAACTGTCTGAACGTCTGTGTACGTGGTTAACAGTATTGGAGCTTAACATGTCTCCCATTGTGCCGGCGAGTTACCAACATATACCATCCACTCCACTCTGTAAGCACAATGCAGGTGATAACGGTACAATGCCGGGGCAGCCTCTCAAATCAAATAAACTTTATTTCGCGAGGGCACTCTCACGATGTTGATCCAGCATTAAAACAGCGTTGTGCTATAGCTAAACTGTTTACATCTATTGTGGCCTCATGAATCATAGTCTGGGAAGCCATATAATTCTAGAAAATCTCGTCGATTCTCAAGGCCTCGTGAATATATAATACAAAGCCCACCCTCTCAATATAGCTGTCAATCAGTTTAAAGAATACACCTATTTTTTCGCACGAAATAGAGCAGCGTATTTGTTATTTAATATCTACTCTAACTATGCACTGTGTGATCCCATAGCATGCACAGGGTCGGTGTAGATCCTTCACGCCTTCAATTCCGGCCCAACGTCGCCCTTCAATCTGTTAACTACACATGAAGTGAGCTTACAGAGCGAGCACAATATGTCATCATATCTCCCGAGTGTTAATACATAGTTCAATATCTATAGATAGATAGATATTTTATTTATATATATAAGTAATATATGTATGTTATAAACATTGTAATCAGGAGCAGTAATGTAATCAGAGCAGTATTGTATATTTTGCAGTTCTCAATATAGTATATTGCGAAGTATGTGCCCTATTGAATGACCCGAAATGTCTAAAATATTTATACAATGTGTTCTACTTCCCACGTGCTGTAATACAGTACCGGGGAGTAATAACCACCCGCTTCCTGACGATACCGGGCAGTTATAACCTACTGGGCAGTTTTTACTCCACGGTATAGTTAGACAATACTGCTCTGTCACCTGGTAATATCTAGTACATAGCTAGCATATCGAGCACCACCGCCTGGTATCTGGATATAGCGTGTCCATATAGGCCCAATGTTTTTGCCATTAGCGGTAGAACGGTTGTCTCGCTATAGCGCGATCGGCTTATAACGAGCCCCCGCTTCTTAGACCCCAACTACCGCGTTGTAATTTATTTGAGGTCCGTATCTTGAGACTCTGGATACGCGCTCAAGTAGAAGATCGGTAACTTCGCTCAAAAAAATACGACGCCGCGAGCGAAATGCGTCACATTTGCGAGCGCGATATCTCGGCCATATAACCATAAATCTTGCTGAAAATTTGTGACGTCATCGTAATAACATAGATTGCGAAGTGGTTCAATTTTTAGAGAGATCGAATTAGAAAAAAGAGCGAGTAGTGGCCTAATAAACATCGGCAAGATAAGCGAAAAATCCCCATGCATTGTCAAATCCCAAATGGGCGAATTGTGACGTACCTAATTTTTTTGACTTTCCCAAATCGATAATGCTCTAATAAATCATACAAAATATACAAATAAACTTTTTTTTCACTAATTGGATCAAACTAGATGATATAAAACATGTTAAGGCATTTATTGATGTCAGAATCTCAAAATGGTAACATTGTTCCAAAAATGGCAAAGTTAATCTACTCGTTGGATTCCTAGCACTGCCCTCTCAGCGCATTCCGCCTGATTTCGGGGTGTTGCGTCACATTTATATTTCTCCTTAAAATCAAAAAATATAAACGAGAAATAAGCATTCAATTTGCTAGATTGCCTCTGTTTTTATTTAATTTGTGATTGTAAGTAAATTGTACTCACTAAAAGCTTAATTCAAATTGTGGGTCGCGGTAGCGAAACAAAACTGGAAATGAGTATTTTTATATAACCTAACGCTTGAGCCCTCCAAACCTGAATTTACTATTGTCATCTTCATCCACTACAAGCCGCAAATTGCTGTCGCATGTCGCAATTCTCGACTTGTAGCGGGAATGGGAGGCTAATAAAGAAAACATAAATTATGACAGTTCCATGAAAAAAAAAATCGTTCTAAAACCCCTCGATGTAGGGAATTAGGTCATTATTCAGAGATACAAAATGATGCTTTGATGCATCGTGAGGGTTTAACCCTTATCCTGCTAAGTTAATTTACTTAAATTTTCAGCCACTTGTTGTGGGTCGCGGTGCTGAAAATCACTCATGTTTGAGCACAAATATTTGTTGTTTAGACACACATTTCATTCCCAATAACATGAATTTGGTCGACTAAGAAAAAAATGGTAAAAACGATCAGCAGAATAATGGTTAAAGGGCTAAGGGTTAATATACCTAGCTCCGTACTTGTGATATCCATAAATAATCAGGTATTTATGGATAAGGTTGTAAGATATGGATTAGTGCCATAGTGGTTGTAAGTATCTTACGCCTGAGCTTGAGGAGTGTCCATGTCGATGTAGCGTGTATCGATCCAGGCCACCTTAAACCAGTCCGTGTGATCAGAGTCCCCACAGCAGCTGTAACTCATCTGGATCTGATCGATCTCTGATTTTATGATCGGGATGTCTTTATAATGCTCCAGTGACTGTATCATACCCACTTTAAACGCACTGAGCAGCAGATGGCGATGCTGAAACGAGAAAAAAGTGTTGTAAAAAATATTATCTACAACTATCCATGTGTTATGGGACATAATGTGTTATGATATCCCTTATATTACACCAATAGTGCTAGTGCAGTAGTGGTGATAGTGGGCCTAATAACCCTAAACAAGTCTAAAATCTTACAAACCTAGGCGAATGTCTGATTATTTTGGGATGTAGGCCTATGTTCATCAGATCTAACGTTAGTCATAAGACGTGGTCGACTCCATGTCCACGCCTTTGTCTTTGAGGCTTGGCTGGGGTTGGACAATTTACTTTGTCGATAATAACTTCATTTCAATCAAAACATTTTTATCCCTAAGGCCTTACTTAGAGTTAGACTAGTGTAATTACTCTAAATGAATAGTCTACTAAAATAATTGAGTAATTGCATTATATTTTTCAAGCTGATAATATAACTACTACAGTACTATAACTTAAGCCCATGATGACCCTGTCGGGGCTGGGTGTGCATTTATTTCGATGTTTGTAACCACACAGATCAGTATAATAAACAAACAGTGGCGTAAGCCACATTTTGGCTTGAAAAGGGGTGTTAACTTAACGTTAGCTTCACTTTGCTCAAAACAATACATGACAGTGCTATATTTTCACCAGTCAACTCTAACAAAGAGGGACAATAAGACTCACGTGATAACACATGATAGCTGTGACTAAAGTCAGCAATGGAAGCACCATGTTCATAACGGTGGTTGGCAGCAGAAGCAGCCTACACTTGACACGGTTCCTCCAGCTCATGCACATGATGCAGATCATACAAGTGACCACGTGTTCCAAGAATAGAAGAATCCCCACCGCCACCAACATGTGGCAAAAAGCACCTCCATAATGACCCTCCAGCACCACGGTGAACTTAGCCAAGGTCCACTTGATGTACACGCCAATTGCCATGTGTGCCAGAGACAACAGAGCAAGAAGAGAGTGAAGGAACACCAACAATCCTGCCACACGCCGACGTTTCGTCTCCGTCAGTACAAAAGTCATAAACGACATTTTGAAGGTAGGCTAGTTTCGATCAGCTGTCTTCAAAAGTTGGAATTATCGTCCTCAATTTAGGATTTTCAAATCTTCCGTAAAGTTTGATTTTTTGCCGCTATTCACTCCTTAAATAACAGCTCGTTGCAGCACCTTGCTTCTTAAGTCACCATATTTAATTCGCAGTGATGCGACCACAGCCGAAATTTCAAATGAAGTTTCGCAATGAAGCAATTTTATTTTTAACCTCAGACATGATCAGATTTTGCTGAACCAAATTTGTAAAATGCTAATTCTAGATAGTTCACTTAGTAACAACATAGTAACATAGTATTTAGGATTTGTGACGTCATAATTTAAAGAGACCAGTTCAAAGAGACAGTTATTACTTATTACAAAGTGAGAATGTAAAAAAGGAAGTACGAAATATTGATTATGTGAAGCACTGAAGCCGTGAAGGTCATCGCGGATGATGATTGTGGCGTAGGTAACATACCCTGATAAAGTAAATCATTTGAACAGAGATGATGTCTTGTTTTGGCAAGTGTTGCACGTTTAAAAAGACAAAGGGTGATAAGACTGCAAAGCTCTCAGTAAGTGAGCCACGAGCTGAAATGTCCTCCCCAATAACTGTGTTAGATGAGACTGATGCTAAAGTTAAAGCAAACAATACCAAGGTCATTCTATCTGTTCCACAAATGGTAATTGGTGAAGTTGACGAAGCAGACGCTGATCTTTTGAAGGAGCATAACAGTGATATGAAGACAACTTCGGTGTCGGACAACGTAGGAGGTGATGGAGGTGGTAAGCATGTGAAGCTTGTACAAACAGTGTCACACGGAATATCTCTGGATGATTTAGCGGACAACCCCAGGAAAATGTCACAAGATGGCTTCCTCACTGCCGTGGACGGATGAACGGTAGGCAAACAACCCTGCCAACACGATACATTGACACATCGGCATCGTTGTTTTAATCTTAATGTTGGGCCAGCGTCGCAGATGGTATTTTATAGGCTAACCCAACAATTCTAACATTAAAGTAACATGGATGGGGTCAAAACACAGTGTTTGCTGGGAATTAGCATTTTGAGTAAGACGTTGACTTGTCTAAGCCGTTAACATTTTTACATAACCTGTAATTGGAAATTTGACAATATGTTTAAACATAGTAGGGAGTTCCTAGGATTGATTATTCTGTTTGGAAACGCTTCCACTCTTATCTTCTTTTGAGCTGTGACTTCATACAGCTTGTAGCGGTGGTCGCCTAGTATTAGATATTTTGTAAGGTGTAGATTCATGGATACCTAATACCAATATAGTCCTAACTTTACTCTACATTTTGTAGCGATCATATTAATTATTGTCTGATTAATTGCATTCATCAGTAATAAAACCTACACATATTAAAATAACAAATCATTTTTCAGAACACTGTATAGAGTTGACGGCTGAGACTGAGACGCATCTGTACCATGTTTGCAAAGAGATGCTGATAAAGATGATGTGTAAAAAAATGGATATCACTGAACTCCACCTCAGATTTAAGAATTACAATTAAATGTTATGAAGAAACCGAGGTTTACCTTGTTATGACAGCTGTAGAGATCTAGACATAGGCAAATGTATTCATGAGCAAAACTATGACAATGTGAGAACGAGAGACATATTAGCAATAGCACTATGTGGATAAAGCTGTTTGAAATAGATCAGCTGGTCTACTTGAAATAAAATACTTGACGTAGCCATTGTAACATTATATCAGTAATATGTTACAACACACATATTTTCACGTTATCTATTAGTTAATTGCTTATTGTTTAGGAGAAATGTGCCATCAATAAAAATGTGTACAACACAGCTGCAACGTATTATTATATTTTATTCACACCATTCAATATGTCATTTGAGATAGCTATTATATAATATAAGTAGCTTAAATTTTGCGAATCCCAAAATAAAGTAGGTGTAATACCTCTACCAGTGTCTACAGACCTACCATGCATTCCTATCCTTCTCAATTTAACGTTGCTACAACGCAGTTACGTTGTTATTTTGTCGTTGTTACAACGTAATTTTGTTGACAGAGCTAGTTACAACGTTCCCACTGGGCACAATGACGTTGATTCAACGTAGCAACAACGTCGTGTGCCCAGTGGGTTAGGATACAATACAAGGCCTATAACATTGTGACAACATTGTACGTATGACAACGGCTGATAAAGCAACTTAAAATGTTATTTGTCTAGTGTCAATACTGGGCTCCCGTGCTGTGCTCACAGGGTACGCACATACTTGGACAACTTACTCCTTACTGCATTGCGATGAGAAATTAAAATTTCCGGCCACATGAAGTTGTGTCTCGCTACCGCGATCCACAACCTCAAGTGACTGAAAATTTGTGTTATTTGTGAAATTTAAGTTCCCAACATGTAATTCATGTAGCAGTGTTTCAAGATTGAAAGCATATTTTATTTTTAACAACTGGTTTATACAGCAACAAGTGCTAACAAAAACACAGAATGTCTACTGTTGTCGACATCAGTGTTTCAAGGGTTAATTGAAGTGATTATATAATAATATGAGAGGAGACTCAAAGCTAAATCCTTCCATATATTTTATTTCCTATCACATCAATTTCCTGGGTGTGGGTGTACCCTAGAGCTTGGGTGAACCCAGTATCCACTAAATGAGAACCCAGTGCAGAAATCAGTGGTAGGTGTGGTATCTTTTCCATCTGTCTTGATGCGTCTTTGTTAACGAGTCCCACATAGTGAGCAGCCTTGAATTACTGAGAATCTCACCAGACTTCACTAGGTGGCGCTCTTTATAGGATGCTAATATTTTATTATGTTGGTAGGACATAGGCCTATTGTGAATGTTCTTTAAATAAAAGGTGAAATACAGTGAGAACCAGTGTGCGTGGTCCCAGTGAACATCACTTTTGATTTCCATCTCCGTCGCCTTAATAGTAATTTAGCTCAGTATATATTTTTTCTTAGTACATGTATTCTATTACATCAATGGAGACAATCAATGAACTATATGGCAATGTTCCAGCTGGGCGGTATTTTCCAGTTTAAAAAAAAAATGACAAGCTCATTGGAGTTAGGATATTAAAAACGTTTAGGGAGGGAGGGCAATTTTTATAACGTTTTGGGTGTAATTTTTTTTAGCACGAGAGGCTATTTGTTCCTCTCAAATGATGGAAGTGATAGCTCTCGTTTCAGCAAATGTTTGGGTGTAATTTTCTTGAGATCATTTTTTGAAATTATTGAGGCAGCTTCTCCAGAGCTTTTCTAAAATGTGTTGGGAGAAATATTATTTTTGGTGATACATATTTATTAAGGGTAACCTTTTCAGCATAACACAATCATTACATATATATATATGAAATGAATTTGTCTGGTATTACGCTAGTTTCCCAAGGGGCCCATGTACATATGATGACACACAGTTAAGTGAATAAACACTCGCACAGGCTACAACACAACATGACAAGAACATAGGTTTCATGATGGCGATAGGGGTCAGAGGGCTCAGGAGCTTAAAGTCTTTAATTTTGTGTCAGAGCCAAAAAATTTAATATGGTCATGTCTAAAAAAGGTTGTAAGTTTTGTCTTAAAATAATTTAGGTTTTCGGTGTTTCTGATGTGTTCATGCAGTTCGTTCCACAAGGTGACTCCTCTGTATGTAAAAGATCGTTTGAATTTAGTTAATTTAGGTTGTCCTGTGTACAAATGTGCTAGATTTGCCTGCCTGGTGGAGTAGCTGTGTATTCTAGATATCTGCATAAAAGTGTTATGCAGATAGCTAGGCACAATTAAGGCCACGAGTACATTTGTATACAGCAACTAGTGTGTGATATTTAAATAAATCAATTATATGCATCCATGATAATGAATCTAGCATAGGTTGTACATGCGATCGTCTGTTCTCATTTAGAATAACTCTAGCAGAAGTATTTTGAAGACGAGAAATGTTAGTCTCATCAGAACTAGCCCAAATGATGTCACAGTATGTAAAGTGTGGTAAAAATATGGAATTAAACATTGTTTTTGACAAATCAATAGTGAGAAATGGTTTTACTCGGCAACATACTTTTAGTTTTGGAAACATTTAGGTGTAATTTGTTTTGTGTGAACCAGTCTGAGCAAAGGCTCATCTCTCGAGTTCAGCGTATTTTGAATTTGTGCAATGTTTTTACCTTTGCATAAAATAGCTGTGTCGTCAGCATACAAAATAACCTTGGTCTTTGAGCACACTTTAGGCAGGTCGGTAACATAAAGTATAAACAGTAGCGGTCCCAGGATACTTCCTTGTGGCACGCCACAGTTTACAGGTCTTTTTTCAGACTGTTCGGTTTTGAACTGGACTGTCTGCTTCCTGTCCGTTAAGTAATTTTCAAACCAGGAGAGCGGCATGTCTTTTTTCCCAAACCATTGTAATTTTTTAGTAAGAATTTCCGAGTCCACCGTGTCAAATGATTTTTTAAGATCTAGCATTACGGCTCCGACTAGTTCTCAACCACCACATTTTCAGTCAATTGAAGATGGAGATGGCATTAGCAATCCCAGCTTTAAATGACGAAAGCTGTCAGCAAACAAACAGTGCAGGTTTTTGACAACTTTTGTCTCCTAGAAATGGCGTGGACAGGATCACTGTAAATTTTAGTGCAAGTGAATATGACAAAGTAAATACACCCTGAATTAATAAATAATCCATTATCCGCATGCCTGCATCATCCCAGCAGTTAAATGCATTGATGATATATTCTGTAGCATCGATGAGTGCCGTCTCAGTGGAAAAGTTGTATGCATATAGTGGCGGATCCAGGACCTGAAGAAAGGGGGTGACGGGGTTTTGGTTTGTGAATTTTGTGGGGGGGGGGGGATTTTTCATGTCAATTTAGGGGGACATTTCAAAATATTTGGCGAAAAAAAGCGCTTCCCCCCCCCCCGATCAACCCGTGTGTATGTGCTTTAAGTGTGTTTAATTAATACACATGCAATGATATGACTGTGGTGGAAACGAAGAAGATGCGCAAATGTAAGTCTATATCAGAACCCATTCCGCTTTGACATCTCAGATGATCAGTTATTCGAATAATTCAATTTGGGAGAGTATTTTGTATTAAAACAAAAGAAACATTTTCAGTCAATTGAAGATGGAGATGGCATTAGCAATCCCAGCTTTAAATGACGAAAGATGTCAGCAAACAAACAGTGCAGGTTTTTATAAAACTTTTGTCTCCTAGAAATGGCGTGGACAGGAGCACTGTAAATTTTAGTGGGAGTGAATATGACAAGTAAATACACCCTAAATTATTAAATAATCCATTATCCGCATGCCTGCATCATCCCAGCAATTAAATGCAACACGAGACGTCTACCCATTGTTGGTTTAATGTCGGGTCAGCGTAGTAGACGATAGACCAACATTGGGTTTATTATCTGGTGTTTGCTGTGTTATTATTGGAAATTAAACAACACATAATTTTTGCTGAACACAATATATTTATTTTCATAAAAAATACAGCAACAAACAATGTATTTATATAAATAACGATATATCATTTTTACATCTCATCGCATTGTGGATCATTTGATATAAATTCCGGGCCTTGTTTTAATAACCATGAGATCAGGTCGTGACTTAGTTTGAACAGACAACATGCTGTTAAATCAGTTCAGTTTATAACATTGCTATCATCAAATATACTGTTCAACGACTTTACAATAACAGGATCTTAGCAGTTGATATTAATATTGGATCCATTGACTTTGCTCCAATCGACACTCTTTCGTCTGGGAACATTGCTGTTCACCAGAACCCCGTTGACGTACACAGTGCCACTTGACCCCCGGGACTTGAACCCATAGTGTGGGCATTCGAGCTGTACATTGAGGTTCAAACTCGCATCTTTTCCTTTCTGACTGTGAAAACATGTGTAGCGTTAAACAACAATCCTCCTTTTGCAAATTCTCAATTTCAAATGTATCGTCCTATTTTATAATCGCTGAAAAAACAAGAAGAGAAACCTAATCAATAATGTGTTTATCAAGTTATTATTTTAAATAACTTAAAAACGTACGAATGTTATGTGGATAGCTCAAACTATTAGCATGTATTATTTGAAAAAATCGCTTGTTTTAAAGCTAATGGAACAAGTACAGTTTGGCTGTTTTGCCTAACTAACATGATTAACCTAACATTTAGATATAACTTACGCGGAGTGAATTCTGCCAGAGGATCAAAATCGATGTCTATATCTCCAATTTCTGGGTGATCCTCGATATAATCTGCCTTTGCTAGTTTTGCTCCTTTCTTCACTTCCTTCTCGTGAAGTTCATTCACGTCCATGTACTGAGGACATCTACGAAGATAGAAATGTAATATATATTTTTATTAACCTGTGATTTTACAAAACTAGCCAGCCTGGTCAGCCCTATTGTATGTACATATCTTGTTCGTGACAAATAAGTCAGAAATGAGGTTTGTCAATAAAATATCTGTCTGTCTATAACGTGATCAAAACAAAAATAATTTCATTATTAAATATAAATAATCGATACAAATCTGATATATAGCATTATATATATATATAACATTAAACTAATTATTTAATTATATATAACTTAATTATTCAAGTCTGATACGACAATTAATAATTAATTAATTATATATTCTAAAAAAAACAATTATATATTATACATAACATATATACAACATCAAATTATATAGAATTAAACCAATGTTGGGTTAATGTTGGCCCACCGTCTTCGACGCTGGCCCAGCATCAACCCAATATCGGTGTCAACGCATTATGGTAAAAAGTATCTTCAACAGCGAGATTTCAAAATGATTGCCCCACATTTTTATTATCTGGACAATGAAAACTGCGAATCGCGTCAGCGAGAAACAACTTTGTGTGCGGCGGAAATTACAGATAAATAACTTTTGAAGCTTATATACTCACTTTTTAGGTCCAAAATGAGAGTAATGTTCTATTGGTTTTCTGCAAACATAGCACATTTTGGCTCCACATGAACATCGCATCATGTTGCAGCCCTCGGTCCGGTAAAACCGTTTGCCGCAGTCATGACAGACTCTGATCATGGCTTCCGACATCTTCATCTGAATGTATCCCTTCATGTCTTCTTTTCGTACTTTAATCACCTCTTCACAATTTAACGGAACATGGTTCACCTCCCTACATAATCTGAGAACAGAAAAACAATTAATGTGGTAAGAGCACGTTGACAATTTATTATTATGGAACCGATAATGTGGTGGCGAGCAACGTCACAAAGATAGGCCTATTCGTTTTTTTGTGGTAATAATTGACAGCGTGAATGGTAAGCCAGTTTAATGAAGTTGCTGTTTTAAGTTATGGAATACAAATTCTCATCAGCAATGAAAAAATACATCTGCCACTTGATAAAGAAACAATATGTTTTTGTTTACATGTAACAGTTAATCACTGTGCTATTCATATTAAGTTAATATGTAGGCCCCTATGTGTGTGAGATAATCACTTGAGAAGTAGGGCAGGCCAATAAGCAATTTTTGAGACTGTACATAATAAATAGATTTCTTACCTGCATGATTCCTTCATGCACTCGGGATTTAAACATTTGAACACTTTATCGTCTTTATTTGGCACAATGGATGCAAAAGAACAGAACGGACAGGAAACCAGATCCTCGATGCCGGCAGCTTCAATCTCAGCTTCCTGGATCTTTCTCTGAAGCAAAGTGAACATTCTGGGCGATAATACCCTCTTCAAAATGATGGAGTCATATTCACAATCAGGTTCCCCTGATAAACAGGGGAATTTATACCTGGCTTGTCCGATCATTTCTTCAGTGGACAGACGAATACACTCCACACAGAATAAATGTGCCTGGTGACAAGGAATCATATCTTCCTCCAGGATGTCATCATTACAACAACAGTCACAAGTCTGCAACTCCCCATTCTTCTTGGCCAGTCTACGCCGCTTAGCTCTCTCTTGTTTTTTTGACTTGCCATGATCTGATAAAGAAAAGAGCTATGACTTAATAAAGAAAAGAGCTATGAATTAATATATATATATATGAAATCGTTTACTTGCAATAATGATACCGAACAACGCAGCATAAGTAAATGCATGTCCAATCTTTGTAAAAGACACGACATCCACAACTTTAAATTGTAACTGTCTGATACGACAACCCAGTAAACACGAGACATTGGTCCAAGAAAACATAGCCAGAGAAACACTGTTGTACTGAAGACTACAGACTGCTAATACTATTATGAAAAGAGCAAAACTTGGCCCAATTGACTCAGCACCTTATACGGTTACATTTTTTCTTAGATTTGAGCCAGAATATATATAAATATAGAAATTCAAGAATATGTCACACATTTTATCATGTTCATCTTCAATCTTGTATGAAGCAGTTTATAAAACTTAATATTAACGTGTATTTTCTTACCTTGTAAGTCTTTCTCGTGACGAATGTACATAAGTTCGTTGTAAAAATGTTCATCTGGTTTGTCAGGCAGATCTCGCTTTGGTCTTTCCTCGATGGGAGCCGTAACACGAGCAGCCGAGCGTCGTGTACTTCTGGGAATATCTGCAAGTACCAAGTATATGAATAAAATTGAATACAATATATATTTTTATTAACTCTTAAAACGCCAAATTAAATAATTTTACACCTACTTGAAGTTGTGTCTCGCTACCGCGACCCACAACTTCAAGTGTGTGAATAATAATCATATTTGTTTACTTTGAGATCAAACATTTCGATAACCAATAACCATGATAACAGTGATTTAATCGACTAATAAAACAGTTAAAAACGACATATAGTCCTAAATAGCGGGTTTACCACGGTTCTAAGCCGGTTTCAAAGAAACGAAAATATCATTGAGATTGATAAATAGATAGTGGTAGATGCTCAGTTAGTAAAATATTATTCGTCATTTGAAGTTCGAATTTATGTCAGCAATTAAAGCTTAAAATAATGAAAACTTAGAAAAATTCAACATAATAGCACGACCCAGGCCTACATATTATACCTCTAGGCCTATGTTATAGAACTGAATTGACCTGAATTGTTCCTGTTTCTATTAGTAAACCCAATTTCTGTTTTACTCACGTCTTCCTGTTTCAAGTTCTCCGTGCGCTAAGGTGAAGTTTCCTTTACATTTTTTAATCGTCCTCGTAATGACCTCATCCGACACAACAGGGAACATATTTGCCAGCTGAATTTCAACATGGTTGTTATAGTTGTCAGTTAACATACGTCTCCTGGTGGTTCCGAAAAAAGCACCAGGGTCGGGGAATTTACAAAGAAACTCTTCAACGTTGAAATCATCCTCCAATACCTTTTTCTTCAGAGCGTCTAATCTTTCATTCTCTTCTCTAACTTTTAACTTTGGATAGTCAGTATTATCGAACATTTCTATTGACAAATTCTGAACTCTCTGTAGATCGAACGGTTTAGCACCGAGTGCTTCCCGTAGGTAGATAGGATCGCAATCAGGGAACAATGCTATCATCGTCTCCACATCTTGTTCAAGTTGTGTAACTGGATCCAGCTCAGGGGTGGTGTCTAATAATTCATTTGTCACCATATCCACTCTGTTAAGAAATTTCCTCTTATTTTCAATTTTAGCATATAGCAATTTGACGTTATCGATGTTTAATAAACCTGCCAGTTTTTCTGCGTCCTCTTGGACAGAAAATATTCTTAATAATGGGGATTTCTGTGCATGTTTTTTGTGCTTGTTTGAAGATTTACCCTTGCCCTTGCCTTTGGGGAAAGTAGGTTGTTTTTCTAACGTTGGCGTAGCGCTGTCAGCATTATTGTCAGCGTTGTCGGTAGTATCATCAGCATCATCTCTCAATGCACAGTCAGTATCATCCATATCAACATCCTGTGATGTAGATGTCACTGTGTCGTCCACTTTAAATGACCGACTACCATGGTCACTGCGCCTCTTCTTCAGCTGAGGTTGACCATCGTCTGGCTCAGTGTCCACAACAACAGACTTACGTTTCAACAGCGACATACTTAGTGATTTATTCATTGATGACGGTCCTGGTTGAGCACTGTTGTCATCCATTTTTGTCTGAAATGATCAGTTTTTCCGTCAATATACGAATATTATTTCTAATTATAGGCTGTTTATTGTAGGATATGCCTACAATCTATTATAGTATGATCAAATATCCTTATATTAGACTTTCTCTCCCTCGGTTGTTATTTACCCAGCACACAATCTATACTGCTTACTAGGCAGTTATGCTGTGCTATATATGCCACCAAGGCTTCATTCTCAATGTGATGACGTATCTAGATAGTGGCTCGCTATTCGCTGAACCAGTCAAGCAGGTTCATACATGTGGCAACAACAGCAGCCCTCCTACACCCAACAGCTCTCGTCGACAAGTCTGTGCGTGTTGATGTTAAGACGTGTAGTGGGGCTCTCTATGCGTAAACTATGTACAAGAGTGAAACCAAAGATAGACCCAAATACAAGTAGGCTCAAATATTAGGGGCATTAGGCCTATCTGATAACTCGATCTCTAACTAATAAAGATTGACCATGCTTATGTCAAAATTTCAAGAGACCCTATACTGAGATGCTTTTATAAAGTTTTATAAAGTTATTTACCAAAAAGTTAGATCGCTTAATTCACAATGATGCTAAATATATTGAACAAGTTTAAGAAAATCAAATTTTGGTGGTTTTGTAGAACAGTAAACAGTGGTTAATACTAGAAAACTGGAAAACTTTCTCCACACCAAATAAATGCGTTTTTATTGACATCTAACATGCGTTCCCCCATGTTGGAGGCCTCGCAATGACAGCTACCAACGGGGTGTGGATGAGGGGTCTCAATACCTATGGCTAGTTTTAACTTCACTTTCGATCTTAGCCAGCAATGTTAGATCTACTTGAATCACGATTTTTTGTATGCGCAATTCAGTCTTATCATAAATGTATTTAGTGTCTTCCGGCGTAAAACTAGCCTTTGTAACAATAACATTTATGTTTAGCCCTATATACCACTTAATAACATATTGTGCATAGTGTATAAAAAGTGTTCCATAGATTAAACAATCGACGCTACCGAAACAGACAAGTACACGTTGTAATGTTTACCCAGTATAATAACACTGGGCGTGCCGCTGGCGGACATGACTGTATGTGATATTGATCCCATGGTGGAGTGGTACAGGACGATTCAGATCAATAATAGTAATCAGTACAGAGTACTGAGCTAATACGAGGTGCGGCCAAAGTCTACATTCTCTGTATTCTGATGTTTTGCTACCATGTACATGAGTATATCTGTTTGTAAGCTAAAATGCTTATAAAAAAGTAGAAAGTCACCCTTTGGTGGGTCCTAAGAATAAAGGAATGATTTTATTTATTATTAAATTTATATGATAAATTAAATCACTATATAATTATTCATAATTTATTTATTTTTAGTCAAATTCAGTCCAAAATATGTGATTATTTGTTATGTTTAGCTGCTATTTCTTTATTTGAAATGGATATATTAAAATACAGAGCTGAGGAGAGATGTTTTGTTCTATCTGCCTGCCTTCTGCCAACCTACCCAGAAAGCATCCAATTCGTTATGGCGGTTACCATGGTTACAGATGAGATGACAAGAAAAAGCATAACTGGCGATCGAATAACTAGAAACTAAATATGTTTGAGACTGTCACTAGACATCCTCTAAGAGAGTAAAATGATAGCCAAATCCCCCTAAAAACGGTATGTTGTATCAAGAATCTATTAACCAATAGATTTCTGGTTGTATTGGTGACTTAGGCAAAAAAAATACCTCGGTTTTCGATTACCCGACCGACCCCATTTGAACCCCGACCCCAAAGCTTTTATGGAAATTTCTAAAAAAAAAAAAATCAGCGTGCGTATTTGAGTGTGAACAGCCCTTTTTGGGCAATTAGTCAGTTTTTTTTATAAATTAAAAATGCAAAAAAATAACCTCTACCTACCATATTTTGGAGGGCTATGTAACCGAATCCGAAAAAAAATCCTACCTACCCTGTTTGGGAAGGCAGTGTAATCGGTATTTTTTGGCCTTTAACTAATATTAAATGAACTCTTAAGAACACTGCCTCAGGAATAGCAATGATTACTGATTTTTTTGCTCAGAACATATAGAAAATTAAAGAGAAACAATAAACCAAGCATGTTGAAATGATGTTTTAATTGGACACAACCTGCAAAATTGCCATAATGTAGTACAGATATACACATGACATATCATCAACCCTTTACCTGCTAGTGATGCAGATATCATCTGAGATGTTTATATTGAATACATTTACCAGAAAATGTCAATACCCATTGCAATTGAATTATTTTGAGCTTCAATTTCTTATACATGTATTGTCACACTTGGGCATTTTATAAAAATATGCATTTACTGTGAGGTGGAAACTGCTGCAGCAATTCACAGCTCACAGTGAATAAAAACATATGATGCATTTCTGGGAAGGTAAAAGGTCAAGGTTTATATCATTTATCTACATGTATTATCACACCCTGGCTTTTTTTAAATTGTTATTCACTGCAATTTACAGCTCACAGTGAATTAAGGGTTAACAAAATATTGATCATTTCATTCTTTTTGAAAACTACATTTTTTAGAAAGATTAAAGAGTAGGCCTATAATTTTAGAGAGATTAACCCTTGTCCTGCTGAATTGCTTCAATTGTATTTTTTGTCATTTGAAGCTGGAATTGCTAACGCAATTTCCAGCTTCAAATGACGAAAAATATTACTATTTATGAAAAATAGACATGTCTAAAATTAAATTATTGGATCAACAAAGCGTCTATTAAAAACAGTTTTATCAAAATTAAGCGATATTTGTATTGATTTAAAACATCCTTAACCCTGTATATATCCGGGCATAGCAGGACAAGGGTTAAAGAGTATATTATACTCATTCAAAAACTTGTATATATTGCTAACAATAAATAAGTCTTCATCAGCAATTAAGGCCACAATAATTTGAGTTTTAGTTCAGTGGTATTTTTTAAAATTTTTGTGTTGTGAATAATAAGATTGTTCTTAATGGCTAAGATTTATTGCATTTTTACCAAATATTAAATCTGTATACCACTGCTATCTATTCCAAAATATAGAGTACATGTATATATATTTGTTGAGACTTGTTACAATCAAATAATTTTGTAATGAAAAAGACAATGGTTAGTAAACAGAACCATTGTAAAAATGGAGATAAATGTGAAAGACATATCTATTTGATATTTTAATTATTGTAACTTACAAAATAATTAGAATCTTTTCTATTCAATGTGCATCAATTCCAATGAAATAAAGATCAAATTTAATTGTGTGGCGTACAAATGATTAATTTGAAAGTTGTAAAAAAAACATTTTCTAAAGTGAGCAAATTTATCGGCCTACTCATCAAACAAAACAGGATAAGAGCCACCTGTTGAATAACTATACAAAATAGACATATTTCTGTATGTGCATTGTGAGGAGCAATGTTGGACATATGGTAGCTGAATGCTTGAGTGTTAAATACAATTATAGATCACAGTCAAAGAATTAAAATGATTTTGTAATAAAAAAGACCATGGTTAGTTAACAGAAAGATTGTAAAAATTGATAATATATATGTGGAAGGCAACATAAAGTAATATCTATTTGACATTTTATTTATTCTAATTTACAAAATAATTGAAATCGTTTCTATATTCAAGGTGCAGCGATTTCAATGAAATAAAGATGAAATTCAATTGTGTGGCCTAGAAATGATTTACTTGAAAGTTGTAAAAAAACACATTTGTGAGCAAATTTACAGGTCCGTTCATCAACACAGGATAAGAGCCAACTGGTGCAGAGCCAAGATACCTACCAAAACTCTGGTAGCCATGTGGGCCCCTCAGATGCTAATTTTGTTCGCCCACGTGAAATTCTAGTAGCCCACTTCGTATATTTTTACTTCCTATGAAAAAGTGACCACTCATGACACATGTATGTATCATGTGTTCAAAAAGTACTCATGGAATTCAGGAATAGTTCATACAATGAATAGTAGATTTTCTGTGAGCAATGCATTTTATACTCGCAGACCCATAGGGATTTTATAAATCCAATATAAAAATATGTTTATTGTACATTCATGTTCTAAAGGATAGGTCCAAGCTATTATACATTCGCAATGTGGGCTACCTTTGTGTCAACCTAATTAGCCCACAGCAAAAACAAGGGGCCAATGGCGAGTGGGCGACTGGGTATCTGGAACCCTGTGGTGAATAACTATACAATGTAAACATATTTGTATGTGCATTGTGGGGGACAATGTTTGACAAATGGTAGCTGAATGCTCGAGTGTAGAATACAATTATATATCACTTTCCAATGTCAATATAACTTAACAATTTATTAAAAAAGTGTGTAATAAATAATTACATCATTAATAAACACATTTACTACTTTAAAAAATATACAAATGAAAATAGAAAAGTAACTACAGCAAAAGTATACTGTATGACTAGGCTTATTTGCTATTAGAGGTTGATAAATGGTGCAGTACGTATTACGTAGTACAATCATGAAAAATATACTAGTGTATTTAAATACTTATAGCATTAACCCTTGTGCTGCTGTGACCATAATAGATTTTCCAGCAAGTTTCAAATCAAATAAGAAGAAGAAGTGTTTATTCAACCATGAAAATGAGTAAATGAAAGATGAGTGAAAAAATTTACAGGGTGGTTTTTGGAGACCTCCATTAAGACCACAAGGTCGCTAAAATATCACTGACAGAAATAAATATTAGAACTTTAGATCTATGTTTAATAATAGTATGTTTAATAATAGAACCATTTTTAAAGTAGGATATTTTTGGAAATTCTGTTAGCGATTCCAATCACAAGGACACTGAAGGTAACAATATAAGTGACCAGGTGGTGACAGAAAAATTAATGGCACAGTAACATTATTCAAGATTAAGCACAACAATGACAATATTTAGATCTAAATATTAAAACTCAGCCGATTGTATTGTGCGGCAAAGTATATCACAGATTTTTTAGGTTGGTACACTAAGCTAGTCACTTAATTATTCTATCAGCTGGATCAATTATACACCAATTTGGAGAATGTGCATCACTTGCAAGCCAATTAAAGTCATCCACATCATCCCAAGAGTTCTTGTCTCTATCAAGGCCCGACTCCTTATAATCAGCCTCCAGTCCTTCATAATCCCAGCTGTATGGTCCAAACCTAACATCTTTACAATCTTCTATTATGGCACGACTTGTCACATGGATATAAAAGTCACTTTTCTGTGTATTATGAATTCGCATTTGTTGACATGGCACATGAAAAATACAATCAACACAGTTGTCAATAAATACAGAGCCACATACAGGACCACAGAACACTCTACAGGATTTCAAATGGTTTATGTGCAAAGCACCTGGTAGCCCATAGATTTTCACAGTACAGTCTTCTAGCCTGGACAAAGCCACATCCTTCTGTTTAACTTCTTCACTTGTTTTAAATAACTCCTCCCCTTTCATGTCTGCAAAACTACAGTCTGTAATTTCGAAGTTCAATATTTTCATAGAGTTCCCATTAATCTTGTTTGCTGAATCTGTTTCATCCAAAGTACCATTTGATGGTTTATTAACTACCTTTTTCTTTGATTTAAAACCAAACTTTTTCTTTGGAATTAACATTTCTCTTTTCTCATCAATTGACTTTCTCAAAATGTTGACAGTTTCATGTGATCTCTGAATCTGGTACGCTGTTAAAAACATTGTTGAATCAGCTATAAAACCTTGCATTTTCTGTAGCTCCAACAATAACTTATCAAAGTAATTAGTCAATTCCGTTTTTGAAAGTGTAGGCTGTTGATCTACAGCCTCCAAATCTATTTTCAGCTGATCTCGTACTGTATTGAACTGTTTCAGGAAATAGTCAGACCTTTCGTGAGTCACGGTGGACGATGCTTTTTCTTCTTTCTTTTTATTAATATCGGCTACCCTTTCTTCGTCTCTAAGCTTTAATTTCCCCGTTATTTCAGCTTTCTTGCGCTCTTTCTCTATGTCTTTTTGGTCAGTTGAAGCCATGACATTTGCTTGATTACCAACCCCAACTCCGTCTTGTTTACCGTTCGACGCCATTTTGTTAGTCATCGATATTCGGGACGGTACGAAATACTGGAATACGCGGAATTAATAAAAAGGGTGTGACCTGGGTGAATACGCCGATAATAATCCTGTAGGCCTACTTTTTAGCTGGTTTTAATAATTATACGCATGTATCCTGTAAAAAAACGGTATGTGATTTTTTTATCAATACATGTAGCCTATAATAATGTAGCATAATACCGCTGTAGCGTGCCAGTGCATCCCCCGGCTAGTTGTCAAATTAAGTCAACATGGAATTGTTCTCCGGATATAGAGAGACTATGCAGATCAGCTACTGGAGTCCTTAAAAGTTAACGATATATCCCAGTGATTGGCAACAGACAAACGTGATTATGTTTGATTTTTACAAGACATGCTACAATAGCGTAATCACGCATTTGTCTTTTTTGCTGCCGTATATAATTTTTATATCATAAAACATAGTAGGCCTAGCTATTTTTTCTCTGGTTTTGGTGCGAGAAACAATAGACACATATAAATGTTCATATACTGACAATGCCTTGTATTTTTTTTCAAGTAGTAATCATTTATCTGTTTATAGGCCTATTATTGGAATATCCAGTGTTTTATTATGGCAATGCCATTTAACATGGTTTTAATTCTGCATGTGATACCATGTAAACTGTCGTGTGATTTTAGCAAATTAGCCTAACCATCTTGTACATATCATACATGTAGGCCTAGTAGGCTACATACCGTTCTAGGTTACATGTATAGGCCTATATTCATTTTTGAAACAAATGTCTGTACTCACTTTTCTTTATGTCAATAACATATCTGTCTGTCTGTCTGGTAGAACCCTACCTATTTTTAAGAAAGGTGATAGGCCTAATTATATAGACTTGTAGGCTATAGACTTCATCGATGCTCTATTCTGTAAGCCACTGGAACACATAGTAGTGATCAACATATATCACACCATGCAGATTCAACAACTGTTATCGTGTCGAGCACAATAATCACTCGCACCTTATTAAATCCACAACAGATGATTGTAATCAAGTAATCGGGTCCCACATAACAATAAAATGGTGGGAGAGAAATATTGCAACTGAAATCAAGCAATCACAACGGTGCCATCACCACATTTTACACGTTTATAAGTTGTTTAGTATTTTGGTTGTATAATAAGGATTAGAAAATAACTCCATTATAACTTCGTGGGAAGAATTACACGTGTCACGTCGCTTTGCTACTCAAATCTTTACGCCAGCGGTTTTTTATTATAATATATCACTAGGCTATAACATGGGCCAACAAATTTAATTGTACGCCCCTGCTTCATATTGTAAAATGGAAATAAAAAAAAACAAGTAGGCCTAATTGGGTGATGCGCTATGGGACTTAGAGGGCTAACCAATCAAAAGGATTAGAGTCAATGGAGTGACGCTTGTCTACCTAAGGTGTTATAAGTCTTGGTGATTACAAGGCGTGGAGGAGAGGTGGCAATGAAAGTGACACTTCAGAGACTGAGTGACTATTTAATAGGCGCGGATCCAGAGAGGGGCGCAGAGGGGGCACGCCCGCCCGTTTTTGCGCCAAATTCTTAAAAAGTCCCCTAAATTGGCCTAAATATGCCCAAAAACTCGCCCTAGAGCCACCTGCGCCCCCTCCTTTTTCAAATCCTAGATCCGCCCCTGTTTAATAAGCGATTTAATAACATTGGGTGTGAAAACGCCATAATATTATATGTTTAGGCCTATTATAATATATTGTACATGCATGTATATCTGCAATTGTTTTAACATACTTTAATGTAAATATATAATACACATTTGAAATAAATGTGTCATTCCTGAATGTGTTCTTTTTTTGTTAGCGATATCAATTGATTATTTACAAACCTAATTAAAAATAAATAAATGAATCATTTGGCGACTCTAGTGACATCTAGTTAATATAATTTGGCCGCCATAGTAGATAATGCTCACAAGTAAGCTAACACGTTACATGACATATATAGGCCTACTATTATTTACTATATGTCTACACATGCTAGACCAAAAGCGGGGGTATTCTTAAGCTTGTCGTGGACGTTTCGGTTATTGAACCTATTTATATTTATACATTTTGTTGATATAATGCTCCCCGTGGACTATGTTTACTTATACAATAGTATATATATAGTTAATTGAGCCTTTAGTAGGGTTTTTAGGGCCGGTTTCGGCCGGTATCGCTCGGTTTCGTGAAAAAGACCCACCCCCTACCTACAAACAAACAAAATCATATACGATTGACAATACAGCTTCAGGGCAAAAAAACCCCACAGAAACCAAACAATAGCCTATAGGCCTATAGAGTCGGCTACCCAGTAGGCCCCTGACCTTAATATGCCTACTCAATTGAATTATCAAAAAAGTTCAAACCAGAAAAAAAAACTGATATCATAATGATGGACTTCAGCAAAGCTTTCAACAAAGTTTCGCCATCTGGCTCTTAAATTAAAATATTACGACATTGAGGGGATGATAGGCCTACTTGATTGAATAAATTATTTCCTGCTTCATACGACGCAAAGAGTTGTAGGCTATAGTCTTGTCCCTGCCATAAAGACCCGCTTACAACTCCCATAATACGGCATGTCTCACCTGATGTTGATGAAATAATGACTCCCCAATAAAAATGACGAGGGTAGACATTTCAAAGCAGGGGGGAGTAGCTCTGGGACGCCATTTTGTAAAATGGCCGCCAAGGGCCATAATTAAAAACTCTAATAGGAATATCTGCGAAACCATTTTGTTTATTTTAATGAATAATATGCCTAACTATATGTTTTTTGATATTCTGAATCGAATAAAATAACTTTCAAAGCTGGGGCGAGTAGCTCTGGGACGCCATCTTGAAAATGGCCTCCGACGACCGTATTGAAAACACTAATACTAATATCTCAGGAACCCCTTTGTCTGTTTTAATGAGTAATATGTCTAACTATATGTATTTCGGTATTCTGAATCGAATAAAATAACTTTCAAAGCCGGGGCCAGTAGTTCTTAAAAAATGGCCGCCAACGGCCATATTGAAAACACTAATATCACTATCTCATGAACCCCTTTGTCTATTTTGTTGATTAATATGTCTAACTATATGTTTCCCGGTATTCTGTATCTAATAAAATAACATAGAACACAACTCAAATGGTATTTATCTTCGTAGATAACATGTTTTATTGTGAGAAACCATAACAGAAAATAATTTAATCACTCATATCATGTAACTGATCAACTAATAATACCTTCTGTCTTACTGTTATGGCCCACATGCATGCCCACCGTTATGACAAAATAGTACACAAGTAGATACAGCACCCTTACAACCACACATTCGTCACATTTGCCAGAACACAATCTGAGTATGTTTGGTGACATTTCATTATACATTTAGAAGGGAAAAGAATCTAGAATGTTCTTCACATCCATAATCAAGAGGGTTTAGACTCTCATTTCGGTTTTCTTCATCACGATTCACCGGCTTAAAATTGAAGCCACAATGCTTCATGTCCCTGCTCTATTACATTTGGAATATAGTGTAAGAGGAGGGGCACAGTGTCAATGTCGTTGGACAACACATGCCCTTTCATAGCCATGTCTTAATTATATCCCAAGCTACATAAGGAACAATTCTAGAACCTCCCTCTTCAATTCATTTTTCTAATTGTGTAATGGAATAACGTTTTCAGGGTGGCGGTAAAGATGAACTAACAAGGACAGTGTCATATCCCTTCATAAGTTCGAGAGCCAATAGCTGTGGGCCTATCCCTGCTTGTTCTGTATTGATGCCTAAAATGTGTCTAGTTGCAAGGGTGTGAGAACTGTTTCGGTCAATGGGAGTAATATTTGATCTCCGTAACTGGTTACCCTCCTTCAGTGACATCTCAGAGTAGAAGTCAAGTATGACATGCAACAACTCATTTTCACAAGCGTGTTTTGCTGAGGCAATTACTTGGCGAGTGGCGCCACCAATTGTACGGCAGTTGGATAATTGCATTTGTCTTAGTTTTGACATAATGTCCAAAATGACGTGAGTTTTAAAATTATTTACCGATGACCAGCTATTTTGACTCAGATGTTGTTCTATCTCTGCCCAACAGCCTCGCTCACCTAGATTTGTCTAGGTTGGCTTTGACAGGTAGATCAAAATAAAAAATAGGAGAAGACTGCAAGAGTTCGTGAGAAAAAATCTTAAAAAGTCCCATACCTCGTTGTTTGGCAATGAGTTGCAACGTCTTCTAAACTGCTTCCAAACATGTTTACAATGTACTGCTCTCAGAGTGATGGATATCATTGAAGTATGATCGCCACTTCATGAGACCAATGAGGTTATATAATATAACCTCCTTGATGAGACAAAGTACATGGTAGAACACTGGTGGAGCACTTGGTACGAGAATCACCATCAGTTTAATGTCCATTATCAACATCATCAGTTTAATGTCCATTATCAATATCACCATAATTCATAATTCTATCCTAACCCAGTAGCCAATAAACTAACACTAGTTGCGACTTTGTGAAGTAAATTGTTTATATGTTTATATTCTTTATAATACGAAATCACCATCTTCATCATCTGTATTTGATATATTTGTATCACTGGTATTTTAGATTATTCTATGTTTATTTCAATTCTGTACCATCACAAAAATTATCCAAGAGCTCACAGAACCAAATTGTTTCTTCATAATTGTTCCTGTATATATCCGCATCTTTGTAAGATAAAAATACACTGACTGATAAGTTATTGACAAAGCATTACATTATAATAATACCACCACTGTGGAAATAAACATAACGTTTATACATAACCCACTTGATATACAATTACCAATTATTTAATCCAATGAAGTTGTTTGTTAACCCATAAACAAACAAAACGCATAAAAGATAATACATATTTATGTGTAATAAGTGCTTTTATATTACAAAAAATCGTTCTGGACTATGGAAGACATAGCGTCTTCTTATATTAGTTTTTAATCTAATGTCACCCTACATAAATTATGAAGAAGATGGCATATGATTGACTAATTTGACCACTAACTACCTGGTCATAAATTTCAGATACTCCAGTCGCGGAATCAAGCACATATGATTTAGTAATCTAACCATTAACTAGTCACAAATTTCAGATACTCTAGTCACGGAATTACAGAATCAGACACTGAATATTTCTCCATAAAAATCTATGAAGAGAACCTAGCATATAAGATTGTAAGTGCCACATTTTCAGACGGCAAAAACCTCCATCTTTTGATAGAAAGAAGATCTAAAATGTAATCCAGCTGAGACATTCACTTGGCAAGAGAAAATCATAATGTTAGAGTTGTAAATAAGCATATCTAAAGTAAATGTGCACTATGACTGATGGCAGTCATCTTGGTTTTCGTGCTCCAACAACCCAAAGCCACAGATCAATCAGCTTTAGCGGTTTTGCGCCGACGATTTCGAACAATTAATAAACTCTTGAAATGTCTATATCTAGGAATACATAAATAATCAAAAGAGAAATTCGCTGGAGGCTACATACAAGTAACATGTGGGGTATGTAGAGCTCACCTGAAATATTAGTGGACATAGGGCCTACTTTACATGTTCCAAGTCAAACTACGATATGATTGATGTCGATTTCTTATTCCACTATAAATTAACATGTAAAACACAATGTAATAAACATGGTAAAAGAGCTTATTGCAGAAGTACGTCAATATTATTGATTTTAATATGTGTTTAATCGATATAAAGCCTGTTATTATCTTAAGTTAATTAGCTGTTTTGATTTTGAAAATGGCCGATAATCCATTACACAAAAAGCTGTTTAAAATATATCTACACACCACTAAATGCATTGTGCGTCAATACAAATGTTGGTGATAAGGTATTGCATATCTTCCCAAGTAAATTGCTTCAGAACTAGCCTACGACATGGCAGTTAGCGGCCAACTTGGATTTTTTACTCCAACGGCTTTACACCAGGCACAAATATAAGATAACACATAAATAGAACCAAACAATGATTAGATGATCTAGGCGAAGTATCAATCATAATTTGTGATGGACACTGGAGGTGATTTTTGGATTAGCTACAGTAAAATATCATTTATAAATGGATAAAATCCGCCATCTTGGATTTTAGCAATGGGAAGACCTCCAAATTGTAATTTGACCATAAAAATGAGTTAGGTAGGACAAAATCATATGGAAAGTTGGTATTATTAAGTTAATTAGTTCAAAAGTTAATTGAACACTAAGGTCGTTGGCTGCCATTTTGGATTTTCTGCTCTAGCGGCGTTATATTGCCGATTTTGCAAAATCACCTCCTGAAATATTAATGGCAAGTGTGAGTGCATCACGAATCTAACGAGAAACTCTCT
Source organism: Flabesymbios commensalis (assembly GCA_964017125.1). Taxonomy (NCBI): domain Eukaryota; kingdom Metazoa; phylum Annelida; class Polychaeta; order Terebellida; family Flabelligeridae; genus Flabesymbios; species Flabesymbios commensalis. Next base: position 16,220,890 of record OZ024906.1, read on the forward strand.
ACACTCAATTTTACCGGCCTGTAGGGCAGATCCTGATCTAAGTGTGCTTACTGGATATTATGGAGTGTATCATTCTATACTTTTATTAATAATTTTTTAATATTTTTTTTCTGATCGTTATAAAACCTTGCCCAATCGATTTTTTGATAATAAAAATATACTACTGGATATATTGGTCACCTGGATATGAATTGGTTCAAGAAATAATAATAATCGTATTCTTACAATGGGCTCTGGTGGCCATTTTGAAAATTGCTTGTGGTGACTTTTCGCCCAGGCTTTGACATGGCTACCCTGGTCATTCTCCATTGGAAGGGATCTAACTACAAGAATCCGAAGTGAAATTCTCTATTATGAGAGTTGTAAGCGGCTTTACATGGCAGGGCTATGATCACTACTAGAGGCATCAATATCAGAAAATATTTCAGTCACGTCTGGGTAGGCCTACATCACAATTAAGGCTCAGTCATAGAACCCGTTATTTACCTTCGTTAGGCCCTTTATCAATTTCCTTTCATCTAAAATACGATTTTTTTGCAAATGACGGCATCGTTTATTCAGAACTATCTTTCAGATTCTCAAAACCCCCAACGAGATATAAGTAAATTGACCCTCTGGTTGAAAACCTTAATGTAGTTTAATCCAATCAATTAGTGTGAAGTCGTTTCAGTGACCAGGAAACAAAATCCAGTAGATTTGGCTCATACGGCTATTCGTTACCGGTAGGCCTACACAGTGAGACACACAAGTGTATAAGCACAACCAAATACCTTGGAATAACGATCAGCTGAGATATAAATTGGAACAGACATATTTAAAACATAACAGACAAGGAAAATCAGGCGCTGGGTTTGCTAATTGAAATATAATATAGCAGGTCACAGAAAATCAGATCCATGACATACAATACTCTAGTGCATCCCTGCCTGAAAAATTGTGCAGACCTGTGTATGAGACCCACATACACAGTGTGCTCTTCAGAGACTGCAGATAGTCTAGTCCGTCCAGAGAGGAGTGATATATTTTATGAGACGCTATCACACCAGAAGTTTTTTCTCATATGTTGGATCATCTTCAGTGGTCTTTGCTATCCCAGCGCCGATGTTGCTTTCGTACCACCAGATCTCTATATTACCAGCGATCAAACAAATAGCCTACTCTGTCTCACCAACATGCTTTATTGCCGTTCCTATACAACACGCATCTTACAAAAGTTTTGTTCAGCAACATCAGTGTGTCAGTGGAAGACAGTATACTTTTATCACCTAAGTAGCCCTTTTTTACCTGATATTATAACATATCATTTTATAGTTTTATGCAGCCTACCCTGTAAATGCACCAACATTCTAATCTGCTCTCTCCCAGTTGGTCCAGTTCATTTTTCATGTTTTCTTTTTTGTTTACACGACTGAAATATAATTCATGTTTATCAGTTCACCCAGCACCGTTTAATATTTTGCTTTGTCTTTCAATAATTAAATGATCACTCAAGGGACACACGTTTTACAGGCTTCGGAGCAAGGCTATACCTGTATATATTTCAGTATTCATATTTTGTCACTACCGTACGCACCACATAACCCTGGTCCTTCAGTTTTTCCACTGGAAGTTGTGACCAGTAGAAGAATAAAAATAAAGATACTCTAAAAAATATTAACCCCAGCAGTCCTCCAAATATCAGGGTGGGCGCTGGTCGGCTCCAACGATACAAACATTGGCATACAAACTAGTGAGATACAGCATAACAATTTATGACAATGCTTGATCTAATAAATATAATAATTAGATCAATTTACATTTCCAATTATATGCCGAAGATACACAAGTATATCGTTTGGATTCCTAGTGCGAAAACCTGGGTGCAGACACTAAAATAAAGTCTGTATGTGAGGTGTTAATGAAAAATTGACGTTTCAGCGGTTTGACCCAATTAATATGCTAATTATATAACTTGTATGTACTATATCTTTTTCTAAAGATCTCGAACCATATTATATTCATTCATTTGTATCGACAACATGGATGTATACACCGCAATGAATTATCCATGTGGATTATTGAGAAAAAATATTGGCGATTTAGCGGTTTGATCTAATTATTAATATGCTCTTTAGGTCAATTTAATCCTCCCATAGCTGTTCTAGAGATGTTTAACCATTTTAAATGGATTCCTTGGGTTGGAAAACATGGGTCTAGACAATAAAATGAAGTCTCTGTCTAGATTATTAAGGAAGATATTGGTGGTTTAATGATTGACCTAATGAATATGCTAATGAATATGTTAATTAGATAGATGTTATGATGTCGTAATTCTGCCTAATACCTCAAAATGTGGCACATGGGTTTTGTAGGCTGAACAATCATGGGTGTAGACCCCAAATGAAGTCTCTGTGGATTTGTGAGAGAGAAAAAATGTGATTTAGTGGTTTGACCTAATTATTATGTTAATTATGTCACTTTCATGCTTCCATAACTGTTCTAGAGATGTCAAACCATTTTAAATGGATTCCTTGGGTTAGACAACATGGGTCTAGATACCAAAATGAAGTCTCAGTCTAGATTATCAAGGAAGATATTGGCGGTTTAATGATTGACCTAATTATTATGCTAATGAATATGTTAATTAGATAAATGTTATGGTGTCGTAACTCTGCCTAATACCTCAAAATGTGGCACATGGGTTTTATAGGCTAAACAATCATGGGTGTGGACACCAAATGAAGTCTCTACGTGGATTTGTGAAAAAAAATTGCGATTTAGTGGTTTGACCTAATTAATATGCTAATTTGGTCACTCCCATGCTTTCATAACTGTTCTAGAGATGTCTAACCATTTTAAATGGATCCCTTGGTTGGGAAAACGTGGGTCTAGACACCAAAATGATATCTCTATGTAGTTTATTAAGGGAGATATTGGCGGTTTAGTGATTGACCTAATTAATATGCTAATGAGGCTAATTAAAAAAAATGCTACACATTGGCGAATTAGCATCCGGCAGTTTCTAGATCATCATGGCCTATATAATCCATTTCAACCATAAAACCTTACAGGAATCACCATTTCCAGGTTCACTTTTTGGCTAGTAGACTAATACACACAACGCCTGAAATGTCTTAGTCTTGTACCTACCACTCTGCGAACATGAGCTGTTTTTTTAGTCATTTTTTCTGCAAACTATGGGAGTCTCGCAATTCTCATGAACAATTAATGTTCATACCGGGTGGGTGGACATTAATCACTTGATGTAGAGTGCCTGGTTGGACTGGTTTGAGAAAAGAAGATGAAAACGTAGAAATCACACCTCGACGGATTGCACTGACAACATAAGCTTTTGGTAAAGCTAAAAACTTGTATAATTATACGAAAAATATTATCTGCTTATTGGTAATGTAGCAGACGTTATTGTAACCAATCTGTAGACACCATTTACAGAATATCATGTCATTAGAGGGTGGTATCTTCACTATATGTAGTGGCAGATACCACCTACTAGCACTAAGGACACATGTGAGACAAAGATCTAAATTTTGACCACAATTCTTTGTTCCGCAATAATGTATTTCTTTCTCACAGATAGGCTAGACCCCAGGGCAGTACTTTTTTTTTTGGAAAATCAACACAAACCAACATCATTCAGTTTAACTACACGCAATTTATTGAAATTTACATACCATATGATAAAAGAATACTAATATGCTTAGCACACTAAATAATACTAATATGCTTAGCACACTAACTAGCTGGTCCATGCATTATTTTATACAGCATACATACATACATGTTTTAAGCGATATGCAACGTTACATATATAGTTGTAGAATTATATATATATAATTCTACAAATGTTTCATATAATTTGCTCATCACTGGACATTACAACAATAAAGCTTTTGTATAATCAAAGAATAGCTCCAGATTATAAGATTCAGAATATCTGGGACTTTAGCAGGTGCACGCTAATAATTAAATATCTACACCTCACTATGAAGATTTTTGGCCACAATGCACCATTAACAAGCATTAAATCATAACAAACAAGTCATTATATACTATTCTTTACATAACAATTACAAGTGTTTGATCCAATAATGATCAATATATGTTCATAACTAAAGTTTGCCTGTGCTAATATCTATTTAGCAACTACCTAAAAGCTACTGAATGTAAAGATTGACGATGCATACTAATTTACAGTCAAGTAAGCCACAATAACATAATAAGACTAAGTAACGCATTACAGATGAATGCGTCGATCACATACATCTTTGCAGGTGTACAGGATATTCATTAGCAGAAAAAACAATTTAATGTCCAAATGAAAAGGCTAATAGTATTTAATTTTAAAGTTCTACATTTAAATGTAGGTATTAGATATAAAAACTCCGCCTTCGCTGTTAACCTTATACTTTAATTCTCCATAATGAGTATTTTCTACTGGTCTACATTAATCCAAGGCGATATTCAACTACATTCCGATGTTCCATTAATTTTCTCTCTACCTACTTCTTAACGACACAAAAGTAGCACCATTTTATTTTTATGTGGCAACTTAGGTTGACAAAGACACCAATTATATTGTGTGTCGTTGAAACTTAAAACATGCGGCGTAAATATACAATAGATACAATTTTCGGCTTATTGGTAATGTAGCACACGTTATTGTAACCAATCAGTAGCCACCATTTACAGAATATCACAGCGTCACCTTGGTAGTAAAGGGTGGTATTTGCCACTTAAAAGTGGCAGATACCACCCTTTAATACCAAGGTGATCACATACACATGAGACAAAGATCTTAATTTTGATCACAGCTCTTTGTTCAGTGATTATGTATTTCAAGTGAAAATCGGTTATCTTAAACGTTCTTCATATTATACTGTGCTTAAACATACATACATAATCACAATTCATCCCGCTCAAGTGGAATATAAAAAATCCAATACAAAATATCGATAACCAACGTTGGCAAAGTGCTGGACCAGTGTCTAAGATGCTGGAGCAACACTGGGCTAACGTTGGCTCATTTAATATTTTGTATTTTCTTGGTGTCGAGCTACCAGGTTACGTAAGCTCATTTTTCACTCATGTACAAGTGCAATAAATATATAAATTACAAAGAATAGGGAATAAAACAAATGCAAACATATACAATAGATATGACACGGCATACTTTATATTATCACAGCTTTTTTATTGACTGGGAGATTATTATTCACCTCCACAATAAATCGCACCCAAACTAGATATATAACCAGTAAACACAAAGCATTTGTATACCATTTATACAATGTTGGATCAAAGACGTTGAGCCGACGTTGTATAAATGTTATACAAATGTTTTGTGTTTACTGAGGAGTCTCATAACTTTTGATACCACACTCTTCAACAGTAACAGAGATTCGTATAATATTTTCAGCGTAGTTGATGCGTAGAATAAATAATAACATGCACTAGCGTACCTACTGCTCGATTCTACATATTCTAATGGAAGTGTTTACAAAAATAATACGCTATTTATCTCCCACTGAGCATATCAGTCTGAATAAAAATCATCAACAACATTTCAAACATCATTTATCCATTCCGGTTGGTGATGACTTTGTCACAAGTAATTTAAGTATGGTTGTTTAGAATGGTGGCGGACCATCTATGTGCCGCACCACGGGGTCAAATGATGAGCGTAGATTATTGGCCAGAACACAGCTGAAATCATCCTCTGTCATGGGAACCAGGCAGGATACTCCAAGCAGCAGCAGCATCAGCATCTGTAGAGGGAGAGCTGTTCTCAGCACTCTCGACAGGAACTGGTCACGATGGTCTTCCTCCGTTACTTCTACTTCATCATCAATGTCGTTGGAATCGTCGGAACTACAAATATTAGACACATTGGTTTTAGGACAAGAAATGATTCCTAATGTAATTTAAATGATCCTATCGGGTAATTTAATTTAAATTGTCAATCACAGTTTTGAGCTCATTTCCATTGTGATAAAAATATTGATGTCGAATTAACATACAAGCAGTAATTATGCAAATATAATTGGATTAAAGCCGTTTACACAATTTGAATTTAATTAAAATAGTTTATTCTCCAAATTATTTTATTTACAATTACTTTTGTCAGAATTATTATTTAAATTTAGTAATTATCATGCAGTAGGAGATGAGTGGGTTAAAAAGCTGTGTAAATAACGCTGAAAATATCCCCTGAATATACAAATTAAAAAACATCCGTGCTGTAATAACGTTTTGCCACGTTCAACGACTGAATGTGAATTAGTTCGACACCAGTGAGCCAAGGAACATTATAATTTCAGAATAAAACATTACGTATAGATTTTTTTAGATTTAAAAAATAAATAACTTGTAATTACGGGAACTTTACGTAACTGCAATTATCTTACTGTGAGATAAGAATTGTTCTTATGTCATTAAATAAACAGAAGATAATGTAATAAAAACCAACAATTTGCAAATGAAGTTCTGGTGTAAAAGTTAGGAGAGCCAGAATGATGACAGTTTGTTGCATCCTGACAGACAGAGGATGTTGTCACAGTGTGTAGTCAGCCGTGACGTCAAGATGGTTTGCTAGAGCGTGCAGGGTACAGAATATTAACCACCTATGTTTATTAGGCACATACAAATGGGCAATAACCTCATATCCACAATTTTTGTCAGCTGTGAACAATACAAAGTATACAAGCTCCCCCCATTCTACGAGTTTATCTGTTTCCTACACATTTTTTTTTGTATTATAAAATATATGGACAGATTTTATTGTCATTTCTATGAAGTTTACAAATATTTTGACAATTTCTCAAACCACTGTTTTCCCTCTATACCTTAGAAATATACCTAATAATAAAGATGTGTTTGTTTATACAATTATATTTAATTATACTATTAACCCTCAACGCGCTGAAATATTTTTATATAAACCAAAGAGAACAAAGTTTTTTATCAAAAAATAAATGTCTTAGTTAGCTCTTCCCACTTCATTTGAATACCTACCGGGTATCTTATGGGTCTACCACCACTATAAATATTTTACTCTTTCAGTGCGGGATCGACTTTAGACGTCATATTCTGACGTCTAAAAGACGTCAAATTCTAAAAAAATCTAAACTCTGTCCCCACACTGAAAGGGCTAAAAGAAGAAATTTTAATATAAAATGAATTGTTTTTACTTGGAAAATAAGATATTGTACAAAATGTTTTATTATGGTGGCTTACTGTAATTTTTTTTGGTTATTTCCTCTTTTCATAAAACATGGGAAACATATTTTCCTAAAATATCAAAATACGTAGATAAATCGAAATTAACAGAAAATACCAACTACTAGGAATACCACCAGCACTTTACAGGAACAATCTACAATAATTATATATGACTAGTATACGGTTGCCTAAGCACATCTAAAAGCCATGCGATGAAACCAATAACTACTGTGCATATGGAAACAGCCGTAACTGTTTACTTTTAAAATAAGCAGTTTTCACTATTTGCTTTTGCTGAGTAGTATTGAGCAATGCAAAATAAAGCACATAACTAAATTATAGTTAATAAGAGTTGTAGCAAGCATACACAATTTGGCAAATAGACATCATCACCAAGCTTTATACAACCATAATACAGCATTATATTAGCAAGTAATCAGCAAAACGTTGGGTCAAACTCTCATATGTAAGGTCAACTTTGAGCCAACGGTGTTGCAACGTTTAAAACTGCTAAAATTTAAGCACCTTTATCGTCATCTAGCTACATGTTTTTACACATCTACATCAGCCCAGCGCCATTTTGAAGCAGGGTTAGCCATACCATGAAGTCCCCAATGCTACACGTTACTGAGTGGAAGACATTGTTCATGCCAGATACATTCTAACATAATGCATGCTATGAAAAACTAATGTAAATAAAGAAGTCGCATTGACTACATCAAAATAAAAAATAATAATCCACATTCAACGGACATGCTAAACACTTGAGTGTGGCACAAATCCAGTCAACATTCACAAAGCTAAAACATAAACTTGTGTGGAACCAACAGTAATTAAAGAAAGTCAGTAATACTTGTCTTGGACGCCAGGCTCCGGCCGATAAGCCATATCTTGTTGGGTAGGCAATGAACCCACCAGCTAAAAAAGCAATAAGCAACTCGTGATGTCTAATGGTGATTTAAATAGCCATAACTAAAGAAAGACAATAAAGGATTGTGTTATTAAAACTTGCATTCTATATTCTAATGTGATAATAGTTGTCACTATGAAATGTCACCAGAACATTGATAACATTATGAATATTAGTAGTAATACTATCTGTTTTGCTTAATTTTGTCTACTCAAAGAAGCAGATTTAAAAAAAATATTTTAGCAGTTGGGCTGAGCAAAATTGAGATTCTTCACACTGGCTTAACATAGATAAAGATGGTAAGTTAAACAAATTACTCCATGTTGCATTAATTAACAACAGCTAGAAAAAAGCCGTGACAAAAACAAGATTTTTTCCTAACGATAAAAAACAGCCACAAAAGAAACACGACACACAAATCTGTTTGAGATAACTTTTGTTTTTGCTATAAATCGAGCAGCAAATGAAATGATCAAGTGGGAACAGTGGTGAAAGCGACCGAGCTAATGTGCACAGTTGACAATTGAAGAATAACCTCTGGGTGAAGCTATGTGGCAGTGTCCAAACGATGATGGTGAAAATACGGATATTCAGACACTACACAATACATATTTAGAAACAAAACTGCAACAAATGACAAGACGTCAAACACCAATATAGGCTGAATGTTGAGCTAACGTCTTTGACGTTCACCCTCTGTTGAGCCAGTGTTGATCAATTACTTCTCATGTTATCGAGAAATCAAGACAACACAAGACGACAACTGAAAATCAATCTAGTGCACGCGAGGAAACCATTGAGATTTTTTCTACTCAATCTGTTGTCAAATTTAGAAGGAGAGCTACTCAACCCTACCTCTAGAAGGCCACGTTTGATGAGAATCGATCTGTGGATAATAGTAACAAATATTAATGAATGCGATTTTTACAATAAATAGAGCATCCATACGTTAAGCTGCTCAGATTTCGATTATTATTGTGAAAGAATAAACATTTACACGATTTTATGTTTTTTCATTTAGATTATAATGATATATTATTATTATTATTGTATTTTTGTGGACGTTTGTGTCCAGCTCCATACCCGATCACAGCGCTTACAGAATAAAAAGTCATGTGATATAAGTTACAATTCATACCATAGCAAACACTGGTCATATATGTCCCTCACGTTATCCTCTTAGATATGAAAGGGTGTATCTGCCGCTTTGCAAAGTGGCAGATACACCCTTTCATATCTAAGGGGACGATTATTAGTGACGCATAGGACACTCTGGCTGCTACGGGACGTATTACTGGGGAGCAGAGTATGCTTACACATTTTTTTCAAAAATCGTGATTTACCTGACAGAATGTGATGCGAGTAATTAGAAAAATTCAGACATTAATGACTTCTTTGTATATTTCTCAGATGAGAATGTGTACATTTCTTTGGAATTGCAATTTTAAGAGTGGACAACTGAAACGAACAAATATGACAAACACTTTTGTGGAGATGAAGGTGAAATGCTCCTTTTTAGCAAAACATTTCTAAATATGTGATAATTATAGTTAATGATGCAGATATACAAGAACCACACAGAAGTACAACAATCAGGTAAAATTATATTACTGCATGCCTTAATACAATTAATGTAATTACACAATGATTCACAAATATTATGTGTTGTATTTTTTTCACAATGTTGATTTGTTACTATTTACATCAATCCAATATTGTTTTTACAAAAGATAAGCTAATGATCATAAGAAAGACACACACACAGGAAAACAATTTCTATAAAAGAGAGAAAAAGATTATTATGAAATAATTACAAAATCTATTAATAATGTAGATTGTCACACATTTACATCACACAGAAAGTTTCTATATTATCAGACAAGCTAATACATGCCAAGTTATTATTTTCTTTCCAGATTATGTATGTATAAAGATGTATATTTGTATACCAATATTAATATAGATATACACCATAGATATGTAGGATGATATAATAATTTTCTTTGCTAAAGTGGATATAATGATTTATGGGATATTTTAGTGGGAAGCAATCGATCCTTGGCATGTATGCAAACTGTACACATGGTAGTAGACTGGTATCACACATAGGGTACCTACCTGTCCCGCGAGGCGTGGTTTACGGGCTCTTGGTGATAATATCAGGGGACTAGATGATGGATTTCTGTGGGAACCTAACGGGGCATACAGTGGCTCCTCTGCGCCGTTTATGGTCGCCTGCGGAACGAAAATTAAAATATTAAAACAAGAAAGGTGCTTCGATGATTATATGTCCCCTGCAGAGGCCATAACATGATCATAAAATAAAAAAAGGAACACAGATTGTGGAATAGTGGAGTTTCTGTCCTAGCTCTTCTTGAACATGAATCACTACCGGTACTTAGAATTCAGATAGAACTTATTCCATTTAGACACTTTTAATCCTTAACCCCTTAACCGCTGGTGTCGCTTATATTCGTTTTTACATTTTTATCAGCATGTACCATATCAGCTTTCAAACATATTGAAGTTAAAATGTGACATAAATCAGCAAGATTTGAAAATAGTCCACATCCACTTTGTCACATCTGAATAATTTTCACTCGCTTGAAGTTGTGGATCGCGTCAGCCAGACACAACTTCAAGTGGGTGAAAATTCAAATTGAATAATTTGGCGGTTAAAGGGCACTTACTACAGTCTTTTTTAATCCATTTTATCACCCGATCAAATCACTGTTAGTGGGAACAAAATGTGTGTTTAAGATTAGCACATTTTTGGTCTCAAATTAAACAAAATGAGTAATTTTCATCTGACCCACAACTTCAAGTGGGTGAAAATTTAAATAATTTAATTCAGCGCTTTAAAGGTTGAGGTTACTTACACTTGCGGCTGATGGTCGAGTGTCCATAATACCAGCAATCCGCGTGACATACGTCAGAGAGAGTTTATGTAGAGACCTGGCCTGTGAGTATAACGCACACAGCTGTTGTTGTGAGTTACTGGCTTCACCGTCGGCCACAGACTGTGTGAGGGATACTAGGTACTCGGCCGTCTCCTGAAGGTGAACAATCTCCTCCAGTTTACTGGCCAAATCACCAGACAACGTCTACACAACACAAAAATAAACACAGTTATATCACATAGCTCCCTGAATCCTTACAATGCCTACATATTTTTGGATAAACCATAGAGAAATCATCATAAATGTCTTAGCTAGCTATTTACACTTCATTTGAATACCTTAAAGGGACCCCTTGGGATGAGACATTTTCAATGTTGTCAATTTTGAAAATTTAATTTATATGAGGCTATATAGCCTACTGATCTTAACTGAAAATACGAAAAAGTCAAGAAACAATTTTAAAGCACTGAAAAAGAGTGAAATAGTTGTATTTCCAGGTCGTATATTGCCATGTAAACAAAACAAGTCAGCAATATTCAGCACTTTAGATCACATATTCCCACGCATCAGACGGTAAGATCAAACCAGTCCCCGCTAATTGGTGTCTCATAGTCAGGACACGGGAGGACACACCTGCAGCACTGATTGTCTACCCAACGCTGGGCCGATGCCATCAGCATGTGGCCCAATGCTGTGAAAACATTCAATCGTCCTTCAGGTATGCAAATAGTTTGTTTGGGTTTCTTCTGGTTCCATAGAAATGTTGATTAAAAATATTTGTAAAAATATAAAAATTCTGAAAAAAATAAAAACATGATCTGTGGGATACACTACTTCAGTACGGAACTAAAAACGAAAATTGATGTCATCCCAAGGGGCTGCTTTAAATAATTTTTTCAATTCTTTCATTGCGGAGACCGTCTTTAGACGTTAGAATCAATGTGTATAGATGTGTATAGACGTCAGATTCTGACGTCTAAAGACAGTCCCCGCGCTGAAAGGGTTGTAAAAATCTCATGTCTATAGACACCAGATTCTAATTGCTGCAGAACTTCGAGAATGCAGTATTTAATATAAACTAAAATGTTATACTGCACTTATGTCCCTATGACAATCTCCATGTAAATATTTGGCATGTGTCAATTATCAGTAAGACCATTATCAGTTAACCCTCTAAGCCCGCACGATGCATTAAAGCATCATTTTACATCCCTGAAAACACAATTGATTTCCCTACAACTAGGGGTTTTAGGAGGAAAATTACCATGAAACTGGTTTACCAATACATGGTAATTTTCTTTACTTTTTCACCCACATCAAATCATCTTCATCCACTACAAGTCGAGAATTGCGGCAGCAATTCGCGGCTTGTAGTGGATGAAGATGACTATGGTTGTTATTTCAGGCTTGAAAGGGTTAAGAACATTGCGAAATATTTAAAATGAATAATAATAACATATTCATACCCTTAATAGATTTTTGTCTACTTTATAATTAGGGTAAAGTAGATACAGCATGGACAATTCTCTTAGGCTTAACACATCTTTCTTTACTGGTTCACTGAAAGCAACCATTTAAATATGATATTTAATATTGTGTGAGGACTATACCTTGAATATTTCATGTTTTCTGACTAGGATTTGTCTTTTAGATGTCACGTCGACTGGTTCATTTTCTCTTATTGTTCTCTCAGCTTGCTGTATCCAAGCAGCCAGATTGGCAATATTCTGAAAGCAGCAACAGTAAAGCTGCAAATCTGATTCTGTAGATAAGTAACTTTTAATAAAATACATCACCCCAAAAAAAGGACAAATAAATAACCAACCCAGAAGGTTATCACCCTATGTTGGTATAAAGTCGATCAATTGTCTATGACGATGGCTCTCCAATATTGGGTTAAACCTTCCCAACACAGAATTTTTTGAAATATTTTATTCATTTACAAAAATGTACTTAAAAATGAACAGAAATAAAATCATCCTTGATACATGGAACTACATTAACTGACTGAGATCTCCCATTTTATAGCATTTAATATCAGTCCTAATGGATAAGAAAAGGTGTACCGGGTATTTGTCACTTTGAGACTTGGCAGATACACCTTTTTATATTCAAGGGAGTGGGTGATATATCTATCTATATTCTATATACCTCATGGTAGTCAGCACTCTGTAGTAGAGCTATCTGCAGCTCTTTAGCCCAGACGTCGGCCATGGCCCACGCTCTGTCCCATCTCCTGTTTACAGAGTCAAGCTGCTCCCGCAGACCTTCAGTCTCATGTGTTAGAGCCAAGTCCCTGCTGAACAGATTGATTGAGAGTACCACAGGGCGGCGTGTGTTGAGCTGGTGGGCCATCTCTTTCTGTCTGACCACCTCTGTGGACAGTTGGCTGATACTGGAGGGTACAGATGACTGCAGAGCCTGCATGGCCTCAGCTCCTTCTAACCAGTCTGATAAACTCTGTAAATCTGCCCTGAACTGTGACCACTGCTGTCTGCCCTGATCAACACGGTAGTCCTTCTCTATGGCCTCTGTCTGTAAAACTTGCCAACGTTCCAGCACACCTACAGGATACAAAAAAGATGATAAAAGGTAATTGCAAAATTGAAATATATGCTCTAACAAGAGGTCTGCAAGCCCTATAGAATCCCCGCCATAAATAAGTTATACCAAATGGTCTATCCAAGTGTTCGAGTGCTAGATTGAGCTTGTTATATAGTGCTAGAAATACTTAATGTTCACCCCTAGAACACTGAGATATTTAATTTAAATTTTGAGTCCCCTAAAGTTGTCAAGTGACTCAAAAATTGAAATATATGCTCTAACAAGAGGTCTGCAAGCCCTATAGAATCCCCGCCATAAATAAGTTATACCATATAGTCTATCCAAGTGTTCGAGTGCTAGATTGAGCTAGTTATATAGTGCTACAAATACTTAAAGTTCACTCCTAGAACACTGAATTATTCAATTTAAATTTTGGGTCAATTGAAGTTGTCAAGTGACTCAAAATTTATGTGATTTGTGAAATTAAAGTCACAACTTATATCAGTGTTTCAAAATTGAAGGCATATTTTATTTTTAACAGCTGGTTAATACAGGTGCTAATAAAAACACAGAATGACTACTGTAGTCAACGTCAGTGCCCTAAGGGTTTTAGGATTGTAAATAATTGAGTAAAGCACCTTGTATATTGTCATCTGCTGCAACCAGGTTCAGTCCTGTTTCTCGTCGAATCTGAGATTCTATTGCGTGGATGGCATCAACACTTGCCTGACAGCATAAAATCATCTCCGCCTGAAATTTGACATCATCTCCATAAATACTGTGCAAAAAATTGTTGGCAGAAAATGGCTGTGAGTTTAAATGTACACAGTCCAGAGGTGTTGGTTTAATGTTGGGCCAGCATCACAAACGGGGGATCAATATTAACCCTTATCCCTTAAGTGAACTTTTTTTAATTTTCACCCACTTGAAGTTGTGCCTCGCTACCGCGATCCACAACTTCAAGTGGGTGAAAATTACTGATATTTGTTTAATTTGATACCAAACATTTTTAAATTTTGATGTTGCAACGGTCATTTCATTCTCAATACCATTGATTTTATATCGACAAATAAAATAAATTAAAAACCACTAGTCACGATCAGGGGGTTAAACCAACACTGGATTGACTATGTTCTGTTACTCACATATTTAGGTGTTGATGTACGTGATGTTAGTGGAGGAGTTGGGGTACGTATCAGATTTTGACATTGGTCCATGTTATGTATCAGAGTCTGTACAGTATCTTTCAGTTGGTGTAGTGAGGCCTCTACACGAGCACGACGCTGTGACCGCGTCTGTAATCTCTCATGTGGATCATGCCAGTGATCGTCTTGTCCATCTGATTTAAAAACAGAAACATACAATGAATACTGGTATATAGAATAACTATTAGAAAATGTAATAAACACTTTGGATGTCAATCTAATCACTCGATCACCTTCTATTAAAAGCATACCGTAGTTTGAAGAATTACTTTAAAATGTAAAAATAATATAAAGTACTAATACTAAAGCTAATGTGGGTGTGATACATTTGCAGCTTAAATTATGCAATTTTCCAGAGGCAATATTTGAATGGTTTTCAAGCAGTTACTATTGTTTCCCTATGCATGATAATCGTCTTACATGTTTTTAACAATTGCGCCAACATTATTCATAACTTTTTCAATAATTTTACCACATTTAATGTTTCAATTTTTCAAATAGTGAATGGTGTTTGACTATATAAATTATCTTGGAATACCTGGCTGGTGACGGTAGCTGATATCTGTATCATCCCCGTCTGTTTCACTCCACTGTTCATCATTCACAGAGCTGTGTGGTGGAGGTGCCAGTGAGCTAGGTATGACATCATCAGTCTCCTCATCCCAGTCAACTGTCGTGAGTCTACCTGGACTGCTGTCTCTACCAGACCGCCTCGGCTGCTGCTCAATTTGTGGATGAAACCTCACCATCTGTTTGTATAGGAATGTGATCAATACTAAAAGTGGGCTCTAGTAACCTTTAACCCGCTAAACACGACTAAAAACGTTTTTAATCTGTTGTATTAGCAGGTTAAATCACAGTTATTTGGAATGAAATGTGTGCTTAAACATTAAGATTTGCAACTGTTTGTCTCAAATTAATTTTTTTTAGTGATTTTCACCCACTTGAAGTTGTGGATAGCGGTAGCGAGACACAACTTCAAGTGGGTGAAAACTAATCATATTTGCTTAATTTGAGACAAACATTTGCAAATCTTTCAATAAAAATTTCAATTATATAATTTAGCATTTTAAGGTTTAAACCTTTTTGGTGATGCTCATTTTATTTTTTCTTAACCGTTGCGCTGCTGAATTGTTTGTTTATTATTTCATTGATTTTAAGCTGCAATTTGCGTTAGCAATGCCAGCTTCAAATGCCGAAAAATGTTACTATTTATAAAAAAAGACACCTCCCAAATTAAGTTATTTGATGAACTCATCACCTTTCACAAACCATTCGTCGAATTTTAGTAGCATTTGATTGTTCTTGAACTAGCTTCAAACCATATATATACAGGCCTAGCAGCACAAGGGCTAACATATAATTGCTGTTTAATAAAAAGATTGATTAAATTTTGCACTGAAATATAACATGTTGAGAATATGTTATTCACAGTACAATTTCCTACTATCTGAAATATAACAGAACTAATTACTATTGACTCACTTGAAGTTGTGGGTATGAAGATACAACTTCAAGTGGGCGAGAATTTTAAATATGTAATATGGTGCTTCAAGGGTCAACACTTACAGTTCAGATTCACAGCTTTAAAAATGATTATATGAAGATATATATTCCACCAAAGAGTATTTTTTCCTAGCATTGAACTTAAATTGTAGAAAATCTCTTGCATGGATGGAGACTGATATACATGACACATATACATCATTTCTGATTCTATTTAAATTTGTATGATACATCCTTCTATAGCATACCCCAGAAATTATGGTTTTCCCCTGTATATAAATTTTATTTGTACTAAAAAATACAGTATCAAGAATGAAATATAATTTAATCACAACAGAAACTAAATAAAATATAGGATGGATTGTATTAGGAAAAAACTTATGAGAATTACCGGCAATAGAAGAGACAAGAAATAAAAGTAATCTTATATTTTTCTTACAATAATACATACTGTAGTTGTTAAACTATATTAAGCAATTTATACGGGGTAACATGCGCCTGCCATGATTGCTTGATGCCTGTCATGTTGTTTTGTAGGAAATTTATCTAGCTTGCAATATTTTAATGACATTTTTTAGCTGAACATGTAAAATAGCTGCAACCAGGCATTATAAAATTAACCATTTGCCTACCAATCACTACCATAAATCATTTTGAACACAACAGATTTCAGGGACGAAATATCTCATTAATTACTAAAAATGATAATGTCTAGGTTTCAAATTTTACCCTCTCAAAGTTGTGGGTAGCGAAACACAGTTCAATGGGTAAAAATTGCAATTATAAAGTTTGGCTTTAACCTTTCGGTCCTGATTTTACCATTATCATCTTCATCCACTACAAGCCTTGACTTGTAGTGGATGAAGATGACTTTCCCATGAAAATTGTCGTTCTAAAAACCATAGGTTTCAAGGAAATTAAGTCATTCTTCAGAGATGCAAAATTATGATTTGATGCATTGTCAGGGTTTAAAGGGTTAAGGGATAAAAGAAGACATGATTTTAGTGCATGATGCCCCTTATTTTGCTTCATGTGAGAGATCTTGCTCACAGGTCTCTACAACTCAATACTATTCAAACCAAGCTACCGGGGTATCACAGATTTAGAAACAAAATTAATTTAATTAAAAAATGCTACTGTCCTAAAATTAAAAAAAGTGCCTTTAAAGTTCAATTAAAATTTTCTGGGCTTTGAAGCTTTGTAAAATTTCAGTCCCGAAATACATCAGTGTTACAAGATTTAAGACTTATTTTACTTTCAACAACTGGTTATACAGGTGTTAAACAAAACATAGAATGGCTTCTGTCGATAATCAACAACATTAGTAGAGTATATGACGTGTAAAGTATTGTACCTAAGTATTTAAACCTTTCAGCGCGGGTACTGTCTTTATACGTCAGAATTTGATGTCTGTGAGGTCAAAATCTGACGTCTATAGATGTCAGATTTTGACGTATAAAGACGGTACCCGCACTTAAATAATTAAAATATCTCTAATGACTGTAGGCCCATAACATAGGTATTCAAATGAAGCGGAAAGAGGTAACTAAGACATTTATGATGCTTTTAAATTGAAAAAATCCCTTTGATTTCCATGGTTGATACAAATATATTTGAGCGTTGTAAGTGTTTAATAGTTAGTCACTCACATTAGGTAGAGGTAGGTATTCACTACCATCTAGAGAGTCATCATCATCTGAGTCAGCATCATAATGAGGTGAGTCATACGTGGCGGCAGTGACCTGTAAAGCGAATAAAGCTAAGCAGATATAGCAACCAGCCATGTATCACATGTTAGAGGATGGCTTGAAATAAAATATATACACAGAAGAAAATATGCAGTATTTTAAATACATGTGCAGAAATATAAATAAATAAGAAATAATATGTACAATAGTCAGGTCATTATTAAAAAATTGGGCATCTTGTAAATCGTGTAGAAATTTACACCAGTAAAAAAAGAAAGGCACCAGATATTAAAACATTGGCCATGTGAATTCTTAATTGAAACAGATTTATTATCACAAATATTTTGTGATGACTATTGTAAGTCACAGTGAACAACAAGACATTAGTTTTGTCATTCATTATATGAGAAAAAGGTAATGTGCTCACTTACACAGATAATTCACAAGTTGATGTCAGAGTTTGACTTTGGCAGACAAATACGATCATAAAGGAAAGATGCCTTTTATCACAACCATGCAATGCTGAATATGGGAGTTATAAATAGAAGGGACTTTTTTCTGAGTCACATACATGCGTGGGGGGATACATGTGTCTTGACGAAAGTATCACATTTTTAGAAGACAAAAACATCCGGAAGACAAAAAAGATGTGCACGATCACCACCCATAGAGCTGTGTAGAAACTTATTGTATCGTTACAAGGTTTTTTTCTCTCCCCATATATTTGTAGCTAAAATGGTTTTAGAAGAAAGTGGAAAAGGTCAATGTAACATTCAAACAGTCTCCGACATTAACATAACTGAATTTACAGATTCATAGAAATTAGTGATGCAGGAATGGGGATCCAGAAAACAAATATTTCATTCTAATACCATCAGGTCTTATGATAGAAATTAGAGGATGAAATAAAGAATAGATCATAGTGCGGTATAGTACGTATTGTCAACCACACAGTCTTCAAAAGCCCTTAGTAAATTCTGAACCATCACAAAATGGTTAGATGCTGAGCTGTCACTCGCCAATTGCTGACAGATTGTATCTACAGCATAGAAACGTGGCTGTCCAGACAAACACCTGTTATAATAGGCGACAAATATCATCAGAATGTAACAACAACAAAAACACTTCAATTGGGATTAAAGTGTATCATGTGCCACATTGTAGTTGAGAGGCGCAGAAAGTAGTAAACAAGAAGAACATCAACTGAATAATAAACAACTCATGAAAAACAATGTTGCAATATCACCGATGCTAAGCTAAAATATATCAAGAATACATGTAAGACATGTCTTATGTATTCTTAATTATATAAAGCAGTGAAGTGTAAAATAGTATTATATTGCAAGGATATTTACAGCAAAGAAGATAAAAAAGTAGCATTTAGAGCAGAATAGATTCCAATGAGATCAAGAAATAATTCATATAAAATGTGATAATCAGAACATATGTTTTCTTGGTTTCCAGACATTATTGTTGAAATTATTTATATTCTTAGAGTAGACACAAATAAATTCAATAAATTTGAAAAATGGAAATTCTTTCACATTTAAGATTAAATCTCTCTTTTTAGCACATTTTCTTATTAAATTTACTTGAAAATTAAACAATCTGAAAGTTATTATTCCTAAATGTAAATATTTTGAATCTATTGCAATTCCAGTTTTAAATGTATGGAACATATTAAAGAACACTACAGAAATTAGGGTTAATATCTATTAAAGCCTATTTAATTGTAGCTGGTATGAAGAATAGTGAAATATAAAGCTGCTATCAAGATTAATAAAACAGAAAGAAAATACTAATGCTCGTTAGACATACCTTCCCGGTAATTGCAGGTACTGATGTTGGTTTTTGACCATGCAAGACGTTAAAATGGAGCAGTACTTTCTCCACCAGATGGTTAAATACATCAAGGTCATGTTCTATTTGAACAGCATCATTCCCTTCTGATTTTTGCAGTAGGTAGGCAGCTGCTCTGTCTATGTATTGAAGTCGATGAGTGTTCTGGTCAAATTCTTCTTGTAATGTCTGAGCAAAAAGTATGATATTTAACAACACCTCTTTAGATATTAAGAACCCCAGAAATATTAGCTAATTCAGGACAGTTGTGTTACTGTATGGTATTCCAAGAAGCAGATATGACATACCACACTACATAGGATTACTGTCTTAGCTAGGATTAGACAAGTGCCCGTGTGTTTTTTTTCAATTTTAGCATAACTGCCCGTGCATTTCCTCCTTTATAGTGTAATTTGGACAATTTTTGCCCGTCTTTTTGACTTTATACCCGTCCAAAAGACAGGTGCACGGGTCGCTGGCTAACACAGTGCATGGGATACGGACCTGCTATAACAGATAAGCTCAGGGTGCTCAGGATTATTTTATGTAGTGTACTTGAATTTATACCACACGTACAAATCATTTAGTGACTATATGCTTCTGATTCCACAGAAATATATTTCTAAAGGGTAGAATTCAACAGTTACACCCTATAATTAATATTTTAGTGATCATATGTATTTGCTTACTTTAAAGCCTTTTAGTTTCTTTGAAGGTCTGATACTGGTATTCATTTTGTTTTCCATGGCAGTGAGTTTTACATCCATATCAGTTAACCATTCAGTCAGTGCTTGTCGTGTGGCATCAAAGTCTTCCTTGACCTGTACCATATGCTTACATCGGCGCACAATAGCAGCTATTCTTTTGCTGAGTTTATCCCAGCGAGAGTTCATTTCATGGATCTGTTCCTTTAATACACCGTCTACATCAGTTCTTCCCTCTCTGGCCAGAACTCTGTATTGTTTGTTCATCTCCTCCAGATGCTGTAGATGGTTATGTACTTCTCTCCTGAATGTCTGAAAGTGACAAGACAAATATACATTTGCTCAGTAGATTTAGTTCACAATTGGGCTAAGTATGGTATTCTAACCTTGTTGAACCCTTTCATATAATGTTAGACTTTTTATATAATGCATCTCATATTCAGATGAAACAACCCTCTGAATCATATCTAGATAAAACAACACTTAAAAGGCATGATGTATGCAAAAGGGTGGATTCATCCTTTTAATTTCATTATGCTGAAATGTGTTCCAGGCCCAAGAGAAAATTTCAAAAATCACTATTCGCATGTGGCATGTGCAGTATTTCATTCTGTTCAAAGGATGCATATATTAGCTCACCTCGAATCTATGTAGTTCTTGTTTGAGCACTGTGAATGATGTGGTATCAGTTCGTGGGTTTTTAGCCTGTTTCTCTGCCTCACTCAGCCAGCCGTCCATTCGCTGGTAGTCATCACGGAACTGCTGCCACATCTGCCACGTCTCTTCAATCCTAATAATCAGAAAACAACAGCCTGAATAGCGAGTTTGTCTCAGTGATAAAAAGAACCACTCAAACCATATTACACATTTCCTGCTACAAGATGTGGTAGTTAACAACAGATTTATAGTCAGCAGCACAGAGTCATAAGATGGTCTAACATAACAGCAAATTCCATTAAAAGGGAATTGTCTTTCATAACAGGCTTTTAAGCCCTATTATGATCTATGAATTGCTGATGTGGATGGAATCTATCGGGCATCATGAAAACAATAATACTGTGAGTAAACACAAATCTTAATAGAGGGGCATGGCGTGATGATAAAATGTGCAATAGATTATGAAAGTGGAACAATGTATGCTAATAAGGTCTGTCGGCAAAACAATTCAACATGATTTATTTTTTATATTGTATTATGTATAATATATTTTTACAAGGCAGATAATTTATCAATACAAACAGTATCAAATCGTAGGATAATTTTGTTATAACAAATTTGGTTATGGTGAGCTTAAATTTACCTTTGTTTTCGAGACATAGACAATGAGCATATGTTCCTCCATCGCTTGTCTAGACTATGCATGGCTTGTTCGAGCGCTGTTATTTCGAGTAGACTAGGGCACGCATCCATGTCATGTATAAGCACTCCACATAGGTTCAGAACAGATGCCACTCCCGCTCCATGCTTTTCTATGTCAGACTGAGTTTTCTGTGTGAATACAACATACATATGGTATGACATCGATGGCATGACAGGAGGAAACATAGTAAATGACATACAATCAATTTCAAGGGATTGATATATTTTATTGTAACAAACGTACTGTGAAACAGATGTCTATGGAGTCATTTGTTCCATATAGGAACGACCATGACACATCCAGATATAGGTTATACATATAATTATCTAATGTGCATGATTATTGCACAATAATATTCAAATACAACTTTACAAAACATCTCTTCACCTGATGTTGATGCAGTAGTTTCTGTATTTCTTTGAAATCTGGTCTCTGATAGATGACGGGTGAGCTGAGATCATGTTCTACAGTGGCAAGCCATTTACGTAACTTAGCCATGTTATTCTCCAGCTGCTGCACAGCAACTAGCGTTTCTCGTAATTTTTTCTTTCTGCAGAAAAAAAGATACATTATGGCTCATTCCATATAGCGGTGGAGGTTTAAAAACCCTTTGGGCACCATGCTTTATACAAAAATATTTCAGGATTGTAAGGGATAAAAGTAAATATCCCCTAAATTTAATTATTTGATTATCTGACCATCTACCACAATTTTATTATCAAATTCAGATGTGTTTTGTTCAGTCTTAAAGCTGATTGAATGCATATAGCAGGATAAGGTTTACTTAAAAACAAAAACTTGCAAGTCAATTTCGCTTACAAGGGAAAGCAAATATAATGGGGACAACAATAGCCTTCAGCCAAATTGCCCGAGAGCTAAAAAATAAATTAGTTTGAAATCAATTGTATATCTGACAGCTCACCTCTCCTGTGCGTGGGCCTGTAGTTTATTCCAGTGATCATTCAATTTCTCTGTCTTCAGTTCAATATCACTGGATCTCAGATCATTACTCGCTCTCATTAGACGCTTCCCTTTTTCAGTGAAATCTTTTTTGTCTGCGTTAAACCTGTTCATAGCTGCCTGGTGCTCCTTTAGAAACAAAAAAATGTTTTTAAATTTCAATATCTTGTCACTAAAAAAGTTACTTACTGGGGTAGCTCTTGTACATTATCAGACCACATACCAAGGCTTTTTTAAAAATGAAAGACCCTTAAATGTGATTGCATATCACAGTTGAATTGCTTGGTGCTTTGAATGTCGAAAAGGTATTTGGTAAGTATATGATATTTTATATGTCAGAAGCAACAATTGTGTGCATACTTGGAGTGCATCCGAGGTTTTATTGAATGTTTAATGGTCAATTATAGTCAAAGTCATATACTTACGGTCTGAAGTTTCTTAAGCAGGTCTTCAATATAGCATTGGTACGTGGGTGAGAGTTCTTCTTCTAAAATATCCAGTCTTCGCATTAGTTCTACATATTCTTGGTCAAAGCCACCCCAGTCACCAAGTTTTGACTCTGCTGATTGTAGTCGCAAATCCACCTGAAATATAATATATAGTTTAGCTCTTTAAGGGATTCGTTTTTACATATTATTTAATTTTCTATCACAATTTGAAAGAATAGAAAAAACTAGAAGGCAAGTGCATAAAATAAAGACATGTTGAAGCGGTAACCGTCTTGTAAAAAATAAATATCACGCACAAGGTGATCATGAGAAAAAACATTTTTTTATCATTTTTGCTAAACCTATCTGAATCAGTCGGCAATGGCATATAGTTATATAAATTACCTGGTGAGCAAGTTCATTCCATTGTTTGTCTAACAATGTAATTCTCTGGCTGAGTATTTCATTGTCCTCAGGACTGATGTGTTCACATACTTTCTTTTGTCGATCACTAAGGCTTCCTTGCTTATTCAGCTCATGCGCGAAAGAATCTTGAAATTCCTAGTGAACAATGCGGAAAGAATTATGATATGAATAAGGTTCTTCACAACAGTTCATAACAAATATTAAACCCAAAATAGACAGTTTTCTGAATAATAATAGAATAGAGCATGCTATGAGTAGACACACTTCAGACACCAGAAAAGGGTATTTTAACCCAGGTGACACGTTCATTTTTATACAAAATACCGTTTTGGGGAATGGTCAAGTGACCTCTCATAGGAGGTTGGCTGCTTGTGAGAGTGGATGCTCATAGCAGGTTTTACTGTATACGCGAATAATCTCGAGATAAGCTTAGTCACAATGTGCAATTGATAAGATAATGGCATTTATTGTGTGATATATTTTATCTTTTATCCAGATAAAAACATTTTCAAATAAAAAACCTGTGGAATGGAGAAGGTTAAACAAGTAACCCAGATAATATGAGATATTGACACAATGTCACTTTACATTGTCATCTGCGATCTTGGTCTTAGCCAGCAAACCATCATTTGGACGGGAATAATGTTCAAATGCCACAATTTCACAAAGAAATTCGGGGAAAAGACAGGCAGAGATTGTGTCAACATCTTGTGTTTGATAGGGAGGGTCACCTTGCACTTGTGAACCTCGGTATTCAGATCACTGTACTTATCAGGAAGAGGAGCGGCCATTGCCAGGCGGACATTTCTGAGCCACGTCATCATGCTGTCCATATCCGTCTCCAGAGAGTCCCAGTCTGATATGATATCCTCAAGATGACAGCGACGACCTTCAAGTCTGTTCAGTAGAGACAGCCACTGCTGCTGCAGAGATTCCAGCTCATTCTGTGACAAAGAATAAATCTTTAACTGCCAGTACTGATTTCATTCGGTTTTCGTTTTTGTTATCAGCACTCTGCATACCAGCGTTTTAGCATGTTAAAGATAAAACGTGACAACAATCAGCAAGATTTCAAAATCGTTGACCTCCATTCAGTTAAATCGCAGTAATTTTCATACACTTGAAGTTGTGGATCGCATGAGCGAGACACAACTTCAAGTGGATGAAAATTCCAATTAACCGTTCGACTTCCAGGGCGGATTGCATGCCAAGATCCAGGGGTACTGGTGGGAATATAGTAAATTTGATGGCATGTATGGTTGCGTATATTGACGAGTGACGATGGAAATGTATCGTGGTGAAGAGGGTAAACAATTTGGCGATGAAAAGGTTGACTCTTTAAGTGCTTCATTACTACTTAACATTTTCCTTTCATTTGAAGTTGGCATTGCTCACGCAATTGCCAACTTCAAATGACGACGCTCTTAAGCGCATTCATACTGTTTTTCCACAACTAAAATTTGACAGAAATTGAACAAATATGCATGTATAAATCTTGAGTAAAGCCCCCATTGTGAAATTTAGCAGGTTTAATTTTTAAATGAGGAGGTATTTTCCTTTCATTTGAAGTTGGCATTGCTCACGCAATTGCCAACTTCAAATGAAAGGAAAATACCTCCTCATTTAAAAATTAAACCTGCTAAATTTCACAATGGGGGCTTTACTCAAGATTTATACATGCATATTTGTTCAATTTCTGTCAAATTTTAGTTGTGGAAAAACAGTATGAATGCGCTTAAGAGCGTCGCCCGCACTCAAAGGGTTAATACACAGCTACATTGCTTAAATATTTGAATATTTATGTCATCATTTTGATGCCCATCTTAACAAGTACTCTAACAAGTGACATCACACTGTACATACTTCGACACGTTGTTTCGTCGGTCCGTCTGCCGTCCTTAGTAATAGCTTTCCTTTATCACCGACTCCTTGGTACAGGGGTTTCACAATGCTCAGTTCTTTCTCGTCACCCTAGTAACATAGACACCTTCTCATGTTTTACTTACATCATGCAGACATGTATTAGAAAATTAAACACATCTTTAAAACACATGGCCCGGATGATTAAATACAAATGATCTGTCGGATTGGCATATGTTTTGCTTTTTTAACTGTTTACCCGTGAAGTTATGAAATTTAATTAACACCTCGCCACTGCAACACGCAACTTCAGGAGAGTGTAAAAATTACATATTTTTTTTGTTTAATCGGGACCAAAGATTAGCAAATCTCCATTTTTAAAAACATCTTTTTTTTCCTATAACAGTGATTTGATCAGCTAAAAAAACAGCCTGAAAACAATTATAAATGCCATAGGCTCGCAAAGGGTTCATTAAAGCAATTACATCACTATGGGTGGTACACCACGATAAATAAACTGTATATTATATTTTAGATTATGTCTCATCGATGACATTCTGAATGTGAATATAAGGGGAAAAAAGCTCAAATTAACACACATTCAGCATTTGAATATTATTACACTGATCATATACATTGTAATACATGCATGTGGCATCCTTTATAAAGTCATCGTGAAGTTTACTGTTTGTTGCTGTTTTTTTCAAACATAAAGACCAGTTAAAATTAATTAAACGAAGGTGAATTCATATAAATTAATTTATTTTCAAAATGAGAGGTATGGAGAAGATTTGAAAACATTTCTAAGATGAAACTAAA
The DNA here is from genome assembly GCA_964017125.1 of Flabesymbios commensalis. Lineage (NCBI taxonomy): Eukaryota > Metazoa > Annelida > Polychaeta > Terebellida > Flabelligeridae > Flabesymbios > Flabesymbios commensalis. Next base: position 16,247,257 of record OZ024906.1, read on the forward strand.
AGGTACATTTCAGAAAGGGATAGATAATGATAGAATAAAGATGAAATATGTCTTACTACATATACTACCTAATCTTACTATAGCACACACAATCAATCTAATTATTCTAAACGGTTTTATCTACCACAGTAGTCTACTTTAATCCTATATGATAGCAACCTGAAGCCACAAGATCTCAAAAAGACTTATAAATACAAGGTTGAAGCCTCTATATCTGGTTTTCGAAGCTGTGAACCTTCAGGATATATTACTTGGAGGAATAAATTAAAAATAAAATAAAAAGCAAAACAGGAAATAACATGCAATAAAAGCGATTGTATACTTAAAGTTCTTATTGAGATAACATTATTTTAAAATTTCGAATGGAATTCTTATAATTAGCCTAATATTAATGTCAAGAAATACAATCACAAAGAATGTTTGAGGGAGATTTGTAAATAAAAAGCTTCATAAAAATAAAGTATAACATTAGTTTTGCACTCAAAAGCATAAAATGAGAAAGGCTAAAATGTGGTGCAGCATTCTTTGTGGTTGTCACTTTTACAGTGTTATAGTGTTTTGAAGAAAGTCAGACATGGTCATTAATAAATAGGGAGACGACTGAGAACTGTTATGTATATACATAAATTGTGCCCTTAAAAAAAGATAAAGATTGAGTGAGAACTTCATTTAATATGGTAGCTGGTCACTTACAAGTAGTTCAAATGGGTCCTACAATATTAATAACACGTTTTAAAAGATATCTGCAATCACTAAATCATAGAAATAAACCTCTATCTTGCTATACTAAAAATAGTGATTGAATTATTAATGCCATTAAATATACTATGTTAAAAATACAAAGATCTGTCATTTTCTTCCTATACATTGTTTTGTTAATAAAAAAATGTTAAAGATCTACATTGAAACCTCGTAGTAGGAAGTTGTGTGTTAGATTTGTGTGAAAAAATACAAATAAATACATTGAAACATAAGTGTTAATAAAAATTACAAGTCATAGAGTTATTTTTTTGTCAGATAATCCATTTTAAAATATCCCATTAGATTCATATTTGGCTCTTTATCTATTAGTTGTTTTGTTGTGTTCGAAGACAGAATTATCGCAGTTCGAGATACCTCTTGGAGACTTGTACACAGCAATTCCACATTTAAACAATTAGTAAATTTTCAAATTATTTCAATAAGTAATAATAATTTTACATCAAGCAAAAGAATACAAGACTGATAAAAGTTGACAAGTTTGAGTACTTTTGTATTCTAAAATCAAGCAAATTGAGCGTGTTCATTTCTGTGACAAAAAGTAAATAAAATATGGATACAATTAAAGTAAATATTGTTATAGCTACAGATTGGCATTGTTATGTTAAACATTCAAGCAGCAGCATGCAATTATTCGTGCATTATATTATGGCATGGAAAATTAAAAAAGATACTACATTTCATTAAGTAAATATAAAATAAAGTTTCGTCACTATACATGTATGTACAACCTTCAACAAAACATGTTTACAAAGTTTCACTTGATTCAAGTCATGCAGGATACTATTGCATGGTAAATATATTATTACACTGATACTTGAGATTAACTGTTACAGTATGATACTAACCTTACACTGGTGGAGCATGGATTTAACCTGTTGCAGGGAGGGGTTCTCAATGGGTTGCATATGTATAGACATCTCTACTTCACCCAGTTTCTCATGGAGCCGTTCCAGCTGCATGTTATAAGAGTTCCAATTGGACACCATGTTATCAATGAGAGCCTTCCTCTGATTCGCCCGCTTCACCACACTGTGCCACTGTTCTTCCAATAGATGAAGCTTATGTTCAAACTGAACTCGATTGTCCACAGTGCCGTCTGTCAGCATGTGATGACCCTCAGCCACAATAGAATGTAGCACCTGCTGCCGTGCATACATGGTCTGTTGAAAATGCTGAAAACAAAACAATAATTATACTCATATCAAAACAATACTGCTTCAATAAACTTTTATAAAATCAAAGATACATAGTAATCACTCCTTGAATCACAACAGGGGGGATTATGACTGCATAGAATATTAGGATTTCCAGGATTTCTATATTTGAGTTCTAAAAATAATAAATTATTAATTTTTAGAGCCAAAATTTACCTTCTGTGCACTTATGTTCCATTATAGTCATGTTTATGACATTTAAAAAAATTAAAATTGTTATTTAAACAGTAGGCATATTCACAGATATTTCGTAATATATAACAATAATCATAATAATGTCGTTCACTGATGAGAATTAATATTTACAAATTGACAGTTCTAAGTGAACAACAAATTCAATAGATAACTGTTGTATCAGTCACAATGACAAACAATAATGACCCTTTTCTCAGTGACATTGTAACTTTACCTCCGCAGCTTGCTGTTGTTGTAATACTGCATGGTAGTTGCCAGCAACATCTGCAGTTAAATCCTTCTCCACCTGGGCCAGGTAAACCATCCATTCCTCACATTTCTGGCTAAAGTTCTGATGCAGTAACAATTGTGACTGCAGTGATTTTATGCCCTCTCCAAGGGCTGTGTTCAGTTTATGCCACAGTACATTCAGTTCACGTAACTGCTGTGACTGCGCTTCCGTCAACGGATATCTGTAACCTGCATAATTCAGAGTGTCTAGTTCACTTTGATGAGCTGAGAACTGAGATTGCAGATCTTTGAGTTGGCCGAGTCTTTCACGCATTTGATCCTCGTCTGATGAAACATTAGGATCCTCACTATGTACACCATTGTCCACCTGGGATAGAAACATGTGTAACACATCCAGATTAGCTGAGAATTGTGAGTCTTTGGTTTGGTCCGCCTGCAGACCCTGTATGTGGCGATTAATACTGTGATGTAGATGTGTTGAAGCTTGACTTAAAGCGTTCTCACGAGATACCAGATGTAGCGCACTCGTCCCATCTACACTTCTTCGCACTTTCCCCCCTAGTTGTCTCAAGTCCATTAGTTGCGATGTAAGGACTTCTAGATCATTCTGAAGAGTCTGAAATGCATGTACAATATATAATACTACAATCTATACCCAGCAAACATGAAACATTCACCCAATGCTGGTTCAATGTTGGGCCAGCATCACAGACCGTAGGCCAACATTGAGCCAGCATTGGGTGAGCATCTCGTGTTTGCTGGGATGACATTACCTAATACAGTAAAAGTATAGATTGAATATAATTGTTGCACATTTTTATAAAATTTTTATAGCTCGAATTTGTAATGTCCAGCTTCAAAAAGGTTTGAAGACAAGATATTTAAATAACATTAATAATCAATAATAATTATTAATTCTAGGTATACATATGAAATATTGTAAGTAAAATATTTGTTAATGTCATAGGTACCAGGTATATACTGTAGATCTTGTAATATTCGTGAGGTTTTAATATTCACGAATTTCGCGAGGACAAATTTGCGAATCTCGCAAAAATTATTATTAAAATAGCGCCACTAAAAAAAAATGAAAATTCGCGAATGCTAAACTTCATGAGAATTTCCCAAATCAGAAATTCGCGAAAATATAAACACGCCGAAATTATCAGATCCACAGTATCTATTGTTTGGAGCTGAAGGGTCTGTATACTGTTATTACCTGTGCTTCCTGAGATAAGTCAGCCGTATCTAGATCTTTACTTTTCTGTGTCAGACTCTGTACTTGTTTCTGCTTCTCGTCTATCACACTATTAGCGTGATCATACTGCGAGTCGTACTCCTGCCACAACCTCTGCTGCTGCTCCAGCTGATGAAGACGAGCCTCAAGCTCATGTGCAGCATTCAGCCACCTTATAAAATAAACAGCCAAAATTAGATATACATAAATGATACACACGTACATGTTGATCTACACATCACGGGTGTCGATACAGTCTGTCTGGGACAGATCATGATGGTCAAATATTAAATCTCTCTCCAGTGATGCACATGTAAATGTACCAGCCTTCGAAAGGCATTAACAATATTCATGTCCTTTCATTGTTTAATCTTTTTATACACTTCACATTTATATACTTAACAGTATAGTTGATAATAATGTCCTTATTCGTTGTTTAATCTACACTTCACAATTATATATTTAATTCAATAAACATTTGTAATTTTAAGCCAGTGAGAGTCGAGAATGAGATAAAGTATTTCAATTATTTGTCTTAGTACTTCTGGAGATACCACTACAAATGATTTCAGTTATCCCAGTACTTCAGGGATATGTAGATTCGTCATTATGTATGTGTAAGATTCAGGGATTATATGAACAGGCAGTATATAAGATACTTTGTCTCGCTATCTTCACCAACAAATTAAATGCTTGAATTTACTCATATTGGTTATATATAACCCTTAAAGCGCTGAAATATTTTATAAAAACCTTGGAGGCCAAAGGTTTTTTTTTCAATTTGAAAACATCATAAAAGCCTTCGTCAGCTCTTTCTGATTCATTTGAATACCTATGTTATGGGTCTACCACCATTTAAATATTTTTATTCTCACAGTGCGGGGATCGATTTTAGTCGCCAGAATCTGACGTCTACAGACGTTAGATTCTGATGACTGAAGTCGATCCCCGCGCTGTAAGGGTTAATGGCAGAGTATCAATGTTGCAGAATTAAAGATATAAATCACATTTCAAAACTGTCATTTAAAGGGTAAAAAATATGTTCACATATCCTACACACCTCTTTCGTGTTTCAGCTTCTGTATGTTTGACAGTTTCTGTGACAGCAGGGTGACATATCCTGCCCAGAGCCTGGCTACTCTCCTTCAGCTGAGCTAAATGGTGCTTGGATTCTAAGAAACCTTCTCGTACAGTCTGCAGCAAAACAAATGATTTCCATTAGATACAAATGCCCACTATAAATACCCGCAGTAAAACTATACAGATATAAGTTGTGATTAATGAGCATCAATATTATAATGTTGTATGATGATGTAGATAGTTGAGGCAAATAGATTGGAGCCCAATAAAAGAAAAATCCTCAAAAAGGACTCATAAATCTGCTACGTCTAAACCCATTAACCCTTACAACATTTAAATATTTTTGTATAAGCCGGGGAGACTAAACGTTTTTTACTTAAGTTATACTTTATACTTATGTTATGGGTCTACGGCCATTAGAATTTTTTTATTCTTCCAGTGTGGGGAGCGTCTTTATACATCAGAATCTAACATCTACAGATGTCACATTCTGACGTATAAAGATGGTCCCCCTCGCTGAAGGATTAATGGCTAAGGTATACAGTATGTATATAGCAGTTTTGACTTTTCTAACACAATGACTTTTTAACTGCTATTTAACCCTTCCAATGCTGGATTAATTTTGTAAAACCATGGGAACCAAAGTGTTTTTTCCAATTCGAAATCATCATAAATGTCTTAGTTGGATCTTTTCAATTCATTTGAATATATATGTCATGGGTTTACGGCGTTAAAATTATGTTTACTCTTACAGCGCGGGGATCGACTTTAGTCATCAGATTCTGACGTCTACAGACGTCAGATTTAGTCGACTAAAGTCGATCCCCGCGCTGTAAGGGTTAAGACCAGATGACAAGGTGGAGGGGATCTAACAGTGTGCTTTACAGTTCAGCTTTACCTCAAGATGTTGAATATTTGACTGGAATGAAGACAGATCTGTGGCAGTGATTGTAAAGTGATCTAGTGAGTACTCTGCTTCTACTGCAGCTTGCTCCACGTTGTGTAAAGCATGCTGATACACCTCCCACTGATCAAGAGCTGATGCAAGCATAGAACTCGTCTCGTGTACCTAAATCATCAACAAAATATTAATACTGTGATGTCATGGGAATATATTGCATAATTATTGTATTATTCTAAATAACATAGAAACACTTCCTCACACTGTTGCCATCTTTCATCTACGGTATAATATTTCATCAATCAATAAAATTAATGTCCCACCGTCCGACTATCCCTACAGTAAATTTGTGATGTCTGATTAAAATTGACAGTCACCTGCCCGACCTGTCAGATAACATTTATGGATCTTAATCATAGAACAAATGTCAATAATGGCGAGGAAAGTGCAATCTTAATCACTGAAACATTCTTGTCTGGCAAAAAATTGTGATTTCCGACAGAATTTTCAGCTTCATCTGAATAAAACACACTCATACTTTAAAAAATTGACCTCTTATACTTTAAACTTGTTGCTTTATATTACCTACAAATTTAATAAATTTCAGTAAATATTTCAAGTGTTCTTACAAGCCTTTTAACCTTTAAAGCTCTGACATTTTTTTATATAAACCAAGAGAGCAAAGGGTTTTTTCAATTTAAAATCATCATAAATGAATTCCTATGGTATGTGTCTACAGCCAGTATAAATATTTGACTCTTTCAATGAGGGATTAATTTCAGACGTCAGACTTGAGATTCTGATGTCTAAAGTCAGTCCCGGCACTGAAAGGTTTAAACGGATAAGTAGAGAAGTATGTTACCTGTGCTTCCATATCAGCTTTACGGGTGTTGATGTTGTTGATAGTTTGCATGACGTTACTGGTTCCTTCAGGACAGCCTTGTCCTGAGTCTATCAGGGTCAAGCCCTGCTGCTGTACAAGCTGAATATCAGACTCCTTCTTACACAGATCAGTCAATAAAGTCTGAATAAAAAAAAATTGAAGATTCATGACATTATTTTTCTAAATTCTAGTTTGAAAAAGAAGATAAATTTTAATAAATGACCCATGTTAGCAGCAATTATGTCTTGATCGTTTTTATTAGCAGTTTTGAAGCTTTTGTCTAGCTAGCTAGGTTTAATAATAAAAAAATAGTTTCACTGGCTTGAAGTTGAGGATCGCGGTAGTTGAAAGGCTAAGTAACGTCATTCTGACAAATTATTCAACCGGAAATCCGCTTTCTTGATATAGAAAATATATTTAAATAATACAGCATAAATTGAATACATCTACAAATATAGGTTGAAGAAATAGAAACTGAAAGTACAATTATGTTTACCTTGCAGTCAGCTATGGCCTGCTGTATACTGGACTCATGGCCTATTGTGCCAAGCTGGTCAGCTCTACTCTGCTTTTCTTTCAACATTGACACCAAACCATTCACACCTTTCTCATAATCTTCCCATTTTAGTTGAAGTAATTCCAAATTCTTTATCCTTTCTGACACATCACTGGCTACAGACTGGTATCTCCTGCAGAATAAAACAATGAGTTGATTACATAACACTTAATTATCATGTGGTCCCATTAAAAAAAATGTTGATGTAAGATTACTGGCGTTGACATCAAATCACACTGTATTTATTGCACATTTTTAGCTGAGAAAATTTTGCCTGATATTGTAACTGCTAATCACGTCTATAGCCATTTTTAACCTCTCTGTTTGTCCCTCAAATATACAATTTGTAAGAGTAATGAGCATTAAATATGCAAAATAGGCATATATGATTATTCAAATTGTACAGATATAAGTATTTTTTGTGGGGAAAACATTTAAATTATATAATGTAGCACTTAAATTGCCAATGAATTGCTTAATTCTACTGCACATATAGCATGTGATTATGGTAAGTTTATTAATTGTTATTATTATTTATCTGCGATTGAGATCTCTGGAACTGGAATTAATTGCAGACTGGTTAAAAAATTCTGCAAAAAATAGAAAGACGTAACTGCCATTTGGAAATAACGCTAACACTTGCCTGTTCATCACTCCTAGCCTCTCAGCAAATTCAAGACGAGAGTTGCTGTGAATACCGCTATCTTGATCAAAGCTGCCATCGAGATCTCTGGAACTGCTATTCATCGCAGACTGGTTCACAAACTCTACCGTCAACTGTTTGTTTGCCACATCTACTTTCAGACCCTTTAAAAATAAATACAGTAGTCTGCAATTAAGAAATATCATTACAAAGGAAAATATACTGTTTTGTCTTATTTCTAAAAAAATCACCCATTTGAAGCTGTGTGTCGCGGTACTCAAGTGAGTGAAAATTATGCATATTTGTTTAATTTGAGATCAAACATTTCCAAATGTTTAAAACACATTTCGTTCACAATATCCGTAATTTGATCGGCTAATAAAAACGACAATAGTCAGTAGGATACGGGTTAACTTTTAAACCACCTTACTTGTAAACTGAATGACAAAAATAGGATTTGGGAGTGGAAGGGTTAAGACAGACAGACACAAAAGAAGAAGAATTAATAGTTATCATATTTGAATGTTGTCATATCAATTGATCAATAAATGTAAAGTGCAGATTATCTATAGCCTTGGTAAAAATATATGATCTGCAAGAAATTATTGTTTTCTAGGAGGGTAAAAACTGGAGAATAATAATTAATCTGTTTCAGGATATAGTTCTTGTCAGTTGATCAATACCGATGGTATATTTCACTTTTGATTAATGTAAAGTAATATAGTCTGGATAAAAGAACTATAAAATTATAATCCACGAAAAAAACACCATTGTTTTCTTCTCACCTTGTACTTTTGTAACATAATCTGTACATCCATGAGGTTAGTGAGAGTATGGCCCTCATCCTCTCTGAGTGCCGTCTCCAGCTGCTCTAGCCACAGGATCAGCTCCGTGAGTGCCTGTCGTGAGGGTAACACCTCCATCTGGGCTCGATGGAGCTGCTCCTCGTTACCGGGCAGAGCTTGCATCAGCTGCACCCACAGCTGGTTGATGTTATCTAGTCTGTCCTGCAAGGCGCTGTCGTTAGGTCGGGACCTTAGGAGTTGTTGGCCCAGCATGGTCACTTTAGTCTTCAGTGGCTGCTGGTTCTCAGCCTCTTTACGGAACTCCTGAAAATATTATAAGGTGGAATTAAAATTTATCTTAATTTTAACTCCTTCATTTTTCAACTTAAATATAACAAATATAACTAACTTTCACACACTTGAAGAATTGTGGGTCAAACTAGAGAGATAAAACTTGGTAAGCCTGTTTGTAAACCTAGAATTTTTTATTCTGAGGAGATAAAGCAATTAAACAATAAGTTTCATCACAATTAAAGATTTCACCTAGTTTTACACCATGCAAAAGAGTGTTTGTGAGTAAGCAGATGCCAAGAATTGAAGAATATTGTCACTTTCAAACCATTTCCAGGGTATGCCATTTTATCTGATACATTTGAGAACAAAAGTTCATTGCAAATCATTTTTTAAAACAATTTTTTAAACCAATTTTAGAATGTAGTTTGAAAGTGTGACCTACTTAGTATTATGTTAGATCTGTAATAATCAAGTTACAGTTAAATTTGAATCAATAAGTATTAATTTTTATACCAGAAACATTTCCATCTTCTGTCTGAGCATGGTGATAGAGCTGTTAGGGTTGTCCTCCACTAGGCTGATGGTTGGTAGTCTATTTAGGGCTGTTTGAAGCCATGTCTCTAATGTGGCAGCTTCTCGTTCAAAATGCTCCCATTGATCAACCAGATTCTCCAACCTGTAGGAAATAAACAAATATTAGTGAAAAAAATATTGAAACAATAGAAAATATGATATTTAAAAAGAACAATCTTGAACATTTCAATCAATCAATCAATCAATCAATCAATCAATCAATCAATCAATCAATCAATCAATCAATCAATCAATCAATCAATCAATCAATCAAGCAATCAATCAATCAATCAATTCGGTAACTTCTATAGCTTCTACGAGCTCAGAAGCGCAGAATCCAAATCCAAATCAGCTCAATGTAGAGAGTCAAAGCTTAAGTCGTCAACTGGGTGTCGAATCTCCGAGGAATTAGGGGGGAAAAGCCGAATCGAAAAGAAAAGTCTTCAGCATTTTTTCAAATGAGGTGACTACTTGCATTTCTCAAATTAACCGGCAGTGAATTCCAGGTGGAGGGAGCTGCAACTGCAAAAGCTCTTGACCCCCATTTTGTTCGAAAACGTGAAACAGTTACCATATTTGTGTTGGAGGATCTAAGCAGTCGTAAATTTTGAAGTGGGATTAAATGATTAAAGAGATATGTAGGTTGGTGAAAAAGCAAGGCTTTTAAAGTGATAGTACAGAGTTTAAAACGTATGAAGTATTTTACTGGTAGCAAATAAAGAAAATTTAAGAGAGGCTTAGATCTTGTAAAACGAGACGCTTAACAGACTACACTTGCAAGATAATTTTGTATCCGCTGCAATCTTTCAATGTCCCTGTCAGGAAGATTGTACGAAAGGGAATTGCAATAGTCAAGATGACTAGTAACTAGAGAACATGCAACAGATTTTGCAGCTTCTGGGCTAAGGTACTTCCTAATACACTGAAAGTCAAGGATGTGATAGAAGCATATTTTGCAAGTCTGAGAGATTTGTCATTTGAAGTTAAAATCACAATAAAAAATGAATCCCAAATTTCTAACGAATGCTTTAGGAAGTGTGTCATGGTCAAGTAATAATATAGGGAGTAGATCTTTGAACTGAATTACAAATTTATTGAATCTGAAAATATTCATTCATTGTCAACATGAAGCCATTATTTCATATTGCCATTTCTAGCCTCATAATGTATAAGAAAATTACTTATATCGTTTTGGAAATAAAGGGAAAAGTTCATTAGGTATACTAGCTACATGACTCACCTTTTTAATGAGTTATCTGTACTATTGCTGATTTGCACCCAGTTTTCAGAGAATTTATTGACCTTGGTCTCCAAAGGAGCACACTTGAGATTCTGGAGTAAATGACGCCCTTTATCCCCCACTTGGTATAAAGTGGCTTTCTCATCAGCCAAGGCTCTCTGGATTGTATGGTAATCCCAGATCTTGCTACGTAATTCATCCAGATCGTCATCTTCCTGTGCTTCCTCGGGTAACTGCCTCTCTAACCGTGACACCCACGCCTCGGAATCATCAAACTGCTGATTAAAGCTGTGCCACTGCTGTACAAGTTGTTGTAGCTTCCGGCCCTGAATACTGGCTTTATCTTGTACAACACGAGTCGTATTGTTCAGGTGGGTGTGTTTTGACTTGTACTTGTCTCTCGTTGGCTGATCTAGACTCTCTGCCATTGTGTCTAACAAAGTACGGTGACCTTCCAAGTCAGCAAAAAAGTCCTGAGAAAAAGATGAGTGGAAGAATATGTAAAATTTATCAGTGACAGAAAAATCTGCATCTCTAATTGTGATAAACTTGTACTCATATCTTCTTACTAAAATCAATATACCAAAAGAAGGACATGAATTGAAAATTGATATAAAATTGTCTACTCTATGACAAATTTACAACAAAACATTAATCGAATAGAACTATCTTTAAAAGATAAATAGGCCTAAAATACAAACACTACTACTAAACAATTTGCATATATTTTCATGTATACTTTACTGCTTGTTTACTGCTGAGACACAAATTATTATTTTTCAATCAGTTGAAGCTGGAATTGCTAAAATTGATTAACTGAGCAACTAACACAAACTATTAATTTCATTTGAGGGACATTGTTTTGATTGAAACTTGCTCAAAACTGTACTGGTATATATTGTAAAGCCTAGCAGGACAAGGGTAAAATGATATATGCGCAGTGGCTCACAGTATGAGTTTGTAGTTGTTGCTCCACATCGGCTAACTCTCCCACAACCAGCTGATCTTCTTGTTTCAGTTTGCCCTGAGCGGTCGCCAGATATTCAGCATACTGCTCCAATAGTCTCTCATACTGTCTGTGTAAACCATTGTACTTTTCTAATGATGCTTTCTTCTGACTGGCCTTGAAATAATGAAAAATACCATTATTAATCAACTGATGCTGTGGTTTTCACTATGAGATGTATATCAGTCTCAACCCATATCACGCTCTACTTGTAGATTGAGCACAATGTATGGTATTTATGTCATATGTGACTTGATCTTGTGAGAAAATACAAACATTATTCATTTTTCATGCAATAAGGTGTTCGCCTAAAGGCTCACACCTTATTCATTGAACGGGTGTTGTATTTTCCCATGATATCGCACTTAAAAAAAACCCGTTTCCACATCATATAGACATCCTACCTGTTGTTGTAGTTTCTGCCAGTGAGTTTGTAGAGCAGCCACCTCAGTCGGCAGGCTGATCTGAGGGTCAGTGATAATCATCCCTTCACCCTGAGACAGTAGGTCGTGTAACTCATTCTCGTATGAGCGCACCTCCTCCTCCAGTGCTTCACACATCGCCGCTTGCTGATCCACAGGAAAATCCTCCAGCTCAGCATAGCGGAGTACAGCATCAGCCAGCTTGTTCCTAAGTGCCTTCACCTGGTCCTGTGATAAGTGGGAATGCTAAATTGTATAACTTTGTAAAACAATTGTGTTTAAAAAATATAAGGGGAGGAATTGAGATAAAGGGAATATGGAATTGTGTGAGCAAAATATAAAATGTTTAATGAATAAATTATAATATAACACATCTTTCTGACTAACCCCTGTCACACATTAGCTATTAACCCTTTGAGTACTAAATTAAAAATTCCCCCCCACTTGAAGTTGTGCTTCGCTACCACGAACCACAACTTCAAGTAGGTGAAAATTATTCACCTATGTTTATTTTGAGACCAAATATTTCCAAATCTAGATGTTTGAACACACATTTCATTCCCAATAACAGTGATTTGATCGCGTAATAAAACAGATTAACTCTAGTCTTGCGTAGCGGTGAAACAGTTGATAAGATGCTTAGACTATATAATTCACAGACAGATCAGATTAAGGAGGTATCAAAAACAATCTTTGTCATGATTAATCTTTCAAAGATGAATTTTATTAAAAGCCATTGCATTAAAATTATATGCAATACAAAGCAGTTATTGGTGGGAGAAATTGGTGCCTATTGTCCACTATCACTGACCTGGTAACTTGACCAGTTGTTACTTTTTTCTTCCAGTGTTGACTCTTTCAGCCGCGCTTGCTCTTCTAGATTTTGCAGCCTGTCATTCAGGTCTTTGATTGTCTGCTGTATAAATGCTCGGCTGTCTGCACTGGTTTCTGTGGCCAGTCTTTGTGAGGCTTGTGACATCACAGCTATCTCATTCTGTAAAGCTTGGATCTCACACATTATTCCCTGAAAGTAGAAAAACATATATATTCTTGCCTGTGTATAATGCAGATACATAATCACCCATATCAATGTTTAGTAAGATATATATATATATGCATTATTTATACAGCCTAATACAATCTGAAATTTAGAAAAAAGTTGGGTGTGACAAAAACATGCTGAAATACTCCTCTAAATTACAAGTAAACAATCAATAACAAACTTTATTTTAACCCTTTTAGTGCCAGGAGCGTGCTTATACTTCAGATATTAAAGTCGATCCCTGCACTGAAAGAATGAAAACAATTTATAATGACCGCAGACTTCAAACTGAAAACCCTTTAGTCTCCATAGTTTAAACAAACATATTTCAGCGCTTTGAGGGTTAATCTCTTTTGTCAACACATGGCATATTTTCAATACAATTTATTGAACAAAAAAGGCATACAACATCACAATAGGGATGTTTTTAGCCTTCACTTCACATATTATACTTTGGTTTTTTATAAAACAAGCCCATTTCCAATCACCTTAACCTTTTCAAGCCTCAATTTACCATTGTCATTTTCATCCACTACAAGCCGCGAATTGCTGTCGCAATTCTCGACGTGTAGTGGATGAAGATTATTTGATGTGGTTTAAAAATTAAAGGAAATTGCAATGTATTGGTAAACAAGTTTCATGGAAATACTCACTCTAAAACCCTTGGTTATAGGGAAATTAAGTTTGTTTTCAGCGATGTGAAATGATGCTTTTATGCATCTTGAGGGCTTAAAGGGTTAAGTTAGGAATTACAGCAGCACTTCACACCTCAAGGTGAGAAAAATGATGGAAAATTTATCGACTTTAGGATGGTTAACATTATTTACCTCATTAGCTTGCATGTGTTGTTTCATATCCTGACCCACGGCATCTCGGCTAAGCAGTCTTTCTTCCACAGCATCTAGCCATGTGGATATGTTAAGCATCGCTTCTTGATACAGCTGCTGAAGGTGTAGGGTCTGTTGTAAACGGCCTTCTGAGTCTTCAATCTAATAAAAACAATCTTTTTTTTAGTACAGCAATGCACATGCCCTATTTACAAAGAATCTCAGTAGTTCAAACAAGGTGGGTTGGTGAAATTTGTTGGAAAGCAATTCACCCTTTAAAACAATAAATTAGAGCATTTTTGTGCCTCACTCCTGCGACCAACAAATTAAACTGGGTAAAAATTAATTTCATATGTAGAATTTAATCCAAAAAAAATGGCAATCTAGCAAACCTAATGCTTATTTCTACTAAAAATCCTCTAGCAAACAAAATAGCCAAAAACGCCTACAGAGGACTTAAAAGGGTTAACCCTTTAGCCGCCAAATTATTCAATTTGAATTTTCACCCACTTGAAGTTGTGTCTCCCTGACGCTATCCACAACTTCAAGTGAGTGAAAATTATTCAGATATGACAAGATGGAGGTCAAAAAATTTATCTTTAACAGGTTTAAAAGCTGATATGTAATGTGCTAATGAAAAAATGTAAAAAACGAATATGAACTGCACAGGCGGCTAAAGGGTTAAGGAACAACATTTTTCCACCACTCGTCCTTCTTACCTGTCCTTCCATTCTGTCCCAACATGTTCTCAACTGGGCCAGAGAAGATTTGGCATTGGATAATTTATTGTTGATGTCTGGCTCGTATGTGGGAGATGCAGGGCGGTTCAGCCAACTAGTTTCTGCTCTAAAATCCTGAATAAAGTCGAACTAATTATTAGTTACATTCATGTCAGTAGTAAAAATAATAATAATTTATATAAAACTGAACTGAAAATGAGTGTATGATTTTTAATGTAGAGACTAAATCATGAATTCGTTTTTGTATAATTACAAAAATGTTACTAACTTTTGGCTTATCTTTTTCCAGTGTGTTTTGTATTTGTTTTTGTTTATCTGACAGTCGTTGTTTTAATCGCTGTAATCTGTTGGTATCTCCTTGACCTCCTTCCTGGTCGCTGTCACCGACCACTCTCTGTACGTCCTCAGACACTGAACGGATCAGCTTCTGGTGCTCAGAGAGGTCAGACTCCAGTTTCTGTAAAGAAAAGCAGAGCATAGCTGAATATCTACTTGCAGTGAGGTCATTTGTGGTGATGCCTCAAATGTATATATGCATAGACATTCTAGCTTAAGCTCAGTGGGATATCACCAAAAGGCCCTTCGATATACAGACCAATTCTGGTGGTATGCCAATAAACCCACTGCCCCCCCCCCCCCTTCATAAGATTTTGAATCCGCCCTTAAACTATATAAAATACATTTATCAGGGCACAAAATAAGGCCATTCCGGGCGTCCGAGTCAAACCATTTTGCTGCTGGACAAACAATTATCATTCTCAGGGTTTACGTCAGACAACAAGTCAAAAATCGATAAAGATTTACAGAAATATGTGCATTGCTTCTGTGCATGGTGCAGATTATCTCGTCACAATTTGTGTTTTCATAACAGAATGGCAGGGGCTGTGCTGCTTGTAAAATCATGAGACAGGCCACCTTCTATATGTCTCGAAATTCAGACAAGTAAACCCTTTTGTGAACAACCTGAAAAGCTGGTCAGGTTGTCCGTGGACAACCTGACCAATCATCTTTATTTCGTACCCTGTTTATGACCAAAATATGTCTTGGTAAATACTTGTTATTAGCACAACTTGTGAGACAATTATTTAAATGGAGTGTGTTTCTCACCTGCTGGAGATCTTGATGTTGTAAGCTCACGGCAGATAAAGACTGAGCACTCTCATCCACCAGAGGTACAGCCTGCTCAGAAAACAATTTAGTCTGGTCCACCCAGCTTTGTAAACTGGACACATTTGCCTTGTACTCTTCCAGCTCTCTCTTCTTTGATTCACTGTCTTCGAGTACATCTTTGAGCGCCACTTGCTGGTTGAGTATGTCTAGTTTTAGCTGAGCTGTGTCTGTTTGTAGGATGGTCAGCTGGGTACGTAAAGTCTCGGCAGATCCCGGGGGCTCATTCTCCTCCAGATATGCACATTCATCGGCCAGCTCTGACAACTGGTCTTGTCTCTCACACAACTCTCTTTGTAGACGCTGGAAATAGAGATAAAATGACCATGTGAAAAGGATGACAAAGAGAAATCAAAGACCCAGATAATTTTATGGAACATAGCTTTGTGATTGCTCAGGAAAGAGTAAGCTAACATTTTTCGTAAATTTATTACCGGTAGTCAAATTGAACAGATATAAAAAATCTCCATATAAAAAATTACAGCCGACCATAAATACAAGTCTTGAAATATAATTATTTAAAATAAAGAAAATACCAAAAATAGATTTATCAAATATGGAGAGGCTCATCAAGCCACGAAATTCTGTGCTGAAAAATAACTGTTTTTAAAAAATGCTAAAAATCTCCTTACAAAGTGTCAAATGTACAAGAGCTGCAGTTTGAATTAAATGAAAATGTT
Source organism: Flabesymbios commensalis (assembly GCA_964017125.1). Classification (NCBI taxonomy): domain Eukaryota; kingdom Metazoa; phylum Annelida; class Polychaeta; order Terebellida; family Flabelligeridae; genus Flabesymbios; species Flabesymbios commensalis. The sequence continues at coordinate 16,263,735 of OZ024906.1, forward strand.
AAATAATAAGTCAATATTTAAAAAGATAAAAAAGGAAAAGAGAATGAATGACATATCGCAGAATAGAAAACCGTATACAAATGTCCATGAGTATAATAAGTATAATACCTCATTTTCCTGGAGTTGTCTCTGTAAATCGTAAGTATCATATGATGACATGGGGTCACCAGCACATGCTATTTTACCATCACACAGCCACTTCTCTAATTCTGCCAACTTCTCTACAAAGCCTTCCACAGCTTCTGAATGTAACTGCTTGTCATCTGATAGATTCTAAAATGTGCAAAAAAAATATGCGAACTGTCTATATTTTAAAACGTAACAATATCACCATGTATCATGTATACTCAATTGAAGAGGACATTTAAAAAAAAAAGAAATTTGTGGATATACCCAACATTATTTTGTTTAGAAAATATTTCTAATGACTGAAATGTTTCTAGATACAGAAAATTGGCAGATATACTCAATACCATTGACATATTTGTTTTCTAATTATTCTTCATACACAGCTACTTTAATCCAACATTAATATTATTTAATGTGCAGAACAAAGATAATTCAGTAAATACCGCCTTAACAGATAAGTTTTCCTACCTTCATTTCATCTTTCTTGTCATAAGTTCTTCTGCGTAATGTAGACAATTTATCTGCCATAACTTTGATTGTTGCAGAAATGCTATCACGACAAACACTATCATCAGTACGAGCAGAAATGTCTGAGCCACGCTCCCGCACTGCACGCAAATCAGCTTCTATCAGCTCCATGTCAAGCAATAAATTCTAAAATACAAATTTTCATGCAATTACTTCAAGCAATTTTATGAAAAAATCAGGTTTAATAATAAGAAAATAAGTAAAGAAAACATATACGTTGTAAAACACCTTTCATATTTATAAAGGTGTGGAAAAATATACAAGAGTTTAGAAAATGTGATATATGTATCACATTTAAAGAATATGGTTGAGAACACAAGACTCACAATGTGCTACTGAGGATTTCAATAGATCTATGTGCTCATTATTATGTAGTGCAGTGTATTATATAGAGATCAAAGATGAAAAGAATACATTTATAAATGAGTGCACAACTAGGCACAGAGAAATTTTACAAATCAAAAAGCGTTCATAAATTTTGCTCAAGTTATAAAAAACTGGTGCTATTTTTTATGTTTTGACTGTCAGGTGTGAGTGATGGATCCCTTTAACCCTTACAACGCCTAAATATTTTTGTATAAACCATGGAGACCAAAGGCTTATTTTCAATTTGAAATCATCATAAATGTCTTAGTTAGCTCTTTCTGTTTCCTTTGAATACCTATGTGATGGGTCTTCGGCCATTATAAATATTTTACCCTTTCAGTGCGGGGAACGTCTTTGGACATCAGAATCTGACATCTACAGACGTCTAAAGACAGTCCCCGCGCTGAAAGGGTTAATGTATTGTGTTGACTGCCACCCACCTGGACCTCTTGCTGAGCGTCATCGGGGTCAGTTATTTGTTGCAGCTTAGCCTGTACCAGCTCCAGCTTATCTGATAAATCACTGACAGACTGATGATAAATGTCCTGTCTCTGAACAGCAGCTTTAATCTCCATCTCTCTCTGTCCAAGCTAAAACAAGAGAGATTATTAAGTAATGATAAAAACAAGGTGTTATTACAGGAGTACTGTGTGTAAGTAGATGTAAACATGCATTAGGATGACATTCATTATGCGGGGTATATGCATCAAACTAAAATAAATAATATATAACTAAGTTTTGACTTCAAGCAGGTATAATGACTAACTACATGATTTCTAGTAAGGAAAATAATATTCCTCAGCAAAACTATTACATCTATTCTGTAAAGATTTCATTCTATTGCTCTACACTGTCAGCTAAAAAACATTTACTTCTGAAAAATCTACTTTATCAAAAAACAATGGCTGAGCTTATGAACTTCAGCAAGCATAATAAAGAATAGTCAGCAAACAGATACAGTAATCACTAAGCCAATTAACCATATACCTATATGTCTACTGCGAGGGACAGCCTTTTTATCAAAGAGTTTTGAAAATGAAGTTGGTAGTTATCAGATCATATCTGTTAGTTTCGCATTGACAAATAATGATACTTTTTTGAAGACTTGAAAAGATTTAAATTTAAAAAGATGGATTATAATTAATACATCAGTGGTAATATGACATGCTTTAGTGAGACAAAGTTAAAAAATATTTAGAAAATTTGCTTGTTGGAGAACAGCCAAGTTCAAACAGTAATCTCTACAATTTCACAGTTATCACGTTTTTCTGCCTAAAATTTATTAAAATGCATATCTGCTTGTAATGTCAAATAATTTTTTTTATAAATAATAATAGTAATAAATGATAATCAATTGAGCAAATATTAGCTGCGATAGAATACGTTGTATTAAATCTGTTCATGAACTATTCAAAACATATTCATGATAATTCTAATAAATTTGAAAAAGTTGTTTTTTGATAAATAATCAGAGCTGTAAATTTGGAGTATATCTCTTTAAAATATAGGACATTTGTAAATAATTATTACTATTTTGGCAATGAGATAATAAACATTATCAGAAATACATACTGTATTATGTATTTCTGACATTATGTACATAATCTAACGTAAAGATGGTCTACAAGAAAAAGCTAGTTATAATACAAGTATGCAAAAAACACACAAGTCACGCAGTGCCACACAAATATCAAGGTGCTTTCAGGTAGGAAGCGCTATGTACAGGTAAAGGTAAGAGAGGGAATATCAGAGAAAATGCCATAAACACTGATAAACAGTAACATCCACAAACAAATCCATCTGATTAAGTGATTATAATCATTTCAATTCGTTCAATCATTGCATACACTTAATTATAACATGTAATCATCTGAAACAAAAATTTAAGGCATAAATGACAGCACAACATCCGTAATTTCCTACATTTAGCACGCATTAAAAAGTTGAACCTCTTGTTTTTAATTCAGTGATTCTGTTGATACATCAAATTGGCAGTTACACATCTGATTTCAAATAAATAATGTACTTAACCCTTATAACTTATATAGCAGTATTTTAGTTATATCCCAGCAAACACATGACATCAACCCGGTGTTGGTTTATTGTTGGGGCAGCGTTGTAGACGGTAGCCCAACATTGAACCAACGCTGGGTCAATGTCTCACGTTTGCTAGGATATACGTCTACTGTGATCCCAAGTCTTCAACCCTTACATCGCTGAAATGTTTTCGAATAAACCATAAAGACCAAGGGGTTTTTCAATTTGAAATCATTATAAATGTCTTAGTTATCTCTTCCCGCTTCATTTGAATACCTATGTTATAGGTCTACAGCCATTATAATTTTTAAAATTCTTTCAGTGCAGGGACCGTCTTTAGATGTCTAAAGAATGATGTAAAACAGGTTCCACTGTAGTTGTAACTATAACCTTCACCATTTTTAAATGCAGAATTCTCGTGAAATGGGATTTAATATTATTTTATTTACAATAAATAAAGCAGATTCAGATTCTAACACTTAGTCTCTCGATATCAGGTTCCTTGAACAGCTGACATATCTGCTGTTTTTAAATACATTCCTTCAATTAACTCAAAAAACACAAACTGTGATATCTTTAAGAAATAATACAATTAAAGCTGATATGTATATAAGGATACCCTATTCCCATTTCACTCTGTGTTATGAACACTACATGAAAGCAGCCACACAATATTAATGTTGAGCTGAACAGCAGCCGGGTTGGAGCTGATGAACAGCAAACATCTACCTGCATTTGTAACATCTGCCAAGAAATATTAAGTTCTGCCAGATTGTGTGTAGACACGGCAGGAGAGAGGCGATTGAGATTACTGTCCAATGCCACAGTGGTATGGTGTGGCACGGCTAGACACTCGCTACTCAAAGACTGAAATCATAACCGGCCAAATACTGTTAATACAAGAAATAAGCAGGGCAATAACTTAAAGGAAGCTATCAGTAATTTCAGATGGATGTAATATTAATGAGAATCTTTTATAGTAAATTAAGTGCGAAGGATATTTTTTAAGATCGATAGAATGTGTTATTACAGTCATGGTGAATAAAGCAGTGCTATGAGTTTCAGGTTTTGTTTTAGATGTTCTTTTGCTTGAAATTTTGCTTGCAAGAACAATTGCAAAAGCAATGAAAAAAAGAGTTAATGTGTTTATTATGTTTTTTTAAAAATTGTCTCTACATTTAAAACAGAAATTAAACCCTCTTAACCCTTATCAAGCTAAGTTAATAGATGTGAATTTGCAGCCACCTGAATTTGTTTCTAGCTACCGCGACCCACAACCTCAAGTGGCTGAAAATTACTCATACCGGTATCTGTTTAACTTGAGCACAAATATTTGCAAATCTTGATGTCTAGACACACTTATAATTTAAACTAAACTTAAATCCAGTGATTTGGGCGACTAATAAAACCATAATCATGATCAGCAGGTTAAGTGCTGAATTGTTCATCTAAGGGGTCTTCCTAAAAGTTTGTAATGTCACAAAATATAAACACTGTTCGTGGTATTGGTGGGTGGTTGTTTATTATCACTAGCTAAGAAGATCTCTGATTGTGAGATGCAATTTGTGGAAAAGACTGCATGATAAAAGGCTTTCTGCATATATAACAACAAATAAATTATTTCAAACGCTGGAATATTGAATTTATATAAATTGAGGAAAATGTTTTGTTTACAGCCATTATAATAAATTAATGCACATTTCGGCAATTAAGGGTTATCATCGTCATAAGGAAAAACATTATACCAATGGTTTAGATGAAAGAATGCCGCACACACAAGTTTGTTTGACAAGTAAACAGCACAAAACAGCATAGGTGTTAACAAAATCAATGTTACATAGGTAGTAAACACATGGAAATTGTATGATGCACATTCAAATTATACAGCTCATCATAAATTATGTGTTATTTTTTAAACATTTTTTTACAAAACTATTATCATATACAGTCGTTATCTGTTCGATTTTGTTGTATTCTTATATTTTTTGCAGCTCATATATTTAAAATGATATATTATATACATTTAAAAAAAATATCAAAATCAATTCATCACTTGAAAATCTGTTCCTGAATTTACAATATATATACTGTAAAATTATACATAATAAAATTATATTAATTCATTAATATAAAATAAATATATATACATGTACTGTGTAATCATATTGGAGTAACTACTGTAGAGAAAATGATTACCTGTGTGGGAACTGAAGAGTCGGGAAAGGAGACAGTACTGAGATTATTGTCAGCGGGATCAGTGACCAGACGACTGGGGATGACATCTTCTGCTTGTATCTGGCCATGACGTGCAGGGTAATGTGACCTAGATGGGGGCTGATTCAAGCTAGAACTCTCCATAGTCACTGATGATCTCTGATGTGCAGGAATTTGTCTTAGAGCAAGGGGATCATGCAGAGCATAGCCTTCTCTTGATAAATCTACTAGATTATTTCCAGATTGCCCGTTCTTATATCCAGGCTGGACTTCTTCATCATGCTCTCCTTGTTGCAAAGGAGCCTGCATTAAAATAAGAGAATCCTTTACAGTCAAACCTTCTCTCTGCAAATCTACTGTGTTATTCTCAGCTTCACCTTGCATTCCAGGTCGAATTTCTTCATTTCCAAACTGCATTGTTGATAAACCAGTCTGGTGAGTCCTGGTAACCATTGGTACCTCTGTTTCTGTCGTGGTATTAGATGAGACACCCGTGAGTTGACCTTCCTTTATGGCGTCAATGGTTCCATCTTCATCTTTAGTAGAGGAGGAGTGAACTGGGAGTGAAGAGGCAGGGATATCTGATGTAACTCTACTCTTGTCTGTGAGCCGTATACTAGCAGTTGCTTCTTTCCCAGAGGTAGAATGATCACCTTCAGCACCAGGTTGTGATGCCTCCATCCCTTTAAGCTCATCACCCTCTTGCTGGGTCAGTTGGTGGACATATTCATCCATGAGATGACCGGTGTCATCTGATACAGCAGACAGGGAGCGAGGTGGACATTTCTGATCTGTTGAACAGGGCAGTTTATCTTGCAAACTTTCAACATTGTTATTGTCTTGAAGAAGTTCTAAACCTTCAGACTCGGGTTGTATATCTTGTTTTATTGAAAAAGAGGCCTTCTGTTCAGCTGTAGCTTGTACATCATTATCTGGGTTTAACTGGAGAAGTGTACGATCAGGATCATCATCAGAGAACGCGTGCGTGGACATTGTAGCAGTAAGTGTATCATTACAAGGTGTGGTCTCCTCAGTAAAGCCAGACGGTACTGTCTCAGTATATGTACATACTCCACTGTCAAGTTTACTAATGGTTTTCTCATTTGACTTTTCAGATGTATCCCCAGGGAATGTAAGTACAAATGAATCCAAGCTAATAGATGAGGTGGAAGCAAGGTTATCAGCGTCAGGATTAATTTCATGATTTTCACGAGGCGTGCTGGTGGACAATGGTATATTGAGCTGTTGCATCTGTTGAGAGAGATCCCCACTCTTTCTGTTAACTTCTGTTAGTTGTGATTGCCATGATTGTATCTGTGCGGCTAATGCCTAGAAACAGCATGCATTGTTAAACAGGTTAAAGTGTCATGTGCAACAGAGTATACAGAACTGTATCCATTACATGCCCCTCGAATACATATAGAACATCTGAAAAATTGTACGAAAACTAATTAATCTGTGTCTACTGAAATGAAACGGTGAAAAATCTCAGAAAAAGTATATATGTTAATAATATTACTAAGTTTTATATTTTTAGTTTCAGGGACAAAATAAAAATAAAACTATGATTGTTTAAAAAAATTGAAATGTTATCTCAGAAAAAGAACTCTGTTATATATGTTAATCATATTATTAAGTTTTACATATTTAGTTTCAGGGACAAGAAAAAAATAAAACTGATTTGTTATTTAGAAATAAATAAACTGATTGTTTTCAAGTCTAGATAATAATGGATTAGTTGGTGAGAAAACTTACAAATGTCTGTTAAATGGAAGGATAAATCTTTAAAAAGATTGAATCATTTAGTTAGAATAGTTTTTTCTCATTGATTCTATAAGTTCAGACAAAGAAAGCTTGCTGACAACTGACATTGATATCTAGCTCACGCAACCAGACCCGAGTAAAATTAAGACTCTTAATGAAAAGAGCCATCCACGTGAAACAAAACTGAAGTGGCTTGATGATTGTTCCTTGCATAGAAACTTATAATGCAGAACCTGCCATATCTGCAGATTTTACAGGTGATATTTTTTTTTGTGGCTGGACAAGTTAGAGTGGCTCTGACAAAAATCTAATTTAATAAAATCTAATTACCTACTTAGATTCAAATTACAAGTACATATCATAAATTAAACACATCGTATTAGTCAGAAGTTTTTAAAAAAAATATATTAATATAAAATTTTTAATGTAAAATAAAAGGGATACTTTACTTTCAACACAGTTAAGGAGGTGTCATCAAAAAGGAAATACTGTAATATGTCCAACTAGCATAAAAGGGAAGATATTTATATCTAGTAAATAACTGCTTGTTCATAAATCAATAATTTACTGTAAGCAAATACTTCAACCTAAAAAAATCATTAAAAGGAGGCAAATAAATATTCCATATAAGATTCAACAAGTGTCCTATTTGATGTAGGACAGAGTTGTTTGTTTCACAACATATTTTACGTACCACGACTGAGAATGACTACTAGTTTAAACTACAACAACTAATCTAGTTCACACAATGGCTTGTAATAAAGAGCAAACCGGAAATGAAAAATATATACAGTAGGTCATGAAAATGTGAGAGCCATCAAAAGACATGCAATGAGGGGCAAATACAAATAATGAAACAAGCTAAATACTTAACCTTACAATGTTTAACCAAAACTAAGCAAAATATGTATATATATATAGCCTGTAAGCTTGCAAGAAACGGGTGAATGCCATTTATTTTGTAACATACGTGATGCTCTTCCATGATTTGCCGCAGCTCAGCAGGATTAGCTGAGCTGGGGACAGGAGTTTGTAGACGTTGCTGGGCATCCGTTATTTTTTTACTCAGGTCCTGAACCTCAGCTTTATATTCTTTATCCAGATCTGACGCCTTCTGTAGCTTGTCATAATCATGTAAAGTGTCCTCCTTCACTTGAGCTATATCTAGTTTCCAATCAGCCATGTCTGTCTGGAGATCAGATACTTTTTCTGCTGTCAGAGGTAAGCTAGATTGTTTTGCCTCCACTTCCTGAAGTTTGGCTTCACATTCCTGAATTTCGTCCATCATCAGCTGTTGTAATACAGCATGAAGAGTTTTAAACAGTCACCCGAAACTAGATACTACCTAATACTATGATGTACAGTAACAATACAATTAACAAACCTGTAAATTGGTAAATTTAAGAATAAAAAGAAAAGGGAACATGTAAATTCAAGTAATGATAACATTTTAGAAATACTAATATTAACCTTCATCCTACCAATGCAGCCGCTATAATTTATTCAAAATTGTACAATAGTTCATTTGATATCAGCTTAGTTATTGATAGTACAGTAGCTTTTTATGTGTTAGATTATAATTTTTTAGGGAAAATTCAGGCCAATGAATTTTTTTTTTTTTATAATGTGAAATATTATTTTGTGCACATAACCGTCAACATCACGTGAAGGCTCAACATAAAACTTTAAATGTATTTTTTTAAATACCTTTTTTCGCACTAGCTGTTCTTCTAAAGATAAAGATGGATCTTGCCAGTCAGCCTGTTCTTTTACTCTTTGTATACGATCCTTGAGAGTGCTGACTTCATTCTCGCATTCATCCCATTGTGCCAGCATCATCTCATCCTTACTCAGACGTTGTACACTTTCAGCTTCACCAGCCATACACCTCTCACGAATGGCCTGTATTCTCTCTCTAGCCTCCGTCACATCTTGATATGGCTCCAGGAGGTCCAGTGTCTCTTCTATTTGCCTGAGCGTCTCTTCGTCCATCTGTGAGTTGGCCAGCTGTTCCTACAAATGTCAACCAAAACATTAACGCTTGTATGTGAGCACCTGTTGACACATGTTCTGAAGGGAACGGTCGTCATTTATTTGGAGCTGGAATTTCTAAAACAATTGACATCTTCACATGATGAAGTGAGTGAATAAGTGAGTGAATATTGCTTTATTTTGCTTTCTGCTCACATGATGAAAACAGCTATCATTTGGATAAATCTCCAAAATTACATCATCAGATATTAACGTGTTAGCAATCTCAATTTATAAATGAATAAAAACAAAGCTTCATACATCTACAATCCTATGCTAATACAATCTCAGAAACATTGTTTGTCTTCAAATAATTTTTTTATCCCTGTAGTCAGAGATACAATTGGGACACAAGTTTGTGTTGGTGAATATAAGTGAATTTCAGAAAAACATGCAATATTTGTTGGGGGGTTATTTTTACGAACTGTATCACATAATACTGGTACATAACTAGATCTGTATGAATGATCTCTACCTTTTGTTGTAGTATTTGAGCTTGAGCAGAGTCTCTGTTATTCCAGGTGATATTAGAGTTAACCAGGCTTTCTGTCTTGTCAGCACACTGTAGTAATAGCACTTCTCCGCTATCAAGTCTCTTCCACAAATCCTCTACCTTACAAAGATCAGCAGCTTGATTTTCAGCTTGAGACTGAACCTTTAAAAAAGGATATGTGGTATATTATTTTTGTCCAAAATGTTTATATATAAATCACAGATTAAAAGAGTTCTAGCGAAATATGACAACATTTTTTGTCATAAAAAAACATACAAAAGTAAAAAAAATTTATGGGAAATTTGGCTACCAGTACATGTATTTCCAAATTGTCTAATATGAAAATATTTAATACATTTTCTTTTGTGTGGAGAATGCACTAAGAAAAAAATCAGACCTCTTCGTATCTTTGCTGTAGTTGGGCAATTGTATCCAGCACTTGTTGATGTTCAGCAGGATCACCATCCGCCTTTATGGCATCAGCGTATGTCTGTAAGGCTTCTAATTTAGTCTTAAACACTTCAGCATCATCCAACAGTTGCTGAAACAGAGCAATCAGGTGTTTGTCTGTACTTCCTAAACTATCCATAGCACTCTTAATTGAATTATTGTGGGATTATTAAGTTATGATGTACGGTATGTAAAACACATGAAAAAAAATAATTACAAAATTTACACCTGCAAATAACAAGGCTGTGAATGGTTGTAGGGTATTCAATATGAGGGCAAGAGGTTTGGTGCTAAAACATCATTCCCAAATTTTACAAAATGGTCATAATATCTTTAGGAAAACTGATTTTTGTTCAGAAATTCATGGCCTAGCATTTACCTTATTTTTATCCTTTGCATTTTCATACGGATGCTGGCCACCTTCATTGGATATAGGTTCCTGTAGTTGTGATTCTGCCCCATTCAACCATGACTCCACCACCTGTATTTATTAACATGTCATAAAACAAGTTGTAAAAGGCAACAAAACATAACAGTGAATTCAATAACCCTTTTTTGCCAAAATTCCCCACAAAAGCATACTCCTGGAACCCAAGGTCATTTCAATGTAATTTCAAGGTCAAATAAGTTCATTTTCTTAACCCTTAAACCGCCGGTGCCGTCCATATTCGTTTTTTTACATTTTTTTATAGCACAGTACATATCAGCTTTTGAACCCGTGAAAAATAAAAAGTGACTTTATCAGCAAGATTTGAAATTTGTTGACCTCCACTTTGTCAAATCTGAGTAATTTTCACTCACTTGAAGTTGTGGATCACGTCAGCGAGACACAACTTCAAGTGGGTGAAAATTCAGATTGAATAATTTGGCGGTGAAAACGGTGAAATTGCAAACGCGGGTGGCTACCAAGGATTCGAATTATTTCGTGGTTGGGCAAGGAAGGGCTAAGCTCACTTGCTACACAAATCAAGACAATTTCATTGACCTTGCGACTGCGGCAGCTTAAGGTAAATAAGAAATGAGAGTAAATAGCTGTGTGCTAGGAGAGTAACCTAATGTCCATGTTCAATATATTATAATGTGTCCATAAAGTAAAAGTAGACATTACACATACCTTCAGATTTGCTTTACACTCTTGCCAGTTTTTACGTTTTTCACGAAGGTTTTCTTGCTGGTCTTGCAGACTATCTGTAACATTACCCTCGAGGTCATTCAGATTTGATATGAGTACAGCCAGGTCATCAGGTACAGGTAGATTCAGTTCTGAGTAACGGTCACGTTGTTGAGCTATGTGTCTTTGGATTTGAGCCATTTTGAGAGCAACGTCTTGCTTAAGTATCTGAAAATGAATAATCGTTGCATAAAGAAACAAGGCAAGAAGTTGGGAAAGTGTTTCCTGTTGATGGGTGAATACTTGTACTTGCATGTGTACATTACCTAAAAAGATATTGTTTGCATATAGATTACTTGCATCATCATAAAATAAAATTACATCTTAATCTTTTAGATCAAATGAGCACACAAATAATATGCCCATACGTGTAATAGAGAAAACAATATCCAGGTTATAATGGGGTGCACATTTTTATTACATCACATACAGAACCACGATCATAACTTCAAAGTCTGCTTACACACACATTATAACTTAGTGGAGGAGGTTACAAGAAGATAATAAAAATTTACCTCTTGGTTTTGTAGTTGTGAGTCTATAACTTTAGTTTCCGTGGCAGTGGAAGGTGAGTCTGTGAGTGATGACTGCACTGTTTGCAACCACTTCATTGTGTCGTTCACTTCTGTAGAGAGTGTTTCACGATCAGCTATTTCTGTCTCCAGTAATCTGTGCTGGTCCTGAGCTGACCACATTAATCTGTATACAAAGAATTAGTAGAATCAGGCATGTCATTGAAACATAAATGAATGGAGCTATATGCTAATTCCTTTACATACTTTCACAATATTTTGATTTACTATGTCTATGAGCTCTGAATTGCTACCATAATACCAACCTCGACTGATTTCTATCCAATTAATTTGATGCAAAATATATCAGATGATGCATCTTTGCGTCAATAAAAGAAATATACTTACTGCTCGGTTTTATCTTGAATTTGTAGCAGTCTTTGCTGTAAGGCTGATTTGGTGTCACCTGGTGGTAGTTGAGATAAGAGCTGTTGTGCTGAGATTTGAAGATCAGCCAGGGAACCTTGACCTCCTTGCAGTGATTCAAATCCACTCTGAATAAATAAATAAAAATTCAATTAAGATTAGATATTCAAAGTATATCGCTATAAATTCAAATCTTGAAATCTAAGCATAATAGTTGTAGAACATATAAAATAAGACCATGACACAGTAGATCTAGTAGGTAATCGAGATTGAGATCATGATATTCATACCAGGGGCTTAACATATAGGGTCGTTCATTTGAAAGTATTGATTGCGATTTTGTACAAGATACGTTTAAATACCTGTGGCAAACATAAAAATACAGTTATTTATATATATCTTTGTGAGAAAAATATGAAGACCTTTTAATAATGCATGTGAATTTTCTCAACAAAAATCGTTTCAAAAATTTTTGTGTCTATAAAAAATCATGAATTAAATGGACTGCTTTTAAGGTTATGTCAATATTGTTATATCTCACATCAGAAGAAGACAACAATAGTTTGAGATCAGCAGTAGATGCCTTTTCTACGTCTCCCAAGAACACGCTCCCCTCAGCTGATTGTAGCTGCTGTTCTAATGTTTCTAGTTTTTCATGGTAATCCTCCCAGCTTATCATTATATCCTGTTTGTAATGTTAAGAAAAGAATTTTATAATTCACTGGAAAAATGAGGGAAGATACAGATTCGAGGATAGCAAGTGATGCTTTATAATGCTGTTGCCTAATATCAACTAAAGCATGTAGATCACTTTTTGTAACAATAACATCGTCTTTACAAGATAGGTGCCGAAAATACAAACTGTCATCCTGCCCAACATCAAATTCTTATTGTTGATGCCTTTTCATATGATCTAATTTTCACTAATTTATTAAAGCTTATTTAAAGTCATATCTTGTTATTATCAATAAAATTTACATATTTACATAATATGCTTGTACACAAATTTCAATTTTCATTGACAACCGCCTTAGATAAACAATAATAATAGGTTAGAAGATCATATTTGTTTGTCTTCAAATTAAAATATTTTTTTGTCATAATAAGCTGGAAATTGCATCAGCCAGATTTAAATGAATGAAAACTAGGAATGTGGTACTATCTAATAGTTAAGCAGTACAAGGGTTTAATGATTATGCTTCCACTGCCGAGCTAAATTTGCATGGATGGATAGATAGAAGGACAGATGCACACAGACAGATGGATATACAGACAGACAACCGGACTACATAATGCCTCCGACCGCAACCTGGCAGAGACAGACTACTCTCTGACAAAGGTAAATCACCTGAGATGAGGTTTGCCTTGCTGTTGATTGCGTCAGGAGGACATTCCACCTTTCTTCAACAGAGGCCAGGTTTTTGGCCACTTCCTGTCGTGTTGGTCCTGTGGCTTGTCTCTCTATCAGATGCCCCAATGTCATCAACTCGGAGATGTCGTTTTTATGTTCTTGTGCCATTGCAGAGAACTTCTAGAATAGAAACAAACAACTTTAAAATGATATATAGCAAACATAGCAAACTCACTCCACAACAAATCAATCAATAAGCATGATACATTGAGACTAATTTGAAGGGAAAAAATTATAAAATAACACAGAAATTGTTAACGTAATACATTTACATAAAAACATGTATTTGATTTGAGATTGTTTTCCAAATAATATTGATGGGTACCGGTACTGACACTTTCTATTGAATAGTTTTAATTAAAGCTTAAATTCAATACTACACGCACTTGTGCCTCTATGCTCTGTTCCCTTGCATTCTCAAGGCTGGTAGGAGTAAGGGATGATGGGAGCATCCACCGGCTTTCAGCTTCATCAAGAAAATGACAGATGCTCTCTGTCTTAATCTGAAAAAAAAAAAGATAAAAATTGTCAAAAAACACTACCATACGTTTTTGTTACTCCAAGTAAATATTTATCGTCAATATTATTAATGAATAACTTTTCTGACATAAAATGTTCGTGCTGTACTACATGTACAATTTTTCAAAAAAGAAAAAGTCATTAATTCTGCTTTAATGTTGCTTTAAGTAAATATTGTATATATTTTTTTCTACTAAAACATCTATAGAGTCATATTACTGAAACATTGGAATAAGTAACCTTATATTCCTGCCACTTCAGAGCATGATCTTTTAACTTGACAGTGCGTTGTTCAGCAGCAGCACTTAGCCCTGCCATCTTATTGGTCAGATTACTCAGTGATTCCTTCATGGTCGTCTTATCATTAATGTCAAGGGAAGGTTTTAATTTCTCAGAGACATCGAGCAGAGCATCCATTTGTTTCTGCATATCATTCTCATCTGTGAAAAGCTCCTACAATAACATTAAAAAAATGATTACATTTCATCTCATATAAATTGTTACAGAATATTTTATTTCGTCTAAATTGTATCAGTGATTTTCCTCCTTACAAATGAATTGATAGTACAATCAAATGATATGCATCAGTATAGATAGGCTTGCTCCAAGTAAAATCTCCAAATTCATTTCAAAACAACATTTACATAATGAAGTCTGAAAAGACGCTGAGATTTAACAGCTGATGATAATTAGGCCAGCATGATCGTTTTAATCTGATTTTTTTAAATATACTTTACAAAGCACTTGCTAAACAAATACATGCAGCATTAGACAAATACTTCTATGTACCTGATGCAGTCTCAGTTGCTCTTCAACATTTTCATAATTGACTCCTTCAAAGTCAGTTGTCATTTGTGACTCAGCTTGTCGAATCCACTTAGCAACTTCTTGGAATAAAGTAGAAAACCGCTTTCGCTGATCAACAGCATCTTGTAGCATATGTTCTTTTGTGTTAATTTTTGCCTACAAAATGACACAAACAATTACAATTTACCAGTGACAAATGTGACAAACATATTAAAACATCTATGATATATTGTTTATTTGAGATTATTCTTTCTTTTACTATTTCAGGACCAATGTTAATAAATGTACCCAGTAATTATCATCCTTTTGAAAAAAACTGCATATTTTCCTTGATAGATGATTGCATTAGATAATTACCTTTTATATATTCAATAAATAAAAAGTAGGGAAAGCTATACCAGAAGGGTTTCCTGTATTTCTTGAAACTCATTAGTATTTTCTTTAATCTCTAAAGGCATATCTTCATCCAGCTGGTTCAATCGGCTTTGTTGTATCTCAATATTTCGATTTGTAGTCTGAAAGTACAACGAATCTCAGCATTACATTCATATATTGGTCAACTATGCTGCTGAATTGTTTGTTTCTGTTTTCATTAATTTGAAGCTGTAATTGCTAAAACAATTTCCTGCTTCAAATAAAGAAAAACATTATATTTATGAAATGTAGACATCTCTCAAATTGAATTATTGATTCAACTAAACAACTATCTGAAAACATTTGTATGAAATTTTTGAAAACGTAGTATGGTCTTCAGATTGAACTTACCTCCACCATGGTAACAACTTCCGTCTTGATAGCAAGAAGCTTTTTCAATGTTTTCTCCACCTGTTCTATATCTATACCCAGTTGCTCGGCAGGCTGTACAGTTTTGTCTTTCTCTTTCAAGAATGCTACAGCCCTTTTCATGTCATGTTCAAAAGTGTCTCTGTCCAGGATGATTTCGTTGAGTTGTTCAGCACGGGTCTGTGCCTCCTGCTGCAGACTGTCTAACTTGTCGCTCAGTACCTGTGTATCTCGCTGTACACTCTCCTTATCTGAGGGACTTCCCTCTATCGCTATCTGCTTAGACTTGTCCTTTATCACAGATAACACAGGCTCTTGGGACTTTAATTTGTCTGAAATCGCCTGGTAACAAAAATAGATAGGACCAATGAGTATTGGTGGATGATGAAAAAAATGATCATCTAATTTTTTTTTTAGAATATCTTGCTCAAAACAAAAACGCAACAAAAAGTGTTTAGATAAAAACAGCCGATTATGGAGATGGCAAAAATCAGGATATGTATGAAATATTTTTTTAATTTAGCAGTCTAACACGCCAACTATCACTATTAACCCTACACATGTAGTCATTAGGATTCCTGTTGAATATTGTATAATGGTTCTCTTGACATTTGCTCAGCTCAGCGCTACCTAGTAGCCAGAACTGAGCTGATATAAAAATAAATGTTGATGGTACAGACGGCGATTTCGAGATTTGAAATTGTAAGAAAAATCTAACCCTTGTGCTGCTGAGTTGTTTGTTTATGTTTTTCATTAATTCAAAGCTGGAATTGCTAACGCAATGAAACAGACATCTACCTGATTAAAAAATCTTATTTGATCATTCTACCTCAAACTATTTTATCAATTTTAGTGGCATGTTATTTTATTTGCTTCACCTGTGTATATATATACGGTCACATCAGTTAAATCTAGAGCAGAATCAGAGCTACCGTACATGTATCTATTAATGTGAAATATTGTGTACACCTATCTGCATCACTAGCAATTAACAACAAATAAAGGCTAAAGGTACTAATAGCGTCTATAGCCGATTTTAGTCTTTCTGTTAGCCTCTCAGAAAATAAGAAAATTTGTAAGAGAAATCTGCATTGAATTTGCAAAAAAATGCATATAATTTGATTCAAATTGTACAAATATATGAAATTTTTATCCACTTGAAGTTGTGGGACGCAGTAGCGAGACAAGTTTAAAAAACTTACTTTATATTTTAACTTAGCTCTTTAAGGGTAAATAGCCTACCTTGTATTTATCGAGTTTGGCTGCCATAGGTACACCCCCTCCGTTCACTGACTCCATGTTCTCCTTGCACACCTTCAGACATGTTTCCAGGTCAGCCTTGTTGGTGTAGTATTGCTGTCTGACGTTAACGGCCTGTTCTAGCCGTCGTCTCTGCTGCTCTACTTGCTGCCTCAGTTCCCCGTGCTGCTGTATCACGTGCTGGGCGTCACCCGTACTACCGCCCTGTCCTAAACCCTGTAACTGCTCCACCGTGTGCTGCATCACGTCCACGTGGGGCTGAGCGTCAACCAACTGATCCTCATTTTTCTATTAAAAAGGTTGAAATAATAAGTTGAATCAATAATCAAATGAAATCATCTTGGAGACTGAATCATTCAAGTGAGGCATGAATTGCTACAGTTATTTACACTTAATCCTTAAAGCGCTAAATAGAAAAATTTAAATTTTCACCCACTTGAAGTTGTGTCTCGCTACCGCGACCCACAACTTCAAGTGGGTGAAAACTACTCATATTTGTTTAATTTGAGATCAAACATTTATTAATCTTGATATTTAAGCACTAATTTAATTCCAAATAACTGTGATTTAACCAGCTAATAAAACAGATCAAAAACAACAATAGTCGTGCCTAGCGCTGAAAGGGTTATCAGTAAACGAAAAAAGTGACCTAATTTTATAAAATACACATGCGTAATTGAAGATCCAGACATCTGAATTTAACTAGAATGTGGCATGGTCATTTTGAAAAAATTTAATAAAAAGCAACATATTTCATGTAAATATGCATCACCAGAAATTAAATGGTTAAATTGTTAATATTATTTTTATTTCGACCTGGGTTTTTTCGAGTTGTGCCTTGCATCCGTCTAGTTTTCTGTTGATTCCGCGGCTGAGTTGTTTCAGGTCGTCCTGCGTGACACAGATGAGTTGAGTGAGGTCCACCAGCCTCTCCTCTAGTTGGACCTTATTGTCTAACGCTTCCTCCACCTGGTGTTGACTGTCACCTAACTCAGCTGATGCTCTGTGTATAACATAAACATTTTGATAAGACTATTTTATTATGCCTTTTACCAGTAATAATATATGGAGAATCAAACAAGCTATAATCCATAGAGAATTAAACACTTTGTTTTGTAACAGTTGTTTTACAAAATGCAATAAACCTCCAAATGAGGAATTTTACAAGTACATGTAGATCTAGACGGCTAAAAAGGTTGTTTTTTAATGTTTCCTTAAAACATTTCAAGATAATCAAATTCAAACAGTTGTTATATAATCTTCGCAAATAAGATGTTCTAAGCTACAGATTTGCTAATACAAACATAAAAATGTGTGCCTATGTAAGTAAATTGATTAATCACTTTTTTCAGGTAGTTGCAAGAGATAATTGTTGATTGCGATAGTTGAATGTTAAATAATAATTTTCCCAGCAAACACAAGACATTGTCCCAATGTCGGTAAGCTACTGCAATGATGGCTCACTAGCAAACCAACATTGCAATTCTGGATTATTTTTTAAAGGTACATATACCACATACCTGCTGATACGTTCCTTCAGCCCAGAGGTTTGTTTTTTGATTTCCATCTGGTCAGCATCACTCATCTCAGGTAGCATAGCCTCGGCCGATTGTGTCAGCTCACCGAGCAGGGAGTCATGACCACGGGCGGCTTGTGTGTGTGCCTGCAAGTATAACATGAATAATAAAGAGATCAAACTAGCTGTTTACCGCGGGGACCGTCTTTATACGTCAGAATCATGGAGACCCTTTGGTCTCCATGGTTTATGCAAAAATATTCAGCACTTTAAGGGTTAAATATGAAGTTTTCATAAACAATAGATAAAGTTGACGACTGAAAGATAAAATCACAACCTTGACAACAAATACCTACTACGGTATATGAAGGTGGGCCTAAAAAAAATTGTGTTGCTTCTTACCTGGTATTTTTTAACTTGTTGTTGTAATCTGTCCACAGTGCAGTCTAAGTCTGGTGGTTTACTAAGAGTGGCCTCTACTTCAGATGTCCACAGTTCTAACTTGATCAAATCATCTTCAAACCCTTGTCTATCATTGAGTGAGGTCTGAAGAGCATCCAGGTGATCACTGGCGTCCTTCTGAATCACCTCAAATTGACTCAGCTGACCTGTGGAAGGATCGGACATGCTACATTTTATAACATTGCAATGCATTATATTGCTTAACCCTTTCAGCTAGGGGATCGTCTTTAGACATCAGAATCTAAAGACGGTCCCTTCACTGAAATAATTAAAATATTTATAATGGATGTGGACCCATAACATAGATATTCAAATGAAGTGGTAAGAGCTAACTAAAACATTTACAATGTTTTCAAAATAAAAAAAACAGACATTCTCTATGGTTTATACAAAAATACCTCAGTGTTGTAAGGGTTAAAATCCTGTCACATTTATGCAACCCATGGTATGTTTTGAATAAAATTCATAGAAGAAAAAATTGTATAATCCATCACTATAGGGAGGTCCTGAGCTGTCATTTTAGATATTATATTTATTTATAACAACAAGAGTTATTTATTCAACCTGAGGTGGGGAATATGAGACTAAATACAGGGTATTAGGAGTATCATGTACATTATCATATTATTAAATCTTCACAGAGTTGCTAAGTTTGAACGATGAAAATAGTAAAAGACTTTGAAACTCTGTCATTATAATAGTAGCTCGCATGTAATTATAGAAAAGCTAAATTGCGTATTCACAAAATTTATTTTGATATAAATGTATAAAACAGTTCACCTCTGAGTTTTTCCTCTAAGACTTGTCTATCACCTTCTTCAGCCTGAGAAACCAAATCACAACCAAGCTTCTGGGATTTTTCTATGATTGGTATAAAAGCTTTGATTTCCCCAACAAGTGTCTGAAAAAAAATACAGAAAATAAACACACATGTGTCATTATACATGTATTTTAATTTTTTTAAATGCAGTATGCCTCCACATGGGTCAAGACAAGGTCAATCATTGTTAACACTTGTGGTGCTGGCGTCATATATATACGGTTTCAAAAATACTATAGATAAAAATCAATAAATTTGATAAAACAGTTTTGTAGATGCTTAATTAAACCATTATTTGAAGATGACTTTTTTCTCTTCATTTGAAGCTGGAAATTGCGTTAGCAATTCCAGCTTCGTATGAATGAAAAATAAAAGCAAACAATTCAGCTGCACAAGAGTTAACAAATATTCTAGCATTATAAAATGGTCAGTGAGACAATAAAACCACTATCATCTATACATGTATATACATGGCTAATCAGAAGAAATCAGCACATTAACCTTGATTTTCTACAGAGACACATACCTTCTGTTGATCAATCTTTTTTTGTATATCTACTGATTTCAGGGGTATTTTCTCTGATGTTGTTGGCTCGTGCTGTTCTATCCAGTCGTCTACTTTGTCAGACAGCTGCTGTAGCTTCTCACTGTCAGTCAGTATACTCTGTAGTGTTTTTCTTCTGTCAGCGGCGTTTTGTGACACTGTCTGGTATTGTAGCTGTAGCTCTCTCAGCTGCCGCATCAGTCCTTCTTTATCTGACACTGATAGACTCTGTAGGAGACTCTCACCTTGAAACCTCATCTTATCTAACATACCCTGCTTTGTCTCGATCTCTTTTTGAACACACTGCAAAGTAAAAAAAAGATTTGCATGATAAATTACTTACATAATACATAATGTATTTTTTTCAATTAATATTTCTATCCATATGAAGTCATAACATGATTATAAACGCCATATTTGAAACGATTTTTTCTCATCTAGTGTACATACCTTCTACTAAGACAAAACTAGATGCGACTGTTTTCAGCACGAAAACAACAAGAGCGCTAACACTAACAATATCCCCCGCCAATAATTAAAGTCAATAATGGCCACAAAGTTGAAGTTGAAAAATTAAGTCAAAGGTCGTAACCCCTCAAAAGGCACATCCACACCCCTAAAGGGGTGTGTTTGTAATATGCAAACAATCGAGCTAATGGTTTCCGAGATATTTCCGAGAAATGAAACACGGATGCACAGCCGGACAGACAATATCCCTTACCCTACTTCGTGGGCGGGGGATAAAAACTAAAAACATTTAAAGAATCCCTGAAATCAGTCTATTGTGGCTACATAGGGTATATGAGTTGTAGTGAGTGAGAGCCAATTGAACTAGACCTAGATGTACAATTACACTTGAAAGTGAAAATATGCATGATATTACGTTTATAAACTTTTTGGGAAGAATTTTTGAGATACACGTACATAAATCATATTCAAAGAAAAGCTCTTTAATTCTAAAAATCGATGAAACATGCCACACAAAAATTTAATGCACTGCAGTAATATAAATACATGAATCTAAAATAATGAAGCTGTTAATAAATGCTAGGTGTCAATACCAAATGATTCTGCAACATTTCTTGTGCTTGCTTGACATCGGTGCCCTCTGGTGGTGGGATGAGGAAGCTGGCTTCCGTCTGTTGTAGCCACGTTGAGTACTGGTCGATCTCCTGTAGAATGGCGGTCTGGTCAGATGAGAGTCCCTGGTAGCCCTCCAGCTGATATCTGGCTCGATCTGCTGTAGTCGCTAACTGCTGCTCAACAGTGCTGTAAAACATCAAGGGACATACCTTCAATTTTATAAGACTGTTTAAAACTTATAGTTTAGGGTTGAAGATATAGTTATGTTCTCAAACGGAGCATTAGTCAAATCAAATAGCCACTAATAGAATTTAAATGTGATAATAGTAATTTTGTTTCAATAATTTGAAGCTATACTGATATGACAACAAGGTAATAAAGCTGCAGGAATTCTGGTGAAAATCACATAGATCGATAAAATGACCACATATATCATTGAATTGAATATGTATTGAACAGATGTAGTAGCAAAAGTAAGCAGGCAGCAAAAAACTCCCAATATTTAAAAAAAATATTAAATACCATAAATAATCTACTTTAAATGGACAGCCATTATTTAATGTAATACATATAAATGTACCACTTTAAGTTTTTCAAAGAGATGTTAATTGCATAAAAACAATGCTTTTAAGGGAACCTTATGTAAATACGAAGCACACAATAATCAGCAACCATCTTTATTTGAGCATAAATCCTCCTGTTTTCCTGCAGTAGCCGTGCTGAAATATTACTCACCTGATGTGATCTTCCACCAGGCTGTGATCGTGCTGACTGATAGATGGCATAATGTGACTCGCAACGTCACGTAATGAACCCAGATCCTGCTCTCTACATTCCAACTCATCTTGTATATTCTAAAAAATAAAATATATCAGTGAAAGCACTTATTTAAATTTAAAGATACTACTGTTTTCTACTATTTAACTATTGAACATCATACTTACTAAATGATTACATAATAAAAAAAACAAAGTGTCACCATCGCTTCATCAGAATAATCAGTAGTTTATCATCAGTGAAAAAGAATATTTAATATTAATAATAATAAATAGGTGTTTATCTGTCAGGACACAGAAAACGATGGATTGTGAAATTACAACAAATATTTTCCAAACGAATTTTTTTTTACAATTTCACAAAGTGTTTCATGTGGCCATTTATATCATGGTGCTGCGCCATGCTGTCCTTCTTGAGTGTCATGTTGCCATTCGTGAGCACCATACTGCTATTCAAATATTCAGAAAGCACCTTTGAACTAGTGCCACATTACATTCAACCCACCCAAGCCATTGTGACGGATTAATCCTGTTTTGAAACAAGATACCTTGAAAACGCCCATTCTCTAAGGTTGCGCGTTCACACCTTATGACGTAATGCCTGCTGACGACTTGTAAATCGTGGAGATGTTTGCATACTTAATCGGAGGAGGGTGGGGTGTGTTGTGTTCAGCATTAAATGCCCCTGATTCAATAAATAGCTATGTAAATTTACCTCTCACGGCATAATCAGTGATTATATGAGAAGTTGTCAATTGACTATGTACAACAACAGGTTTCGTCAGCTGAGATTTAGATTATTGTTTAGTTCTACTATCAACCTGTCTCATGCCGCTTATAGTCATCGGCCATGTCTCACGTTCTTAACTACATTAGAATAAAACATGCTTTCGATTCCCACTGCATTTTAAATGCTTTAAAATTATCTTTTGACTTTTGTGTCATGACATGTTGATCCTCATCTAAATTTTTAAAATCTGGAAATGTTTTTTTAAAACCTGGAGAGTCTACTCAGATTATTTTAAGGGAAGACAATTTTTATGTTAGAGATATTTTTTCAAAGTTGAAAATTTAAAGTGCACTAGTTGTAAGCACAAACACATTACCCCTTTAAAAAAATACTAAGTTTAGGATATTAGAGGAATAATTCAATTACGAAACGTTTTTTTTTTTAATATAATGTCCGACCTCCACTCCACCCAATAAACTATTTGTTTAATACAAGCTGAAAATACCTATTGTGTACAACGTTAATGATTGTGCCATATGCTTTACAATAGCTTAACCTGTTAACAATTGTTCCAATAGCTTTCAGAAAAAAAGTTTCAAGATAACACAGTACAGAAACTACAAGTCGGCCTACCCTGAGAGGTACCTGTAAGCCGCGGCCGCCGGTGGCTGTTTGCCAGACAGAGCAGCCGACATCTACAGAGATTGCAGCTGGCTAAATTCCACCAACACCCCTTATCTGTCAAGGTCTACAATACATTAACTTCTTGCACAGCACATAGTAGGCCTGCTATGTATATAAGATTTAAAATCGAAAAATTATCAGTGAATGTTATAACCAAAAGATAAATGCACACATAGTCTATTGCTGTCTATATGGCAATTAGAGATTTTCAGCCCAGCTTCCATGATGTCA
Organism: Flabesymbios commensalis; assembly: GCA_964017125.1. NCBI lineage: Eukaryota > Metazoa > Annelida > Polychaeta > Terebellida > Flabelligeridae > Flabesymbios > Flabesymbios commensalis. The sequence continues at coordinate 16,287,482 of OZ024906.1, forward strand.
TTGTGTTTTGAATGGGATATGTTCCGGGATAATTCCACTAAACAAAATTAAATTCAACATTTTCCAGTCAACCCTGGTGATAGTTCGTTGTTTTGTTATACTGACATCAATCGCTATTCGGTGCAACAGAACAGATAGGACTTGATAGCATGTGCACTCTTCGGAGGCCTAGCTTTACAGTACACACACTGCACGTTGCAGGCTTGTCTTAGACAGAGACAGCCGACAACAATGCCGATTGGAATGGATCGCTGCTGATATTTCAGAGACATGTGAGCGGTTCTTCTGCATAGTGTTTGGCTTATTTATGTTTTTCTACTATTGATCTTTATCAAATCCCTGATATTCCCGTTTAAGATTTGTGGGAAACATGCCCACACTAAATCTCCACCTCCACCCCACCCCCAACCCCGAGAAAAGGCTACTGTAAAATCTATAACAAATAAGCATTTAAAAATACAGTATAAATGAAATCAACTTCACTTATTGAAGCAGACGTTGGCATCCCGTTGAGAAGCAAAAATATATAGGTCTCATTCCTCTGATCCATGTAAAAGGTTCCAAAAACTTGATAACAGCAGAAATGCATAACAACCAACGATAACACACATCACGATGATAAATAAACAAACAAATTGGCAATTTTTGCCTTTATCTCTCATGGAAATAGATCATAGGTTTGTATAAATAGAATAAGTTTGTATTGGCCGTTCAATTCTCGGTTTGTTGTCATCTTTTTATTGTTTTCATATTTGTTATTTTATTTTTGCGTTTTTTAGAATTATTTGAACAGTCACCATTTCTATATTATGTACGCCCCTATATTTTAACATACAGTCTACGGTTATCCAATTAATTGTCAATTATCGCTGAATCGTCTCCTATGCATCATCAAAGATTTGGCGTAATTTCGACGATAATTTAGTTCCAAGTATATTTGTCAAAACATCGAACATTGTGTTTTCTCGGATGATCACACGTACGACGTCTGCATCAATTCTCCCCAGCAAAGCAAGAAGGCAGTATGTGCTCACTTGTAAAGAAAGCAGATACTGCCTTTCTGCTTTGCACGGCAGAATTGTGAAAAGAGCACGTTTCTTTATTGCCAGTATATCACCAGGCCACACATGTCCCTCGTGCGATCATACCGAGATAACATTGAGAATACTATTGTTAGCATAATTATGGTAATTATGCATACATTTCAAATGTTCCCCGTTTTGTCTATCGGACAAACAAATTGACAAGAGCTTGGGCTTAATAACACGCTCAACGTATACCACCATGCCAGCAAAATAATTTGACTGCTACACGAAAACTTCCTACACGAAAACTTGGTAAGTCACGGCCCATGTGTGCAGTCTGCATGTCATAATAAATAACTTGATGCAGAAGGAGCGCGAAGCGCGTGGCCATGCACGAAATTACCGTCGATGCACTGGCATTAACCTTAATACGGCGAGTAGGCTGTTATTAACGTGATCACCTAGTCACATTAAGAAGGGAGAAACAATGATATTTAACCCTTTCAGCGCGGGGATCGACTTTAGACGTCAGAATCTGACGTATACAGGCGTCAGATTCTGATGTCTCACGTCGATCCCGCTCTGGAAGGGTAAACATATTTATAATGACCGTAGACCCATAACATAGGTATTTAAATGAAACGGAAAGATCGAGCTAAGACATTAATGACGATTTCAAATTGAAAAAAACCCTTTGGTCTCCATGATTTATACAATAATAATTCAGCGATGTAAGAGTTAATAAATGATGAATGACGAGTGGGGATTATATGATTTGACCACGTGGTCGGCAGATTCTCTCTTTGATTGGTTACAGGTAGACATCGACATATGGGCCCGTTACTTTCATATCACGTTCAACCTTCCATATCGGACCAGCATTAACCCTTTGACCGCCGGTGCCGAATAGATTAGGTTTTTCGTGTTTTATCACCACTTTATGTACCACATTTTAAACATGTTAGGAATAAAATATGACATTAAATAAGCAAGATTTAAAAATAGTTGACCTACATTTTGTTAAATAATTTTCACTCACTTGAAGTTGTGGATCGCGTCAGCGAGACACAACTTCAAGTGGGTGAAAATTCAAATTGAATAATTTGGCGGTTAAAAGGTTAAAACAACATTGGTTGATCGTCACGTGCTTGATGGGAGGATGGGCTGTGAAATAACACCAGTAGCCGCCGTTTCTTAGTTTATACGGGCACCGTCATAACATCACATACATGAAGGTGTAATTCACTGATAGATGCTGATACAGTAATGTCAAAAACGCTGCTCCTAAACTACTCCATTGTGGGTTAACTTTTTCATGTCAGGGAAGAATTATGCATTATCATGTACGCATCACGAAAAGGAGAAAAGAACGGCCGATTCAGACTATAGGTCGATTAAGTTTCAAAGTGTCTTGGCTTTAAAATAAATTTATCATTATTTGAAACTATACATTCCATCGTAAAACAATGAAAATCAACAGAATAATTTGAGCTACGTCGGATATTGGTCAGATAAGCCTAAATGAATGACACTACACACACTCAGAAACACAAAATACTGACGTGTGTGTCGGTTGAATGTTGGGCCGGCTTCGCGAACGTCGGTTTGACATTGAGCCAACATGAGACCAACGCCTTGTGGTATAGGCAGTTAAGCGGTGTATGTTTGCTCTTACAAAGCCGAGGCACTTATTAACCTTTATACTGCAAAGTTAATTTGTTTAAATTTTCAACCACTTGAGGTTGTGTCTCGCTACCGCGATCCACAACCTCAAGTGGTTGAAAATTCCTCATATTTGTTTAATTTGAGACCAAACATTTACAAATATTTATGTCTAAAACAGTCATTTTTTCCCAATAGCGGTGGTTTAATCGGCTGAAGGAAAGGATTAAAAACGTTTTTTTCGTGATCAGCAGGCAAAGGGTAACAACACATAAGAACAACGGCTTGTGGTAGGCAGTTTAGCGGTGTCTGTTTGTTCCTCCGCAGCCGAGGCACTTATTAGCGACACTTGTTCACGTCTCTCTGTTGTCACAGTACAAAGGCGGCACTTGACAAACTAAATAAGCAGTGGGATAGAGATTTACAAAGCACAACAGTCAGTTACGTGATCAATTGATGGATAGACAGGTGTTATCTTCTGAAGATACTCCAACTACCGGTACTGACCATGCATGGCAGCCACAGATAACATTCTCTGAATGTTCAAGACGTTATATATATATCATTATCACAATATATGAGGCAAGATCATTCCCATCAATAATTATATCTTAGGTTTACTTCAAGAGAATGTTACTTAGCAGGATATATGTGTTTTGTGTGATTATAGAAAATGAACTCATCCATGACAATGAGCTACATAAGTTATTTAGCCACAGTTGCAGCACGTGAGCTTTATTACATCTGGAGCTATATCCTAATGCCAAGGGTTACATGGATTGTCTAAAAAAATAAATAAATTGTTTCTAGGCCTATAATATTTTAAGCAGCATGGATAAGTTCGCTATGTGAATTCGTTTGTCCCGCTGATCTAGCCGAACTTTTGGAGTGAATCATTTATTGATAGTTACTGTTTAAATGTATGTTTATGGATATTTTATGGGTAGGTGCAGAACGATTCTAAAAATAAATGTGATGTGTTCTATAACATTATGCTATATAAAATTATAATCAGTGGTAATATAAATTACCGATAAATACAAAATGCCACATGAGCAATTCCAAATAGTTGGATATTTTGAATCTTGATTTAATAGTACGGCATGCTTTATTTTTACGTAGTGCAGTCTTAATATTTAAAACATTATGAAATATATCGACAATACGAATGCATGCTAGTAAACATGTTTTACTGTTAGAGCCGACTAGATGACATTGTGATGGTTTAGTTTCAGTACCTGAGGAGTAACTTTGTTATTCTTTCTGAGGGGCCATCTGTTGAGAGAAGGCCACCTTCTGAGTGACCTGGTACTAGCCTGACTTCCTGCCTCAGACCATGCACGGTTACGTCTATATGATGATGGAGTACTGCCTAGTGATGTATCCCGTCTGGGGGGAGTATCAGGCCCGATGATGGAGAGAGAGCGGGTCACTCTGGTAGAAGCTCTGCTGCCAGACGACACAGGACTTGGTGTTTGTAAAGACGCTCCTCTAGAGCCGTCATGGGATCTTTTAGAATGACCACCTCCCATACTCAAGACATTATTATATCACATCCTCAGACATTATATCACATAATCTCCTCCGCCAGTCAAGATCAGTTTGCCTAACGCATCATCCAAACAACTCAAGATCCTCGAAGGTTCATCACAGCCAAGATCAGATGCTCATTGCCTCACGTATTCTCTACACTCTAAACAATAGAAGTCAATATAAGGTTCTTTACAGATAAACCTCAGTACTTTACCATGTAACACAGGAGAACCTTGTAAACTCCTGTGTCACATGGTAAAGTACTCAGGTACCATAGGGTTCTTTGCAAGGAACCTTTAAGTACCGAAGAATTCTTTTTAAAGAACCTATATTGTCTGGATGTGTATAGCACGAGAGAAAGGCTTATACTGAGTCGACCAGGATATAATACTATCCTGTATTGTCAGCTAATATATCTAGCAAGCATGATATAAAACACAATATTTTAAAAATTAAAATATTCGATCATTCGAAATGTGTGATGATATGCAGCCTATTAGGAATAATATAGGTTGACACTATAATCGATGTCTGCATACAAATATTTCTGTGTGTGTGTGTGTGTATAACAATTGTCCATCGCACAAACAGCTGGTAGGATTATATCCATATATATCTCGTACTTCACCGATAAAACAGAAACGTGGTGGTTATTAATATTCCGCCAGTATAAATGAAACGCACGTGTTTCATGGAGGTAGCTGTGTGTGTCTAAAAGCTGTCGTACCACCATCAAATATAATCTGAATATATTAGCAGAGCATACAGTCAATTATCTCTGCCCGTGTCACCAGGTGAAGACGTCCACTACAATAGCTGGTGGGTAATAATACGAAATCTTTATCACTGCAAGATTGTGTTACTTAAAATCGAGGTCAATGATTGGCATGGATCATAAGAGGGAAGGTATCTCTGACTAGTTCAACCCTTGTCTTCTTGAATTGTGTGTTAGCATTTTTTCGTCATTTGAAGCTGGAATTGCTAACGCAATTTCCAGCTTTAAATGACGAAAAAATGTCTAATTATAAAAAATAGACATATCCTAAAATGAATTGTTTGATCAACTGAGCATCTTCCAAAAACTGATTTATGAATTTCTGTGGAGTTTGTTTGAAGTCATAACGTTTCTAGCAACACAAGTTATCTCACAGATAGCATACGTCATAAGGATGCATGATAACATGACAGATATGGAGGATCTGTCTGATATAACAAAGAGAGCAAGTCTTGTTATCATCAGGCCCTGATAACATTAATACACCTGGCCCATTAATGCGGAGAATCCAGTTTGGGTCCAGGAATTCCGAGATTAAATATCTTTAAAGTGATTGAATATCTTTAAAGTGTTCATATGCCGATTCCGGCGAGATATGTAAATACACACAAAGAAACATCAATGGCTTAATGTCAATCAAGTAGTGTAAGAAATCCAATTCGCCTTATAAAAATGATCCAGTGGCAACCATTGCAGCACTCAAATCACCCAAAAGCACTCACAATAACAAAATATTAGGTTTCAAATCAATACGTAAAACGTGACTTCATAGAAGGTTCTGCAGAAAATCCTTTTGTATTTCGGGATGGTAAACACGAATATTCCAGTAAATTGATTTATCCTCACTGTCGTGCCATCGATGACGCATAACGGATGAAACGATTACGTTTGAACAGTGGTTAATAGTAATAATATCTGATCGCAAACATATATTTTTTCACAACTAAATATCCATGAAGCAAGGTTGCCGAACGTGTATCAATCACTGTTATGTAAAGTGTACTAAATCATTAGAGAAAAATGTCATACGAGTCAGATCGACAGACTGACTAAAAATGAGAGCATTAGGTCACCAATCAATGCTAATAATGAAGCACCATAAAAACATGCAACCCCATTTTATAGTTCACTCTTGCAATCGGAGTAGTTCATCAATGCTGGGTCCAATAACTATATGGTCCCCCGGACAGTACCAGTCAGGTAATCTATGGGGACTTTACAAGAGTGGGTAGCAATCAATGGCTTCCCAGTACACAGGAATAGTTCAACCAATGTTAGATTAATGCTGGGCCAGCGTTTACAGCGCTGGCCCAGCATCAATCTATCATTGGGCGAACGTCTCGTGCTTTCTGGGTTCCTGGCAAACAAAAACACATGACATAACGTTAATGTGGGCCAATGTATAAAACTCAGAATAGAAGTTGTGTCAATGAGTTCACTCAAACGGGAACATGACCTCACAACAATCATTGGACGTCAAACCAATGTTGATACACCGTCTACGACGCTGGCCCGGCATTGGGTCAACGTGAGCGCAGGGCTAGGTGATCACACAACGCCTGGTCCGAAAAAAACACAAGATGTACACACGACGTTGGATAAATGTGTGATTAGCGCTTCTGATGCTGGCCCAGAGTTTACACAACGTTGTATCAGCACATCCGTCGCCCGGGATACGTGCTTCTCCAGGAAAAGCGTCTCAAGTCGGGGATATTGACAAAAGATCTGTCTATTGACATTCTAGTAATCCATACAGAAAATGCACAAGCGAACGGATCAACAACTTGCCTTGAATGCCCTCAACGACTTGGTTGTTTTGATGACTAAAAAAGCTACCATGTTCACCAGTATAGATTACGTCACTCCAAGCAAATATAATATATGTACAAGAATATGAAATGGAATACTTTCAAAGATGATTTTCAAAGATGATCTGAAGAAAAAAATACTTTAAAAATATTGTATGAAAACTCATAATTCATGTAATTCTTCAACGATAAATTTTCTGCAATATGTTATTAACGAATTATTAGGTAAAAGCAAAGTGTTTTGGCTAATAATCATTGCTTGCGGTCAATAACAATTAGCTGAGCTGTAATTTGATCATGAACATGGTAAATGATCAATAAAAGGTAATATAATATCTGGTCCTTTTAGGTGGAGAACAACAGCGGACAAGGACACTGTTATATAGATATGTGTGAGCTGCTCTGCTGTGTAAAGTCAAAAGGCGGTAACTGCTGACTTAAAAAGTAAGCAGTTACTGCCTTTTAACTTTACAGGCAGTGCTGTGAAAATTGTATAGCATGGTGTAAATTACTCAGGATATTATAATAAGGAGGTATGCTTAACCATAATATGGTCAAAGTATAAAACACCGTATCCCAACATCAAAACAAAATCATTTCATTCCAATTGAGCCTTGAAGTGCCAATTTATTGAATTCAAATTTTCATCTACTTGGATTACTGGAGTGGATACCATTGACGCGATTCTAATTTGTTAAAATGGTGTGCAATCAGTTTGCGCTTTTGCTGTGTCGCACATGTAATATGTACTATTTAGAGTGGTGGGTATGGAAACAGGTTTCAGCATCCAAATACCTTTAAAAATATAACTTTGGAAAGCAAGAACTCGCATGACTGTCCGGAAAAGAACAGACGAGGTTTATAATGTTTCGTTTTATTTGGCGAGCTTTATAAAAATAATAAAAACTTATTTGAAAAATCTTAACTCTAGTACACTACAGAAAAATCCATTCTAAATTGCCATATTCGACAGATAACACGAGAGAAAATTACAATTGCATTGTTCCTTGAAAAAAGCGTTTGTGGCCATTTGTACACGTTTTGGCGATTTTATTGAAGGTGACCTGTCGATAACCTGTATGTGAAGTTTGATGTACATCCCAGTAACGCGAAACAAGTTATGGCCATAATAGTGACGGACAACCAGCCGCAAAAATACATCATGATTAAAAAGTATAAGGAAACATTATTACTAATTTCATCTCAAAAAAGATGAAATGTCAGATATGTTATTAAAGAGCGGGCGCACGGCGCCCAAATTGATGGCATATGCTGAAAATATAATGCACCATGAAGCTCTAACATTTATACGCACTCATATAGTTGACTCATATAGTTTTTGTGAAGGAGAAAATTCGCTACCTTTCCACCGGGAAAGCCAAGCTGAAGCTGCCGAAGTCTTTCTTAATTAAAAATAAAGATTTCTGAAGACTTTTCACTCACTTAAATCAAACTATTTCCTACAATTGAATATGAAAGCTGTTTTCAATATGAAACACATATGCGCGTTGGGGTCCGCTTATGTTATCAATCATATGTGATTTTTATTAATCACATATGTTTTTACCATCAATCAATAAATAGGCGCAATTACACTGCTCATAATATTTGCAAGATTTTCATGATTTCCCCCATCTGTAGGGGAAATCACAACGTCGTGACGATGGAATCAACTCACAGACTGTTGTTGAAGTTGTGGCTGCGGCTCGTTGGTAAAAGTGACAGTGAGAAGAAGCATGTGACGCGAGGGCTGCTTCATCTGCCATTCCCACCACTTCCATCCTCCCAGCCCTCCACACAGGCTGTTCAGCACGTCCAGGAGGGAGTTAGTCGGCTGTTCACACGCCGGGCGAGAAGTCCCGGACATGGCCAAACCAGGCGCTGCAGACTTATATTAAAATCCCCTGTGAGCCTCATCGTCAACTTCCATAGTGAGACCACGGATGCAAAGTGGATCTACTCTAATCCTGGAGGCAAAGCTCGCTGCCTTCTCTGGGTAAATCATCGTCGATACTGAGTTATGATCGATTTTACCCAATGTTGAGTTATTGTGGGGCCGATGTCGCAGACGGTGTGCCGACTTTAATTAGACATTGGGTCTCATGTTTGCTGGGAATTGAAATCTCTCGCCAATACAATGCGTTTGTTCAATGCTGGGTCACCATCAGAAGACAATGGCACATTATTGAGCCAATGACTAGCCATGCCATAGTGATGTACCATGCAGAACCACTAACAATTCGCACTCCATCAATCACGTTCGATCACCAGGTGACGTGACGTTCATGGTATCCAAGTATTTGACGAGTGCTTGCAAGGTTGCCTTCTCAACAGTGAACCTCATAGAGTGCGTGTGCACATCGCAGATACGGCCAGTTGAGAAGTAACTTGACATGTAGCCTTGCGCAATATGTGACAGAGTCAACGAGGACTCGCCTATAAGAAAAATTCAATCCCGATCAACTAGTCAAATGCTTTTTACAATCAATAGTCATATATGTATCAACGCCTATAAGTAAAACAATCCCGATCTAGCTACTCTAATGTTTTTTACAATCGATAATCATGAGTATGTATGGTTCAATGGTTGATATATGGTGAAACATACGACAATAGATTGATGATTTTTAAGGAAAAGATGGGTAATAAACACACTTATTGCGTACGCGATTTAGAATGGAAACTCATATCATATAAACATTACATTTTTCAAAACAAATACTTTGTATGCACAAAATAAAACTTTATTGTAATAATTAAAATACAACAAATAATGTTGATAAATCACCCGTGTACTCTTAATATCACAGCTTTTATATCTTACATTTGGGAAAATACTAAATAAATTACTAAATTATTCCATATATAATCACAGTTTGACAATTAACTATTTAAATTATTAATCACATTACATTGAATATCAAGTGATTGTATAGAGTGTGTGTTTTAACATTTGTAGCAGACTTCCGTGCAGTTAAAGCAGAGCATGACAGTAATGAAGTAATGTTATGGGTTTAAAATTACAGCCCTTATTGCAAATAATGCCATATCATGCATAGCATTTGAATAAAAAAGAAAGGAATAGGAAATTTATCAAAGAAGCAGAGGGGCGCAATAATTTTTTTTACTAATTCAGACCATATAAAAACGGTGAAAATTAGGTGGTAAATCGACGAATACACATATGCTCTATTAACTCATGTATGTAAAAAACAGATGTGTTTAATTCTCTCAGAAAATATCCATTTTCGCAGCAATGGTAAGCACAGTGGTGGCATACGCGTACACCGTATTACCAGAAATATTTGTGAAGAAGTGTTTTGAATATTCCACACGGTTGATATAATCGAGAATATCCGATGTGTTTAATTGCATAATACAAATTAACCCTTGAAGCGCTAAATTAAACAATTTAAATTTTCACCCACTTGAAGTTGTGTCTCGCTACCGCGACCCACAACTTCAAGTGGGTGAAAATTACTCATATTTGTTTAAGTTGAGACCAAACATTTGCAAATCTTGATGTTTAAACGTACATTTCGTTCTCAATAACAGTGATTTAATCGGTTAATAAAACGGATTAAAACACTATAGTCGTATTTAGCGCTACAAGGGTTAACATCTAAAACATATAGGTCTATAGATAACCTAGGTAACACGGTCTGACTATTATGACACTGCTAGTCACATTGTGAACACAAAAAAAGAAAAACGAAACGTTATTTAAATTTGGGCAATAGGGTTTTCGATATCGACACCAATATATAAAAATAATTCGCTTCACACTGCTGTTTTTAAGTCTTTTCTAGACATCGTAACAAGATTTCGCAAATGAGGTAGAATTTCATGGTCTTTTTATTCTGAAATATACAACTGGCAAATCAGCTAGAAACTATGATACAGATAAATGAACTCGATGGTGATTAGTGGGTCAGCTTTGCCACACTTTAACCACAGCTAACTAACTGTAATAACAGCTACAAAATATAATTTCTACAAAATATCCGCACTGATATAACATGAACTGAAACAAACTTCACACAATCTTGCTACGTTTTCAACCATGATTTTTACATATATTACAAATAAATAAAGCATGACAAATAATACTGACAAAGCGTGGCGTTGTGAAACAATGATATGGTGTGATATATTGGTGACAGCCATATGTATATATAGCACCTGTATATAACCGTTTTTTACAGATATGCACCTTTTATTATTACGCTCTTTATTAACAAAAATATTGAAGCGATTACATAGATCATTTATTATGCAGTTACTGTTATTCGATTACAATTTCGCGAGAATGGATCCAAATTATAAATTACTCCATCTACTTATGACACAATCCTAAATATAAATAAATCTAGCTAAAATTATATATACATTCTACTGGTAATTTAGTATGCACAACAAAGGTGTGTGTGGTCTTAACAATTCAGCAGGGATAATATACTGAGTATTTTTATCTACTCCAAGTATTATGTTTCTATCTTGAATTTCAAACACCTTATATACAAATACGAAAAATGTTTCCCACAAAATACTCTGATAATGCACACCAAACTACGCCTAACTTGATTATCATCATTATATTATATTACATTATATATTATTATGCAGTATTAATAAAATACTATGTCATTAATTTATGATAACAAGCAAATAAACTATTCAAAAATAATTTGAATGCGTGTGTGTCGCTGAATTATGCCACAACAAGAGTATACTTTATCAACATATATCGTCGTCTTTAAGCCGCTAGAAAATCGTTATCATTTGTATTTGAAGTTGTTAAAAAAATAACACAACCAGTATCTAGGGTCGGAAAATCACGAAGTCATTGTCACTTCATAAAATTTGAATCGTTTTTTTTTTCAAGTGGATGAATCCAAGAGACCTCTACTTTTCAAACTTTAGATATAAACGTCGGCATTGTTGACATGACATACACGGAAAAAAAATACAATGAATCTTCACGAGAATTTCACTATGCAATTCTAGTGACAAAAATAATTTGTATAGAATACAGGAAAATATGACACGAGGGAGTTTCTATTTCACAGATAAGATGTAGCTAAAAGGTATATATCGAGCGGGATAATTTACACGTTGCCGGGATGACAATGTACACTGGGCCCTGCTCCATTGCCATTTGAGAGAAAAAATAAAAGCTGTCATTTGGGTTTCTGCTTTTTTCACTAATAATATTTTTAATAGGTATTTTATTTCAATTTAATACTTGATGTGTTGTACTTGAATGAAAAGTATGATTGGTACATCTACAAGAAATTCCGGCTGTCGGGGCAAGCACTTCAAAGTTGACGATACATTGACTGTAGCTTAATTGGTGTGAGAGATGAAATTCGTCCCTGAAGCTCCACCCCAATACTGGGCCAACAGCACAACGATATGGCCCCTTATTGTACTAATATCTAACCATTCTATTATAGGCCTTCTGATGAATTCTTAATTTGCATCTTTATATTGTCGGTTTCTTACAAACTTTTAAAAACAAATTTAAAAAGTTATTTAGATTTTTTATATAGAACACTTATAATTAGTAAACTACACTATATTTTTGAATCAACCATGGAGACCAAAGGGTTTTTAAATTTGAAATCACCACAAATATTGTATTAGCCGGCTCTGCTTCATTTGAATACCTATGTTATGGGTCTACGACCATTATAAATATTTCACTCTTTCAGTGCGGCGATCGACTTTAGTCGCCAGAATCTGACGTCTATAGACGTCAGATTCCGTGCGCTGAAAGGGTTAACCCTCAAGTGCTGAAATCGTTTGATAAATAGTATAGATAGCAAAGGGTTATTCACGTTGAAAAATATCCGAATTTCTCAACTCGAAGGCTAAGCTTTAAATCTTGTCAGGCTGTATTCTACCAAAATCAGAGAAACCCAGATTTATTATAAAACGACTGCGAATACGATTATTTATTGCTTACAACCATTTTTATCATTTCATTTATTATTTTGAACATTTTTATGTATTACATATTGAACGGACATGCAAAAAATTTGCAGCACCACACGAAGAAAGATATGTCATAGTTTTCAAACTATTATACATGTACAAAATATAACAGATTATATATCGCAAAATAGTATTGTGTTTTTATTTTTCTTCATTTCACAAATTGATCAAATTCAATAAATAAATAACGGTTTACGTGTAAAAACAATGTATTTGTTGCAACAATGGGTATGTAAATCAACAGACGTGTGTCAGTGCTTCATTGTGCACTTTCATAGACAACTTTTTACAAATAATAGTACACTTTGTATTTAAATCTGCCAGCTCAAATATGTTCATAGCAAAGTATGATTTATTAAATAATACAACAGATATATAGGTCGTCAGCTGATGTAATGTGTTAGAGACTTTACCTAACCCCCTTTTTACACATTAACACGTTATTTTCTCAGCTCACATGTCTCTCAAATAAAAAAAAGTAACAAGAATATCTGGACTGTCGTCCAAGTACAAGGTAAAAACTGCAAAACTGAAATGTACAATAACGTATTTTAAAAACGTCTCCTAATTTCGTTTATAACGACCGTACAACTAAAGGTTTTCAAGGCTTGTATAGAAATATACTAACGTTCTTTACAAAAATATACTAGACAATCTTGTGTAAATTATTTTTTTGAAATGAAAAACAAGACATATCTGAAAATAAACGTTTGCCAGTAAATTTGACCTTCAATGACAACATTATGGAATCGTTGCCGATTCTCTCTCAAATAATGACATTAAATACAAACACTACCATCTGATAACAATAACACTGTCTACATAGATACACAAGTGTTAAATCGAGGGCACTTTTAGTGTCTTAAACACATATCACAGAAAACGCGACATACCAACCCTTGGTTGGATCAATGTTGGGCCATCGTCGTAGACGATGGACCAATATTGATCCACCATTGGGTCAATGTCTTGTGTTTTTGGGACAAATAGCTGACCATAATCACAAAGATACTGAAATGTTACAAAGTAATATTTAGAAAAAATAACATTTTATAATTCGTATATTTTCGCAGAAAGCAGATTTTGTCATTTGATACCAGTACACAAATGTTTGCATGTAACAAATAAGTGAAAACATAATATAAAGCTAATATAAATGTATAATATTTAAAAGATCAGATGTACCTCTTATTCTTATAATTTTAAAGTATCACAGTATTGGTATCTATATCTATATACAGTATTTATCACAGCGACTTGGCCCTAGTATTTCTAATATCACAGAGAGCTTTGATAGAAATAACAAGTGATAAATATAAATTATGCAACTATGAAAAGTGTGTAAACACTGTGGTTAACAGTCTTGATAACAGATCTACCGTTTCTGCAGTCCTTCAGTGATCTAACGTTTCTGCAGTCCTTCAGTGATTTAACGTTTCTGCAGTCTTTCAGTGATGTTTTTCATACGGCTAGCCGCCCGGGTGGCTTTACCCAGTGACTCCTCTAGTGTAGGGGGTCGTGATGATGAGTGGGGTTTTGGGAGTTTACGTCCACGAGGCCGCCCTTCAGCCCCGCTTTCAGCAGCACTCTCATACTTCACCGGGCTAGACACCATCAGGTAGGGGGGACTCTGGGGCAGCTGGCCGTTCTGGAGTACAAGCATCGGTGTACCCTGCATCTGGGGGGAGTGTTGTATAGGGGTGGCGGTGATGGGGCGGAATGCACATTGTCCTAGCTGTACCTGTGGGGCAGGAGCAGGCCTCATCTGCTGTACCTGTGGGGGCATTGTCATAGGGCCACGCATCATAGGCATAGCCGGGTTATACGGGCGCTGGTACGGCTGCTGCATCACTGGGGCGGGTTGGGGTCCAGGTGGGGGGTAGAAGGTGGGAGGTCCAAAGTGTACACTTGGAGGTCTGTCCTTGACGGGAGAGTTCATCTGTCTGCGGTCATATCCCCCATAGTGAGGATCACCATAGCCAGGATGACGAGGTTGTCTGTAACCACCACCTGGCTGTCTGAAGGCTGAACGAGGAGGACTAAGTCGATCAGGACTTGGCGTATAACTCCTACGAGCAGGAGGGGTGTACGCACGCCTTGGTGATACATGCTCATAGTGAGCACTGCGGCGTAGACGAATAGGGTCATCATTCAGGTAGCTATATCGTGATGATCTCGGCCGCTCATCTCTGCGCCCTGATCTTTGGTGACCCTCTAAGTCATCCTCTTCACTGACATAACTGGCAATGCTGTGTCGCCGGCGACGATAACTACCAGCACCTCTAGGAGCATCTGCACCATTACCAAACATTAACTCCAAGCGTCTTTGGCTGTATATTTTCTCTGGGTCATTATCTGGGTCATCAATCAACTCTATAGCACTATCAGAATCATGCTTATGCTTCGACTTTGATTTGCTTTTCTCCTTGTGCTTTGATTTACTATGTTTTTTCTTTGTTTTTTCTTTCTCTTGCTTTCTGGCTTCTAGCTCTGCTGATTTTTTACCGTCAGGATCAACAGCCTTTCTCAAGTCTTTCACTTGGTTGAGCATTAACCTCAAAATATCCTTTCGGCTTAAATTAGATTTAACAGTCTCTGCTTCAGACTCTGCATCATGTCTGCTAGACTGAGATCTACCAGACTTGGGCCTTCTCTTAGGTCTTGTATGTCTGCCTTCAAATATGTCTTTACCTTCAAACTCCTCAGTGGTATTGAGTCTCTCTTCATATTCCAGGTCATCTTCTTCTGGTTCTGGGGAGTAATGGTGGATATGTGTCATTACTGGTGACTGAGGCGAGGGGGATTGGTTGTGTAAATGGTGTAGTTGTAGAGGAGGTATGTACGTCTCAACTGGCTCATAACTAGCTCGGTGGGAAACCTGGCTCTCCAATGTTTGAGTTATACTGTCTTGTGTTGGCCTAATTATGTCTGTGTCACTAGTCTGTGTTTCGACGTGACAGTTGGAGGAGGTGCGAGATGGTTGGCCAAATGTTTGCGTGGAAAAATCTTTGCTTGCTATCAAATCAAGATCACGCGTTCCTATAAGGCTCCAGGGATACAGGGAGTTTGTGCTGCCTAATTCTGAACCGAGGACTATGGCATCTCCAAAAGAACCTCTTGGCAAGTTATGTTGAGAACTGGGCAGGCGAACACGTATAGGAGTTTGAGTACCACTGTGGGTCGGTGTTTGCTGCGTGAAGTCATGACTTTTAATGGCGGAAGCTTCATCAGGCATAGAACGAGTCGTGTCAAATGTTGTATCATAGCCAACTCTTCCAGGCGTATGGCCTGTTTGTGTTCTACGATTGTGTATAGTTGGTGATTGTCGGTTTCTCAAATTAAAAGATGGATTTGACTGATCATCATTGATAATATCCCAAGAATGATTACGTCTTCCATGTGGCTGAGGAAAAGCATTGTTACGTGCTGGTACATGAGACGCAGAGTATGGTCTATCTGACGTGTTTCTCACACGATTCTCCTTATCAGAGTTACCTTCTTCATCATAAGGCACCCACGGCATCCTGGGGATTGCTCCCGTAGCCTTCTGCTGCTTGTCGCCCCCTGTGGGAGACTGAGCACACTGATTATAGCCAGCACTTGCAGCGCCACCTGTGGAGTCTCTGAGCACTGTGTTGGGCACTGATCGGCTTTTTAGAGTTCTCTTGTGTGGCAGGCTTTGTGGCTGTCCAGTGTGATCTATGTTCTCTATATCATCTGCAGCAGGTATAAACGGACCGCTTGCGGTTCCGTCAAATGATTCCAGATAATTCTGGTAATCTTGAAGATAAGTGGGTTGTCTCTGCATTTCTGATCCCAGCGGTAGCGACCCATTTGGCAGTCGCTGTGGAGAATAATCTCTGTCGTTATGTCCAGCGGGAAGCTCAATTGTTCTCATTAATTCACTCTTTGTTCTGTTTGCTTCAGAGTCAGAAGCAGAACTTTCTCCATCATGCCACAATTGGACACCCGCTAACTGTCTATCAGGAAGTTTCCTTTTTTTAAGGGATGCTTTTGTTTGTGTGCCAGAATGATTGGCACCCTGTAAACCTTCATCAAAACCATACGACTCGTTACTGCCATGTGATATAACAGAGCTCCCGTCATCAGAATTAACATCATACGTGGTGTTATTTAATCCCGGTACGGGAGGGAGTTTACGCCTCTTCTCCTTCTTGGTTTGAGTGGCAGCATCCTCTGGGGTTTGTGTGGTACGATGACGTGGTGTCTGTGTTCCAGTTTCCTGGGTATCCAAGGACGCATGAGATGGTTCTGGTTCAGTTACACAAGAGCTCCATGATTCAGCATCTTCATTGTCTGAGTCACGTCCTGTACTCTTATCAAAGCTGAGAGAAGTATTAGGTGTGAGTACATGTGTCGTGTGACTCTGTATATGTTCCAGCACCTCCATCTCTCTGTGAAGCATCTGGTTAGTTGAGCCACCTGTTTCTTCTTTACGCCACGGAAGGCTGTTTCTCTCTCCATTAGGCAATGAATTATATGTACCTACAGGTCCACTAACAAAGATTTCTTCCTCTTCGTCAACTTCTTCCTCTTCGTCTTCTTCCTCGTCTTCTTCGCTGTCCTCTACATCTTCCTCATATTCCACGTTGACTTTGGTAACTGGATGTGAGCCATTGGTGAGGTCACTTTTATATGTTGTATGGGCAGTTAGCTGTGGTGATCTCCGGAGCGCCTGTTTGGCAGAGTCAGTGAGGGAGGTCCCATGTGTGCCCATCAACATAACACGTACTGGAGACGTCTCCTCAGTCACATGAGCATCACCATTAATCCATTCATCACTGTGACGACCACCATGTCTGGCCATCACTGCGGAACTATCTGAGCTCCTCATTATTTCTTGCACGGCACGGTCAGCTTCGAGAATAGCACGTACAACATTTTGTTCCTGTGAATTGTGGCTGCTGGTGTTACTAACAATTGACCCTCTCTGACCAGCGTCTTGAAGTTCTAAGTCAGAAAAGTTTGAGAGTTCATCAACTTTTAACTGAGGAAGTTCACAGTTTCGACTGTTATGTCCTACACGATGTTGGGTTTGTTCAGAAGTTGCTTGTGTTTCTGTGCACACTTGAGTGAGGCTTTTGGCATTAACTCGCACACTTACATCATTCCTGTTTCTAGATGTGAGATTTTCTGTGCTTAATGTAGTATCACCATAGCCAGATTCAGTATCACTATCATTCACCTCACATTTATTAGCTGCTGAGGCTGAAGCAGACTTCTTGGTGCCTGGAACTTTCTTGGTTGGAGTACCTCCAACTTTTTTACTTGGTACTACCCCCGATTTCTTGGACGCTGCACTTCTAGTTTTACCTTTTGGAAACCCTACAGATTTAGTTTTTTGAACAGCACCAAGAGGTTGTGACGATTGGATATTAGAATCCTTCTGATCTTTC
Organism: Flabesymbios commensalis; assembly: GCA_964017125.1. Lineage (NCBI taxonomy): Eukaryota > Metazoa > Annelida > Polychaeta > Terebellida > Flabelligeridae > Flabesymbios > Flabesymbios commensalis. Next base: position 16,305,699 of record OZ024906.1, read on the forward strand.
TTATTCCCAGAAGGTGATCGTGGACGTTTTCTCTGTGCCTTTGTTTCTCCTTGTTGCTTTCTTGCAGAAGGAGACTGGCTGTTTGCACCTCTCCCTGCAGCAAGTTTACTTTGTCCGAGTTTTTCACGAGCTCGGCCCCTATCAACTGGAATACGTGATTGACTGAGACTTCTGTTTGGCGCACCAGTCAACCTATTGCTATCAACAGAAACACTGCGACCTTTTGAAGTCTTGTCTTTATCTCCTAGTTTAAGGCTTTTTGTAAGTCTTTCAGGAGAGAATGGTTTCACAGGTTTTTCTGGTGATAATGATCTACCTCTTCTGTCAACAGGCCTCGGGATTCTACTTTCACCGATGTCAGCAAGTTTTGCGAGAGGTAAGGATTTACTGAGGGGGGCGTCAGATGAGCGTGGGGTCTCTGTATTTGATGCCGCTACAAACTGAGAGGCGTATTCTTTATGGGGGTCAAACACTTGACGACGTAGCGTGTCACTAGGACGGCTGCCAGCATCTTGAAGCACACTAATGGGTGTCTGTGTACATCTATTACAACCCTCCTCTTCACTGGCGACCTGCAAACATAAAGACACCACTGTAAAGTAACAGTTACTTCAAACGAGTTTCATACTAACCACTCCAACAAGTGAGACGCCTCAAACCTTGTCCTGCTATGCCAGTATGTTCATTGGAAATATACAATTTAAAGCATATTTCAGATCGAATAAAATGAATTTGAAAGTGATAAAATAGCTACTCAGCTAATGAAATAATTCAACCTAGACATAGGTTATTTTTCACTAATAGAAATATTTTATTTATTTCACCGACAAGTCAGCAGAACAAGGTTTAAATACCTGGCGCATATATACGTAAAAAAAAATTGAAAAGGTAATAGATTAAAAAATAATTAACTCATAAAAATGAATAAAAATTCTACTGATCTGGTGACAATTTGTATATAGAAGAGTAAATAAAGAGTAAATAAATAAATAATCGTGGTAATATGAAATATACTGACGATTGTTTGCCTGTTTGTTATTTGTTTATATGTGCTCTGTTTAACTTATCACAATTAGGACCATCTAACAATGAAAATATGAATCGCATCAAATTCATATCGACTCTTTCTAATATTTGCTATTGTTACAGACTGTGATGCAAAAGGCTAGTATTAAACGTATCAGGTCAAATCAAAGTGTTTTAGTGATTTATTTAGGATGTCTAATTGACATATCGATCATGGAATTGAATTTATATAAATACATTGAGGTTGAATCAGTTAACCCTTTTAAGCCTGAGTTTACCATAGTCATCTTCATCCACTACAAGCCGCGAATTGCTGTCGCAATTCTCGACTTGTAGTGAATGAAAATGATTTGATATGGTTTAAAAATTAAAGAAAATCACCACGTATTGGTAAACCAGTTAAGGTGAACTTTCTAAAACCCTTTGTTTCAGGAAAATTAAGTCTGTTTTCAGGAATGTAAAATGATGCTTTAATGCATCGTGAGGGCTTAAAGGGTTAAATATATCCCATGTATTAGCACAGTAACTGACACTGAGTGTGTGTACATCGAGTGGCCACTAGCTCACACTCAATAATGCAATAATTCACCTACTTGGTATTCATAATCTTGAAAATTAGTTTTCCCATTCTTTGAATTGTTTTAAGGAAAATAGTGTGTTTAGAAAGTGCAAAATACTCCATTTTATTAATTTGATCATTATCATAGTTAATGTTATAATGTAACTCTGAATGATCTTAAAAAATGCTCCCTCTCTCAAATTAGGCCAAAATACCAAAAAATGCAGCCAATTTACGAAAATTTACAATTACAATAATATATTAAGGATTTGAATTAATTTTCACCGGATTAGTGTAGCTTGACTTCATATAAAATATAAGTTTGATGATATCACGACGTTGAATTGAAAATGAAATAATCGGCTACCAAAATAATTTTAAAATTGTATTTTGCATAAATGTTAAAGTATACAAAATAAATATTAATTGTAATTTCAGGTAAGTGTCATAAGCGCTGTAATCAAAGGGGAGATAAGCAGCTACTTGCTATGATAAAACAATCATCGTTTTTTTAGATCTCAAGAATTCGCACATCGTGGGCCGAACCTACAAGTTCAAGCAGCAAAGTTCATTAATAAAAAACTCCGTCCGTTTTTTTGTGTGTTATGGTAAGTTGCAGTAAATCAGATTAAAACCCAATAAAATGACACCCCAACGCTCAGCTATCAAGCTTTTGTTGATTACAAGTATTATATATATTATAAGTACATGCATGACCCGCTAGATAATGTTAAAGGAAATGGAATGAGGAGTTGCTACCAAGTGTTAGTGCAAGCATATTTATATAAATAAGCTCTACTATATAAATTATAATTATTGTAATGTTAAGCTGCGATACGATACAAATAAATACAGGAAAAAATGATAGTACGATTAAAATATTAATATGAATCAATAAAAGCACATAAGAACAGGTGAGGTAATGCCACACAAAATGTAATAAAATATTTTATAAAACTTTGATGAATGGATGCGCAGCATCAGAACAAAATAGTGTTCAAACATTTATTTCCCATGTCTACTTAGCGTAGAGTTAAATAATAAAATTACATTTTTTACAAACATGTGGATTTTGCCAAGAAAAAGTTACATTTTCCACATGTCAGCCGAAATGTACACTTGACTGCCAAAACACATCTCTACAGATGGCCTGTCGTTGACAAATAGCTGATAGGCCTATTTCAGCTTTAATGGATAGACTAGAGCAGCTCAGATAATCAGAGCAAACGTTGGCTTAATGTTGGACCAGCGTCGTAGACAGTGGGCCGTCATTGCAAAAAATAAACTCAATGTATAGAGTTTAGTGTCAAAGAGCATGGTTATACACAGGAGAAAATAGATGAAATATGAGTTTACATCCTTGAAAGTAACATATAGTTAGTAAACAATGTGATAATGTTAGCTTGATTGTATAAATCTGATGTATAGAATCTTAATAAGCCGGCAATAATGTACAAATGCTGTGTTAGTAGAAGGTTAGCAAGATGAAAAGCAAAGAGATGACAGGAATGTGAGGAAAGGAAAGGATTACAATGCTGCAGGAAATCAGCGGTAAACATTGGTGAGAAAAATGCATAATTATATTATGATAGTCATGATACTCTGAGACGTGGACATTGAAACCTTTCCGCCGCGACGTGATTGATAACAATAGCTCTATACTATATGTATTAACCGTAACAGCGTTAAGATAAATTGTTCTAATTTGTTCACAATAGATAAGTCTCGTTACCGCGCCCTACAACTACACTGATGGTTGTTAAAAATGCCAATAAGAAATACCGAAAATTGTAATAGACGCGGTTAGTTCTTCAAGGGTAAATACAGCTGTCTAGTTTTTTTTATGACACATTATGGATCACTACTATAATACCGCTACACGTACCAGAACGTCTGACTACTTGAAATCTTGAAGTACTTTTACCTCGGCTGAAGGTAAATATAAGCAAACAAGCAAACAAAGTAATATCTACTAGCCTCTTGTACGTGTCTGTGAGATCATGCCTTGCTCTATGAGTAAGCAGTATAAGATAAATGATTCTCGTCAACAATTGATTTTCTGTCCAGGTAAAAGGTTGATGTGTATTAACTGTGATCTATTGATACTACAGTATTCTGCTTGTGTAGGTGACAGCGCGGGACACAAAACTTTCAAGTTGTGGCATGCTTCCCTCCCCCCTCCACTAGTACTACCACCTTTATCTATATATCGCTGTTTGTATTAGGATCTATGCCAAGACAAGGGCCGGGCAATTCTGCTGCCGTACAATCCATATATATGATAGTCCAGTATATACCCTTAATATTATGCCAGCAATCACGAGACATTGGCCCACTGTTGTTTTAATGTTGCCCAGCGTCGAAGAAGATGGTACAACATAGAAACAACGTTGGGTCAATGTCTTATGTTGTATTGGCCACTCGTGGTATTATATTGCCCATATTAATATATCCACTTCATACTATGATTTACAATCTGTGTGCTTCATACGCTTAATGACTGTTGATACAATGCAAATTTTGACTGTATGCCATATGTAGTTAGCTGTCTAAAATTCTGCCAATAATAGACACAGAAAAAGTGATCGATTATTGCGTTCACAATACTTTGATTCAATAACCAAACCATCTGGTAAACAATCGTCAGTATACTTCAAAAGAAACAAAATAAAGTAACCAAACTGATTCATAAATATTTAAATTGAAAAAGAAACACTAACGTACCTGTGATCAGCATCCCGTGGACGTCATTAGCATTGCGTCTCCTAATGCTAAATGCCGTGATGTGTTTTCAAAATACAGTTTTAAACTCTAGGTAGCGTTGACCTAGAAGAGTGAGGCCTCTATATGGCGGGCTCTGGCTCTATAAAGTCCTCTTCGTGGTAATCTGGACGTGAAGTTGACTACTAGTGGTCGCCAGTATTGATCTCTAATCTCTACATTCACGGGACAAGACAGGTAGACGGTGGGTTACAGGCCGGCCGGCGGGCGTGGAGGGCATGGGGCCTGCTTGTTTAGCAGTATGGGCGGTCTTGGTTACGGAGAGACCCCCCTGATCGTGACGTGATTACGAGAGGGCCTGATCTGTCCGGACCTGCACGCTCCGTGCTTCTAATAAAGCAGCTAGAGAGATCCGTATTTGCTGGCGACCAGCCTGGCACAAAGCCAGTTAGGTGTACATGGATTAACCACATAGCCCCTAGGACATCTCAAATAAATAAAAAATATTCTCTGCAATAAATTTCTATAAAACAATAAATATTTTTTTATTTAGTTTATTTCCAAATTAAATTATTTATTGTTGACTTGGAGCAGGATTTAGGCTACAATATGAGCTTAAATTAAAAAAATAATAAGCGACTGAGACGCAAAGGGTTAGTTTATCGAGCTTTAGCTGTCAATGTATGCCCTGCTAGTGGTAGCGGTGACGGTATCGTCATCTAGGCGCGAAAAGACTTGGCACCAGTTATCCTAGCGGGCATTGTGTAATCATATTACGGAGCATTTCAAAGAATGTCGTCGGGTCTGGAAGTACGAAGATTAGGCGCTCTGATGAGCAGTGTCGCATTATAATATGATCAGTACAAAATACCGGGTTAGAAAATCGACGAGTAAACTCATTCAAATCTTTACACAAGCATTTAGGCCGACATGCATAATGTAACAATTAATCAATTAATCAATTGATCAAAGCTTATCATGGTTGTACATCAGAAGCAAATAATTAATGGTCGATTATACCTCACACGGCATGCCATACAGTATGATTGATTGCTTCATGGAGCAGAGACGACCATGCCGAGTGCAGAAAGCCAAGCTAAGTCACCCGAATTCAGATGGCATCTTCATTTCACAGATTAAAGATCGTACTACGAAAGCTTGTTAGTAAATACCAAACAAATTTAACTAACAGATCACAACAACAACGACACTGCAGTACTAAAACCTACATAACTAACACTGTAATAGTCTAACACATCCTGTAAAAGCTTGATGTTAAAGGCAATGCAAATACATCCCAACAAATGAGGCACACGGCCCGATGGTGGGCGAAACTTGGGCCAACATCGTAGATGTTGGGCCAGCATTCGGCCAGCATTGAGTTTTTTACCTGCGTTTGTTAGAATTAAATTGATTCAGATGAGTGTTGTGCACGTTTAAATGACAGTGTATTGGTATAGCGACTACTAAAGGCGTAAAGCTTTGTGAGGGAGAAAAGCAATGAGTTGGTGGCGTGTGCTCCATATGTACAGCATGTAGTCAACTCCTCTGATTAGCGACCTGTACGGATCTAATCCCAGGTAGATGGATGGATGGATGGATGGCGGATCCAGGGTGAGGGGAATCAAGTCCTTTGTGACAATATATCGTAATCGTATTAAGCATTATAATCCCTTAAATCCTACACTGACAAATATATTTCTATTAATCTTATCAGTCAGGGTGCTGTTTGTTATCAATATGAAGACATCTTAATCGATAGTGCTGCATCAGGGGTCATGTTGAAGTATGCAAAGGCTATGTTTTCGACCATAATTTGTATCAAATCACAATCTCTGCTATCGGTTATGCATCTAAAGCCTTGGCGATGTTGATCTATGTGCCATAGTTACGTAATTATTGTAGGCAACATTGATCGTCAGTTATAATTAAGAAGCTGTGTTTTAAAAGCATACAACTAAACATTGACGTGTGACATAATAAACATGATGAATATAAAATGAATACATAAATATTTCAAATGAGAAAATATGTGCTGACGAACAGAGATAAAGAATGTGAATAATGTCAAGATCATTGTAGTGCATGTGTGCTTAGAAGACGCTTCATGAGGCAGAAGGCAACATATAAATTTAACAAACAACATAAAGAATGGAAACCACTGGTGATGAAGTTGAACTCATTGTTTCGCATCTCCCCAGCAAATACGCGACATTGAGTCCGTAGAGGTTTAATTTTGGGACAGCGCCAGAGACGGTGTCCAGCACTGAGCCACCATAGGGTCAACGTTACAAGGTATCCAGTAATCTGAGACATTGGCCCAATAGTGGTTCAATGCTGGCAACCGTCCCCGACGCTGTCCCAACACCGAGCCTCTACAGGTTCAGTGTCGTGTGTCTACTGGGCAGTCACAAGTGCATCACCAATGGAAACTGTAGCCAGAAAATAACAGCTGTCGAGCAAAAAGCAGAAAAATATCCTCTCACAAATAGGAGGCAGTTACTGCAAAGCGGGTATGCCTTTTGTATGAAAAAAACAGCCAGACAAAGCGAGGAAAACACAACAAACACTAGCTTGAAAAAAAATTACTGTTCAAAAAAGCTTAAATAAAACAGTTACGACGGCAGTAGGTCTACCATATCATGTACAATTTTTGCATGGACATAACACCATTGAAAATTTCCATTAATGTGAATCTTAAAGAAACTGTGGAAATGAGCTTATCATTTCCAAATAAAATTAATAATAATTTATGAAATTGCATTATATCTCCACATCACTGTGGTGGCGAATATTTCTATCAATCAAATATCCCCAATAAGTGACTAAGTCAAAGTCCATTTATGAATCAGCATGCACAAATGCTCAGATTGCTCTGTATTTCAAAGTAAGACCAGTGACAGATTCAGCGACTAGTGGGCAGTTTCTCTAATGAATTATAAGATGAGACATAATTATGAAATGCAATTTCTATAATTTCTAAGGAGGTAGAGGTGTGATAATTTAAACGACTAGGTCATTAACTTACATATATATGACATTGTGTCATCATCATGAATATTTGGATGGGAAGATCTTAGTAAAATAAATCTTTCAGAAGGCCAAACCAAAAGTCCAGTTACAGATATGAATTTTTATCAAAACGCCCTGAAAACCTAGTATCGATATCTTGCACAGAAGATTCCTGTAAGCCGGAGATATTGAGCTGATGATGGCTTACAGTTGAGCCAAGTATGTTTTGCCAACATTAAGCCAACACAGGTTCAACATCCTTTTTTGTTGTGATACAAGTCAATCCAAAAAGCAAACCATCACCAGAAAGCTTCCCGGCAGACACAAATTATTCACCCAATGTTGTTTTTTGTGGGCCCACGTACGTTGCCCAACATTAACTCTTGTCCTGCTGAATTAAAATTTTCAGCCATTTGAAGTTACGTCTCGCTACCGCGACACACAACTTTAAGTGGCTGAAAATTACAGATATTTGTTTAATTTGGCACGAAACATTTGCAAATCTTGATGTTTAAAATCATTTTATTCCCAATAACTGTGGTGTAATCGGCAAATAAAACAGAATAAAAACGACTATTGTCGTGATTAGCGGGCAAAGAGTTAAAACAACATTGAGTCAATGTATTGTCTGTTGGGTTGTTGTACACACTACACGCCAGACTCACCTGTAGGTGTTGTATACGATTCTGTAGAGTGAGGTCATGTGATGAGTGTACACCGTCTACACGCTGTCTCAGCTCCTGGGCGACATTACTCAGGTCATTATGCTGTCTGTGGTACGCCTCACACTGCCCCACAAACTCACCGCGGGATCTCAGGTGGTCCTCTAACTGGCCGACCAAGTCCTCCCAGGATCTCCTCAATGGACTCATCATATCTGCACCGACTTCACCTCTCTCTGGAGAGAGCCGTGAATACTGACGCGATAACTTATCAAGTGCATTTTCTCTCTGTTTGATATCTTTCAGCAATTCCTGAAAATAGCAGACACACATAATTATTTTGTTAGTACATTCCACAATAAGTCAGTAGTAGATGCATTAAAAAAATAATTTAATTCTAACATTTTGTTTCAGATCTATCAAATACTGAATTGAGCTTCCTTACATTATGAAATAAGATGTTGATATCATACTGTACACCAGACACAGTAAATAATGATATGAATAGAACGACACAAAGTAAAATAAATTGTCACTGGAAAAGATGGAGATGGAAACAAAATCTTACTTCAAGATGTGAGATTTCGAGTACAGCGGCATCATGGTGAAGCTTGGCTGGTCTGTCCATCAGTTCTCTAACCTCTAATTGCTTCACTCTGAGCCAGTTTTCTAGTTCAGTTTTAGCTTTATCAGCCACCTGCCATTGTACAGTGTTACCATGCATATTCTGTAGATAGCTCTCTAATTCATTCATCGCCTGGTTCAGTTCAGTGTTTGTTCTCAGGGAATGGGCATCTAACGCTGATTTATTTCTGTCAGAGCCCTCCTTCTCACAAGCCTGGTTGGCATCTTTAAGGTCATGTTTATAATGCTGCAACTTCTGCAACATTTCCTGAAATAAACAACAAAGATTGCATTAGTAAAGATATATTTTTGTATAGCCCTTGTTAAAGACATATGGCTTGGCCTGTATTTCTAAAGTTTTGAAGCCAGTTTGAGACCGAATAAAATGACACTTGGGACTGCTAAAACATTTAATTTACAAATAATTCAAACTGGGCGATATCTGCATATTTATCATAATTATAAAAAGAAATTTAATTTGAGCTGGAAAGCCTCTATTAGAAATACGAAAAACAATTAATTTCTGAGAGTAATAGGAATGCACTTTAATTTTCTTTTTTTTGTGGCTCTTTGAAAACAATCTGGAGACTATTCTTACTTTGGCAGTAGTTTGTTTGTCCTGTGCATCCTCTAAGCTGCAGGCGGCTGTAGTAGACTGTTGTTGTGGCTGTGTGAGCCAGGTATTCACGTCCTGTAGGTAATCGTCCACCTCATTCAACAGGTTCTCATATCTCTCCCACTGACCCAGTACCTCATCTAGATGCTCCTGTAACACACATAACACCAGAGTTAACCCTTGTACATGTATATATGGCTTCAAGCAAGTATCAAATACTGCAGCTTTGCAATTTGTTAAATATTATGTGGCAGATAATTATATTCCTAAAGTAGATTTTTTCTTTTATTTGAAGAAGGAGGTTCTGTTAGCAAATCTCGGTTCCAATGAATGAAAAATACACATTGAAAAAGATGAATAAAAACTCTTAAAATAATGATGTATGTATGACACTAAGGTGACAAGGCTAGTAATTAATCTATTAGCCGCGAATTTATGTTCAATTTTGTGAGCTTATACAAGTATATTGTTGTTCACAGTACATGCGATGCATTAGCAACAAATCCTACCTGTATTTGTGAAGCATTTTGTAGCAGGGCCTGATGACTCTGGCGAAGACTGGTCAGCTGGGCTTGAGTTTGTTGGGCCAGGGGAGGAATATGTGCACTAGCGTCTGCCAGCACACTACCTCTTCTCTCAGCCTCAACCAAACGAGGCTCGTAATCTCTGATCTCCTTCATCAGATCCTTTGAAAAAGAACCAACGATACATTTACAGGTAGTCAACTAAAACTAAGTGATAATATAAAACTTTCTCCTGCAAAAATGCTCATTTCTAAAAGTAATACGTGTTGGGATAAGAATATGAACTTATTTCCTGTAAATTAAGCATTACAATTAAGCCAAAATTATGCACTTAAATCATTTTGGAACATTAACTGAATTCATCTACCAGTACATCCTTACATCCAAATCATTTAAAAATGAGGCCAAATATTTCAACTTCAGCAATTCAATACAGTATAGTCAGAGGACAAAACCTTTTTTGCTAACTTATATATTCTTTTTCCCTCACCATTGATCTTTTGTGATTATAATATCTCAGACAACACTGTTTTAAATCGAAAATGATATCAAGGCTGAATTTTGTTGCCAAGATTTAATTTTTACCTACTACATATAATTTATTTTCGGTTTCAATCCAGGAAGGCTCTCCCCTGCAAATGTTTTAAAAATTGTATGGTCCTGTTTTAAGTTTGAACTACTAAATATAATTCGTTTTTTGTTTAGGGAAAGCTGTCCCTGGTCAACTCGTCACTAAATGCTATTTTTCCCGAATTTCTGTGACTTTTGACTTTTGGAAGATGCTGAATTTCCCAGAAAATTTACAAAATGCCTAGCTTTTTCCCTGACCTTCAATTCCCCTGATTTTACCCTGACTAGTGGCAACCCTTCTAACACTGTTTACCTGATGTTTTCTTCTCTGTTCCTGTGTGAGTTCCAGTGTACTGACATTCAGTGTGTTATGTTCCATCAGGCGTAGTGACATCTGGAGGATCCAGTACTCACATTGCTGGAGCTGCTCACGAAACTCCAGGTGGATCTTATAGTACTTCTCCTGCTTCTCAAGATGAGCCTGTATCAAATAAACAGATACTACATTATCCTTCACTGCATAGAAACTAAAATTTATGTGCAAAAATGAATGTAAATAGAGGTTTGAGGACCAATAACTCAAACGTACCAATTTATGACCTCATCGAAGCAATGATTTGTGGAAGTAATAATACAGTTTTATACATGAAGGTTACAACTGGTTCCATGGACATCTCAAATTAACCCATCCCACTGAAATGTGAGTACAAATTTTTTGTCATTTGAAGCTGGAATTGCTAACGCAATTTTCAGCTTCCATTGATGAAAAATATTTCCATTTTCTCAATTTCAGTGGCATTTTATTTAGTTTGAAACCTTCGTGAAACTGAATATATGCAGTCCTAGCTGCAAGGGTTCACCCTTATCCTGCTGATCACGACTATTGTCGTTTTTTATCTGTTTTATTTGTCGACCAAATCACTGTTATCGTGAAAGAAATGTTTGTCTAAACATCAAGATTTGCAAATATTTGTGCTCAAATTAAACATATTTGAGTAATTTTCAGCCACTTGAAGTTGTGGGTCGCGGTAGCGAGACACAAATTTAAGTGGGTGAAAATTCAAATTAACTTAGCAGGACAAGGGTTAAAATTTATACAAGGACAAATCTGAAAGGTAATATGATAAATATGTATTTGTATGTAGATGATAAAAGTATCTGACCTGTATAGACTTCATGGCTTGGTCGTAATCTTGTCTGAGGCCCTCGACCTGAGACAGAGCGTTTGGTTCAGAACAATTAGCAGATAGGTCAGCCGCTTGTCTCTCTAGACGCTCCAGGTCACTGCTATGCTCAGAGATAATTTCTTTCAGATGCTACAACATATAGATATTCCATATTCGTTAACTTCAGATACGCAAACCTCAGATACTTAGACATGGCGAGTTCATATTTCACTTTTGCTTAAAAAGTTTGTTTGAAGTGTCCAAGATGGCTGAAGAAGCAAAAATTAGTATTTGATTGTAAACTTCATGCTTCAGCAGTTTGAGCAATGATTTTCAATGAGAACTGTCTTTCTGGTTATTCCCATTGCTACCCACTGACACTCAAGTAGGCCTACTTTGGTGTGGACTAATTAAGTATTGTTTCACCTTTAAGATTGTTCAGAAGGACTTGTAAAAAGGACTTGTAAAAGATTGTTCAGAAGGTCTTGTAAAAATGGACTGATTGACTGATGGCTTAACCCTTACAAGGCTGAAATTTGCATAAACATTTCTCTTTCCGTTTCATTTGAATACCTATGTTAGGTCATTATAATTTTTTAATTCTTTTAATGCGGGATCATCTTTAGACGCCAGAATCTGAGGTCAATAGACGTCGGATTCTGACGTCTAAAGACTGCCCCCATGCTGAAAGTGTTAATAAATTAAGTGGTTGAATAATTTCTTGGTTGCTTGCTTAATTGATTGATTGACTGCTCCATAGCTCACCTGTAATCGTTCAATCTGTGCTTTCTTCTCATTTAGCTCTGCTTTACTTTCAGGTAAATTCGCCACTTGTGATTTTACGTCATTGAAAAACTCTTCAAAGGCCTACACAAATGAACATTTAGTCAGAAAAGAATAACCTTATGATTGAGCCTTACACTGATATGAACAAAAACTGTAATTTAAACTTGTCCCAAAAGATTTTTAGGGCGAGATATCGGTATATGTATGAAAAAGAAATATACAGTCACAAAATATAATATCTAGTAATTAAATATTCAGTGTTCATTTGTGCAATTATGTTTAATTATATAATTGAAAGAATAACTATTGACATCCAGTCAATTTTTCCGAGCACACACTTTATAAGGCCTGTAGTGTCACAAATTCTAATTTCACAGGCTATAAAATGGTTGTAAATTCATTATTATGATTTTGCCCACTATAAAAACTGTTTGTTCACCTGTAAGTTTTGTTTGAACTGTGTCCACTGTATTTGTTTGTCGCTGAGTTGGCTGGCACATGTATGAAGCTGCTGCTGGTAATCTTGTAGATCTTGTTGCATCTGCACTATTTCTCCGTCCAGCTTGTCCTTGGCGTCTGGATCCACCCTGCTGAGTAGCTGTTTGCCTGCCTCGCATGCTGACTGCTGAAGCTGACTACCTTCATTTGTACTCTTTGTGAGCTCCTGTGAAAAACAAACCACAAGATTTGTGTTTAAGAATCAGAAAAATGAATTACAGGCTTGTAGTTGTGTTTCACTACTGTGTTAAGAATAATTTGTCAATATTATGGCAAAATACAAGCAATTATACAGTTTTTAACGTGATTTTCAATCTTTAAAAAATGGCTTAAATAAAAATATAAAAAGTGTGAAAATAGCTTTAATATATATTACTGATTAAAAGATAAAAAAACGAAAATGTTATTTCCCAATTCTGCTACTGGCTGGCTAAGTGGATTGTTCTAAAACTTAGAAATTAATTACTTAACAAAATACCTGACAAATCACTGGTAGATAAGTCTTTATCACAACTTTGACACCTCTTGAATATACAAATTTCAATAAATATATAAATAGTTTCCATTTCCCAAGAGAAAAGCATTTCCAGGTAAAATATAACCGTATCATAATCATGTATAGATGTTCCCACAACATTGTGGCTTTATACTATATAAATAATCACATATTTTGAACTGACAACACATAGATGATCAAACATAGTGTACTATCAGGTTCCATATATTGGCTTGCCAATACAGTGATTAGGATAGTATTGACATATAATGTCTCAGAGTATGTTGATCCTATACAGTTAGAGGGGTCAGAAATGTCAAATCACTTCTTGAAAATGAATGATGGCATGGGTGGTCACAGTAGCTAGGTAGTCAAGTACAGGTTGGACTTCAGCATTTAACATGTTAATATGGCAGTGATTCTGAAGATTGGAATTTGTTATCAAGAAATACATGTCATAAAAGTAGTGGAGTGTTCCCACTGTGACGTTAAGTACTACTCGAACATCACGTAAGTGAGTCCAACCCTTTAAATCCACAGGCGGTGATAATGTAGCCTTTCTCCCAAACTTTATGTACTTTGTCACAATAATGATACATGTACATGTATATAAAATTATATTCTATCTGATAATTATCTGGGATAATTATCAACCTTCTTAAGCATTGTTTTATTTTATAATGAAAAAAAAGTCTTCAATGTGAAAACTGATGATCAATGTCAGTTCATCGTTAGATATACTACAATGATGAAATTCAACACATTAATCAATCTTGTGATTTTTCCCAAACAAAACAATTATTGCAGGCAATCATAGAATATAAATGAAAACTGTTGACCTAATCCAGTTTGAATGCTGTATCAAATATATATTTCCACAATTCTTCCGTTTGTATTTATACGCCGTTTGATTCTTTAACATTAATGTATTATGTATAATTATCTTAGTATACCAGAAATTTAGCTTATTTGTGAGAGCAGCTTACACAGTAGGAAGTAAGACAAATGATACTCCTTTTAACCAGGGGTGCATATTACAAAGAATCCTAACTTTGATCCTATCTCAACTTTCTCTTATTTCCATTACAAAAAGTTAGGATCACCTAACTTTTTGTAATGGAAATAAGAGGAAGTTGAGATAGGATCAAAGTTAGGATTCTTTGTAATATGCACCCCAGGTATCTATCTGAATAGTGGTAGTTGAGGAGATAATCTTTAGGTTACTTAACGCCACAAAATTAATAAATACTTCTAAATATTAATACCTTAATCTTTAACAGACCTACCTGTCTAAAATTAAATAATATAAAATAGAATAATGATACTAAGCCTACAGGGAGTGCCCAAGGAAAAGAATTAGTCGTAAGTACACCATGGGGTTACGTAATACTGGATATTTCACATCCATAGCTCACCATATCTTGAAAAGAGCTGTCTGAGTAGTAATGAGATATTAGATGATATGTAGATGTTAGATGAAATGTTGGATACACTCGACATAATAAAACCCTACACCATAGCCTTCACTATTTTCAAGTGTCTTCCATTTCTCAACATATTCTTGTCTGTACCACACATTTTTTTATTTTAAAAATGAGTAGTTCCACGCAAAATGTTTTTTTCTTACCTTGACGGCATCTGCTCTACTGTTGATAGCATGTATGTCTCCCTCCACATTTTGACAATGGGTGAGTCGTGATTGCGCTAGGTTTAACCACTCAGTAAAGGCTTCCCTGGCCGTACGGTAAGCTCTCTGGTCACCGTGAAACTGTGACAGGTTCTCACTGAATACCTGTATATCAGACAAACAGAGAGAGGATGAGATGAGTGGACACAGCAACTCAGTGACGTGGAATCCCACCTGTGAATAATTCAACCCTCTGGTAACTACAGGTATAATTCAACCCTCTGGACACTGAGGGAGTATTAATCAGTAGAGATCCTCCAGTAATACCTCAAATAATGCATTACTCACCTTCTCCATCTGTTTTGTAATCTAAACCACATTGGTGATGTAAAGTTAAAAAGATAAACTCATTTTCATCAAAATAAATAGTGGTAGCGATGCAGGACTTTGTGTGGAATAAACTTTACTAAGAATAATTGAGTGCAGAGCGGTTTAATCTTATGAAGTGTTGGTGTGATCTGTGTTTGCTATTGTAAATCATGTGAACCGCTGTGTAAATAGTTATATCAGATTATGGTGGAGTACTTGACAACAGATCAGCAGCTATGCTAAGTGTTGGTAGGTGGACTAGATTCAGGCAGCGTGTAGATAACTGTACTCTGCTTCAAGGTCACAATCTCCACCACCAAAGTAAAGTTAATAAAACCCACCATATGAACCCTTGTAAAAGTTAAAGTATAGATCAGTTTTAGAACATTGTCAAAAACAAAACTCACTTAAAATGCACACACTTTTTTGTTTGCCAAGAATATATATAATTTTTTTTTGTTTAATCAAGTTATTTTGTTTTTCAATATTGCTAGAATTTGTGTATGATATGTTCAAATTAAACATAAATTCTATACAGATTTGAGAAACAGCAGTGCTAAATAAGTATTATTTGTGTTTTTATCATATAAATATTCCTAAATATATCTGCAATGACCAAAAAGCAAGAACAATGGCAAACAAATGATTCTACCCATATTGAAACTAGTTTATCGATCAGATATGTTCATAAATCTTGCCATGGTACAAAGATCCAAGAATGTAAACTACAACCTCTATTATCATGTTTTGTTTTCAATATTATGATGGAAAAATAATATCTGCAGCTCTAGTCAATATACAAGCTCTTGTAAATTGAGAACTTATGAATGTCTTTATAGGGTTCTGCCGCTTTGGGATAAGTAAATGATATATTTATGACTGGAATACTAGAATCTACTGGATGTGAGCTTGT
This sequence comes from Flabesymbios commensalis, assembly GCA_964017125.1. Lineage (NCBI taxonomy): Eukaryota > Metazoa > Annelida > Polychaeta > Terebellida > Flabelligeridae > Flabesymbios > Flabesymbios commensalis. The sequence goes on from OZ024906.1 coordinate 16,321,868, forward strand.
TATAAACCTATAATTTTCAATAAAAAAACCTCTTTAAAACATTTAAATTTTTTAAATTGCACAAAACCTATTTTGACTTTTGAAGATTGCAGTGAAAAGTTAATGGCCAGATTATGCCAGATTCTAGGAAAAAAATAATTTTGAAGTAAAAATAGCAAAACTCACCCCCCCCCCCCCCCCATAAAGAGCCCATTGATTTGACAGCAAAATCAGAGGAAGAACATTTTTTAAGTAGATTGAGTAGATCATGTCATGTCAAACTGTCCTCTCAACATCGGTTTCATTTTTCTTGAAACCTGTTTAGTTTTATACCCGGTCAGAATCTATGGCAATTGCTGTGACCTCAATGGACAATAAATCTGAATAGTAGTGGACAAGCTCAGCTACTAGCAAACAATGTATCTGGTCATCCGCCAAAGTGGTTCTTCACTGACACCAGGGTAGCTCTGTTAACACCTGATAACCTAACTACTTACCATATTTATGTATGTAAAGAATGGTATTTCTGTTATGTATTGATAATAGTGTGTGGCTATGATAAATCATCCCAAATATGATTGTCAGTTGATACAAGTCGTTGCTACAAGTCATTTTAAAAGAAGAGGCCATCCCACCGAAATAATCCCCAGCCAAGCCCTCGTGATACGAAATTTTCTTTGTGCGTTCTCACATTTTGTTTAACAGTAATAGTCTAGCTATCTAGCACAGTTTGCTACGTATATTGCCCATATTAAAGCCAATGATCGCTGCAAGTCAGCATTTTAAAATTCGATCCAGTTAAAATATTTCAGGGTGCATCCTTCCATGAAATCGCACATTTTGTTTTATATTATTGTTCTAACTATCTGGCATGGTTTTTCAGATATCATACATATTAAAGGCAATAATGGCTGCAAATAGGCCATTTTGAATTTGACAAAGTAGCCAATTCTAAAGGCATATCCCTCCCTGAAAGCGCACATTTTCTTTTATTGTAGTGGTCCAGCTATCTGTCACAATTTGCCAAATATCAGGCATACTTATAATGGCCATTTTGAATTTGTTCAAGCTCCAATTTTTCAGGGTGCCTCCTTCCATGAAGTCACATAGTTTGTTTTATATGTAGTAATGAAGTAATGGTCTAGCTATTTGGCACATGTATTAAAGTGAATAATTTTGAATTTGATCAAGTTTGAATTTTTCAGGGCATATCCCCCCCTGAAACCACACATTTTGTTTCATAGTTATGGCCAGATATTAGCAATATTAAAATAACAAAGCTATATTGGCCAAGAAATGGTCAAAGGTCATAACCACCAAAAGACACATCTACACCTCATAAGGGATGTGTGTGTGAAATATAAACAGCGTATGAGGAGCGTATATTGTATTAGCTTCTACTATTGTACAATCCTTGGTAATTAAATATGTTTATACAGTGTACCAACAAAATCCGCCTATGGGTTTCTAAGATATGCTCCGGAAACGATAATGCGGACAGATGGACATGTAATCCGATTTTTTTTCGTTTAATCAAGTTATTTTGTTTTTCAATATTTGTGTATGATATGTTCAAATTGAACATAAATTCTATACAGATTTAAGAAACAGCAGTGCCAAATAAGTATTATTTGTGTTTTTATCATATAAATATTCCTAAATATATCTGCAATGACCAAAAAGCAAGAACAATGGAAAAAAAAAAGATTCTACCCATATTGAAACTAGTTTATCGATCAGATATGTTCATAAATCTTCCCATGGTACAAAGATCCAAGAATGTAAACTACAACCTCTATTATCATGTTTTGTTTTCAATATTATGATGAAAAAATAATATCTGCAGCTCTAGTCAATATACTAGCTCTTGTAAAATGAGAACTTATGAATGTCTTTATAGGGTTCTGCCGCTTTGGGATAAGTAAATTATAAATTTATGACTGGAATACTAGAATCTACTGGATTTGAGTTTGTTATAAAACCTATAATTTTCAATAAAAAAACCTCTTTGAAACATTTTAATTTTTTAAATTGCACAAAACCTATTTTGACTTTTGAAGATTGCACAGAAAAGTTAATGGCCAGATTATGCCAGATTCCAGGAAAAAAATAATATTAAAGTAAAAATAGCAAAACTCCTCCCCCCCCCCCCCCCCCATAAAGAGCCCATTGATTTGACAGCAAAATAAGAGAAAGAACTTTTTTTTAAGTAGACTGAGTAAATCATGTCATGTCAAACTGTCCTCTCAACATCGGTTTCATTTTTCTTGAAACCCGTTTAGTTTTATACCCGGTCAGAATCTATGGCAATTGCTGTGACCTCAATGGACAATAAATCTGAATAGTAGTGGACAAGCTCAGCTACTAGCAAACAATGTATCTGGTCGTCAACCAAAGTGGTTCTTCACTGACACCAGGGTAACTCTGTTAACACCTGATAACCTAACTACTTACCATATTTATGTATGTAAAGAATGGTATTTCTGTTATGTATTGATAATAGTGTGTGGCTATGATAAATCATCCCAAATATGATTGTCAGTTGATACAAGTCGTTGCTACAAGTCATTTTAAAAGAAGAGGCCAGCCCACCGAAATAATCCCCAGCCACGCCCTCGTGATACGAAATTTTCTTTGTGCGTTCTCACATTTTGTTTAACAGTAATAGTCTAGCTATCTAGCACAGTTTGCTACGTATATTGCCCATATTAAAGCCAATGATCGCTGCAAGTCAGCATTTTTAAATTCGATCCAGTTAAAATATTTCAGGGTGCATCCTTCCATGAAATCGCACATTTTGTTTTATATTATTGTTCTAACTATCTGGCATGGTTTTTCAGATATCATACATATTAAAGGCAATAATGGCTGCAAATAGGCCATTTTGAATTTGACAAAGTAGCCAATTCTAAAGGCATATCCCTCCCTGAAAGCGCACATTTTCTTTTATTGTAGTAGTCCAGCTATCTGTCACAATTTGCCAAATATCAGGCATACTTATAATGGCCATTTTGAATTTGTTCAAGCTCCAATTTTTCAGGGTGCCTCCTTCCATGAAGTCACATAGTTTGTTTTATATGTAGTAATGAAGTAATGGTCTAGTTATTTGGCACATGTATTAAAGTGAATAATTTTGAATTTGATCAAGTTTGAATTTTTCAGGGCATATCCCCCCCTGAAACCACACATTTTGTTTCATAGTTATGGCCAGATATTAGCAATATTAAAATAACAAAGCTATATTGGCCAAGAAATGGTCAAAGGTCATAGCCACCAAAAGACACATCTACACCTCATAAGGGATGTGTGTGTGAAATATAAACAGCGTATGAGGAGCGTATATTGTATTAGCTTCTACTATTGTACAATCCTTGGTAATTAAATATGTTTGTACAGTGTACCAACAAAATCCGCCTATGGGTTTCTAAGATATGCTCCGGAAACGATAATGCGGACAGATGGACATGTAATCGTTCATATCAAAATCAGGAAAAAGTCTGCATTTGTGAATAAATCTATCTGAACACCATAAAAGATTAAAAAAATGGCTTTTTATCAATTTTGCAATATTCTAAATATGTTTTTCATCACTTTGTGAAATATTAAAATATTTCTAAAGTACCTTAAGCTGTACATTTGTGAAATCATTTTTTTGTTATGTTTTTTTTGGCTCATCTATATACCTAGACAATTTTCTAAGTTTCTATCTTTATTCAGTCGAACTTAGGTCAAATCTTATGAAACCTCATAGCTTTGTCAATGATTTTCTGATTCTATAACAATTTATTTTATATTATTCCTCCAAGACACCTCTGATATAATCACCAAAGAAATGCACCTAAGAAATTGCAAACTTCTGCCTGCTTTTGAGATGGACTGATAATCAGTTGCCCACAGTTATGAAAACAGATGAAAATCCTAAGTGATTCTTAAATAAGTGCCACACTATTCTGGATGTGGCAAGGTGGAGAGCAATAAAGAGCAATACGTGCATCCTTGTGATGCATAAACCCGGGATGTATAACATAATGAGGACTCACTTTGGCAGTAGATTGCAAGGCTTGGTATCGGGTGATTAGTTTGACAATGCCTCCAGAATCAATTGGATTAGATGAATTAAGCTGAACTGTGGTAGATTTCTCTCTTAGCCGATCCAAATGAGGCTTGTATAGGGAAATTTCTTCATGAATAGACTGCAATAAAGATTAAAATATGTATCAAAAGTAATAGATCGCTGTGCGGCTAAACAAAAATTCCGTGCGCATTATTATACACACAATGTACTGAATTATTCAAATTATTGATTGGCACTTTCCACCAACTTAATTTACAATGTTGATGGGATAACTTTTAACAGCAAAAGAAAGCTAAGTTGTTATAGCAAGATACTGTTAGATGCGTAAATATCCTACAATTAGAATAGATAAACCCAGCGCGCTGTTGCTGAAGAAATTTCAACTTGGATATAAAAAGAAAAATATTGTACCTCAAATTCTACTTCTTGTTGATCTGGTGCAGCAAAATTATAATGTTGTGTGTTACATTTGACTTTGTCCTCTGCCTCAGCAATCCAGTCAGAGAATTGAGCATGCTCCGTCTGAAATTCCTCAGAATCCTGTATAGATGATTGTAGGTCAGCACGAGAGTCAGTTATTATTGCTTTCAAAGAATCTAGTTCTTCCTGGAGGACTTTCATTTCTTGACGTATTCGATCTCTGCCTGGTATAGAAGTATGCTCCATAACCTGGCTACTTAAGTCTGAGGTTTCTTGATAAGAAGATTCTCCATCTGACAGAGAGGAATTTAATTGCTGCAAAAACACAAAAAAATATTCAGAAAATGGTGCATACTGGGTAAAAATCTTTTTTTTATACTACTGTGATAATGCGATGTTTATGTTGAGAAAAAATTCAAAAAGCTTTCGATAATAAAAGAAATGTACTTACATCCAATTTATTAAGTCTTGATTGGAGTTCATTTTTAGATCCCACAGGATCAGTCAAGTGTTGTAGCTTTTGTCTAATCTGGATCACGCTATCCATAGAGTTCTTATATGATGTACGATACTTATCATGAGAATTCACTTGTTCTTCAAGCTGAGCCACATTATCTGTTGTGTTGTCAAGTAGGGTGTTATATCGTGTGGATAAATCACCTACCAGAGATTCTATAATAGGCTCATTCATTTCCTCAGCTCTACTCTCTAATGTACTCATCTGCTCTTTGTGTAAATCAATTTCTTTCAGCAACATCTATAAAGTAAAATAAAGAATTAGAAAAGCGTGCTTTGATGCAGGTATTAGTATTAACCGGTATGTTTCCACTGTACATAGTAAACAATATATATTTACTCTAAAACCTACATCTCTATATGGATCATGGAAAAAAATACAGAATATTTTTTGGAAGTCAAAAAAGCCATTTGTAGGCCATATCATAAATCTGGTAGTTGATAAAATCAGGAATTTTGAGAGTATCTGGAAAACTGGCATCTCTGTATTATAGAGTAGAGATCAGTCAGAACATTCAAAGTCGGGTCATGCGAGATAAGATTATGGTCATTGTTAAAGCTCCCTCTAGAGCCTATATAGATAAACAACTTATTGAACAAAGCATTTAAATTTGACAACCACTGGTATAAAACTAGGTAATTAGCAGAATAATATACACAGTGCTGACCCTCATTTTATCTTGGTATGCCTTTTTCTCAGCCAAATCAGTCTTTAATTCAGCGTCAGCGCTGACCCTCATCTCAGTTTCTCTGATCCATTGCTGGAACTGCTCCAGATTTCTCTCCAGACCACTCCAGTGGTCAATGCCACGATCCAAATTCACCCGAGTATCAGTCATTGACATCTACAATAACAAATGGGATACATTTTTACACTGTATCTCTAATGAGAAGATAAGTTCAAAACTCACTAAAAAACACTAATCTAAAACGTTCGAAAGGCTATTATAGAATGAAGATAAAACTCCGATTAACACATTTAAAGAATAAACAAACTTTGCAAAACGAGAGCGATCTTAATGCATCTGCACTACTGTGTCTGTGACAAGATAAAAATGGCTAGAATGTTCTAATGCTCTCGAAAGATGGCGTCATGAAGTGACGTCACCGACCCTTGATTCCCGAAGGAGGTTCAAGGTCATTAATTTGATTTTAAGGCGCTTGTCATAACTGGGATAATATACCCATGATGGAAATATTCAAGATTTAAGGTATTTTGACATAAATATAATATTATGTTACCTTGAGTGCATCATATTCTTTATGACAGTTATCCAGTTGTTTTCGTATTTCAGCACAGCCAGCAGCGTCAGTGTGATTAATAACACGGTCAGATGATTTATCTGCTGCCTGCAGATAGCCGTGTCCCTGATCAGTCATCAACTGTAACTCCTGAATAAAACAAAGTACATTAAACCTTCAGCTTCTAGTGATCAACACTTTTGTCACCCATCATATCTAGAATACAATTCCACTACCCATTAAAACCATTACATTTGGAGCTTCTATACAACATATTATTACACTTAAATATTTCATAAAATTGGGTAATTTTCAATCACTGTCAGTTGAAATTTCAGTAGCAATGACACATCACAGTGAATGAAAATATAATGATATCTCAAGGTAGGTATACAGCTAAAACACTCTATATATATTCCCTGGTAGAAAATATGTTATATATAATATGATGCACTACGCGGTACACTGGGGTACCAAATAGAAATCTGCCATTTTGTTTAATTATTTAATTTATTTTTCAGGGTCTGTACCCTGGGTACCAAAAAGTGTAAAATAATTTTAAAACAGGGCAAAAATAGATGTGAAACGTTCCTATTTTATAAAATATTTTTGTTTTGGGGGCATTTTCGTCACTAAGGACTATTGGTAAAACATCTTTCAATGTCGGAACCTGTTGCAATGCAAAGTGCCGCCGCATTCACCATGTGGCGCTGTGAATCACGCGCTTCCCCGGGGTACTGCGTGTTGCATCATATATATATTTCCGTTTCAGTGTTGGTGAGACACTCATATATTTTTAAACTGCTGTTTCACATAAAAAATATTGATCAAATCCTAAATAAACCATTGATTATAAAAACCTATTTAGAACATATTAATGATTGATGACTGATTGAAGCTATTTCAGAAGACGTACCTTCACTTTGTTTAATCTGCTTTCAAGATCTTCCTTAGTCCCGCCCGTCTGATGCAGATCATCCAGCTTCTGCTGAGCAGTTAACAACCACTTGTTGATATCCTCTATATTAGACTCATATTGCTGATGTTCTCCACAATACACTTCCCATTTCCTCACCAAATCCTTCAAACACATCACATTGTAGATATTATAAAAACTATGTTTAAATATATATATATATATGACTTTAGTTAGTCTTGTCTTGCGCATCTTTTAAACTCACCGCTTCGTTCAATTTGCATTGAATCATTTTCCCCAGAAATACAGCAGATATACTGCCATAATGAGCTAACTAAGCATTGATAGAACAATTCAGACAAAACTAATATTTTCCATCTGTTTCAACAATAGCTAAAAATTACATTTATATAATGTAAACACCTACCTTGGCTGTTGCAGTCAGAGCATGGTATTTGGTAGTGAATTGTGTGATGGCATGTGATATGTTGGCATCTGAACTCGCTTCCAGTAGCTTCTGAGCAGATTTGTTCACCTTGTCCAGTTCTGATTGTCTCTCCACTATTAGCTGGAGATCAGTCTAAAAGAAAAAACATAACAAAACTATGTAAATTATAAATTAAAGGGACTAGCCCACCGCCTAGTCCTAGTTGTCACAGATTCAAACCTTGCCAGGTGAATCAACAGTCATAGAAATTTACCTTTCACCCTTTGTCTGCTGATCATGACAATAGTCGTTATTAATCCGTTTTTTAAACATCAATACAGCTGTATTTGTAAATATTTTGTCTCAAATTAAACAAATATGAGTAATTTTCAACCACTTGAAGTTACGCGAGCCACAACGTCAAGTGGGTAAAAATGTTAATTATTTAATTTAACAGGATAAGATTAATTGTTAAAATATTTTACACTAATGATATTTTAGCAATAAAAAACAAAATTAACCAAACATTAATGCACCGGGCAAGTTTAAACTTTTATAACTATGACTAAAACTAGGTGGTCATGTCAATAATTTTCAAATATTCAACAGGTAAATAACATACAATCAAAATATAAAATGTATCAAAATACCAGCATTGCTTGTTCTAATTCAGGTGCAGTGTTGCATCTAGGATTACAAAAGAACATGACACTACCTATTAAAGGGTTATATAATAGCCAGGCATATCTTTCACTCATGCTGTTGGAGAGAGAAGGTTGAGATCACCCTATCTTGGCATTGATCCAATATGTCTCAAAAGACACAGACCTGGTCTTTAGATTTTGTTGTGCATAAGTTGTAAACATGACCAATGGACAATCAATGTCTGAATAGAGGCCGATAAAAGGTCAAGGCTAAATGTGGTGACATATGCATATAATAGCATTTATTATGGACAAGCCTGTCATAATACTGGTACATGATAGATGCCTCTGTGTGTGCCACCAGCGACACTTACTAGCGGTATTATACATATGTATTATAATTGTTTACAAACAGCATGCACCGAGTGAAGGCCATGTGGCGGGTGCAGGGACATGGCAGCTTTAGGATGTAAAAAGAATGCATGACACACATGAGAACAGCATGACGCAGTGCCATGTAAGAATTGACCGGATTAACATTCTCACCACTAAACATGACTATAGTTGTTTCTAATAAGTTTCATTAGCAAACCAAATCACTGTTATTTGGAATGAAATGTATGTTTAAATATCAAGATTAGCAAATGTTTGGTCTCAAATTAAACAAATATGAGTAATTTTCACCCACTTACAAGAAGAATAGTATACAATAAAGATACTGAATACAAAGATTATCGTTATCAGCCTTACTTTAATAAAAGCTACCAATAGTTTAAAATTAACATGAAATATGATTCATTCTGAGAAATCAGATGGGTGTCGCTTGTGTTCAAGCAAGCATGAAGGCGGGACTACCACCATATAAAGCCCATGGCAATTTTAATGCCTCCCCAAGACTGCGAAATAAATATCAAGGGGGTGCAGGGCGTACAGCTCACGAGGACCATAGAGGTTACAAGGCATCATCCAGATAACCATTGTTTGTCGTTTGTGGGCATCCAAGCGTGGAAGCGCGACTTTCACCGTAGGTGTGAATGCTCTGTCAGTGATCCAAGAGGCTCGGAAAATTGACCCTTGATGTCCCAGGTGGTTCGCTTAGCGAGGTTCAGACTTGTTTTGTGCAAAAAAAGTGGTCAGGGATATTTCTTAAGCATTGTGTCAATGAGAAAAACTTTGGGACTGGATAAAAGTGGTCCGAGACGCGAGGTAGTCCGCTTATTGAGGTGGTCCAGAACAGAGGTTATACTGTACTTGAGATAATATACTTGGGTTTTTCATAAAACTTAACACTTTCATTCCCATTGAGGAATTCAATTCAAATATCGGGTGGTAGGAGGGTTGAACACTGAGGTGAGGAGACAGAGGTCACATTATCACATTGAGTGATTTATACAAAAATTACGTGCGGTAATCAATCATATAATTTTAGCAGGAATATATTTTTTACCTGTGCATCATTGTAGCTCTTCAGCTTCTCTTCCAATGTAGATAATAACTTGACATCAAACTTCAGATTTTCATCGGCATTCTTCACCCAATCAGCGAAGGTTTGACTGGCTTCTTCATAATCCGTCCACATCTCCAAGCAGCCTTCCAGTGAGTTTTGTGTTAGAGCAACCTGACTCTGCAGGTCCTCAAAATCTGTAGTCAGGTTTTGATGCTCCTGTTGAATCCGCGCTTGTCCCGCACAAGACGTGCTTGGCATTACCTTGTCCCCTGCAACTTTAACTCTGGCGATCATGTCAGAACCTAACGGCATCTCACTGGCAATAGATTGTAGCTTGTCTGCTTTGGCAGTTATGGTTATTTTGTCACCGTACGTATCACTACAAGTTGCTAGTTTTTCCCGAGCTCCTCGTAACCAAGTGATTAAGTCGTTACAGGCTTGTTGATAGGCTTGATGGTCCTCGACATCCTGCTCACTCTTAATCATAGATTCCTGTAACCACCAGGAAGAAGATATCAACCTTTTGCTAGCTGATCACGACTCTTGTCATTTTTTATCTCTTTTATTAGTCCATAAAATCACAGATATTGGGAATGAAATGGGTGTTTAAACATCAAGATTTGTGAATGTTCGGTCTCAAATTAAACAAATATGAGTAATTTTCAACCACTTGAGGTTGTGGATCGTGGTAGCGAGACACAACCTCAAGTTGTTGAAAATTTAAATAAATTAACTAAGCAGGATAAGGTATAACACTTAAAACTGGGCATTATCTTTTAAAATCACTAAAAATATATCATTATATATATAATGGAGAAAGATTGAAATTGCACGTACATTTATAAATGGGAAAAACAATTTTTTTCCAGCAGACTAACCTTTGCATGTTCCTTGAGATTCTCATAGCTTTGTAGTACATGAGTGCCATGAGTGGAAACTTTACTGCGAGGGCTTTTCAAAGTCAAATCACGGGCTTTTGTTGTCACAGATTCAACCATATGCTCAAAGGCAACGATGTCCTGATATAGAGCCTATATTGTTGGTAAAATACAAAATTAATTATAATGCAGTATATTGATATAATAAAAACATTTTTTTTACCCTTACAGCACTGAAATATTTTTGTATAAACCATGGAGACCAAAAGGTTTTTTTCAATTTGAAATCATCATAAAGGTCTTAGCTCTTTCTGTATCATTTGAATGGATCAACGGCCATTATAAATATTTCAATTCTTTTAGTGCGGGACCTCTTTATACATACGTCAGATTACGTCTACAGACATCAGATTCTGACGTATAAAAGATGGTCCCCGCACTGAAAGGGTTAAGGCAAGTAAGAACTATTAAAATATTTTATTACCTTCATTTTCTGTAATTGGGCTCTTTTCTCTCCGAGGTCTGCTTTAGACTCGCTGTTAGAAAGCCGACGCTCAGTGTCTCGCAACCACTTCTGTATGTGGTCATGGTTGTCATCAAAGTCATTCCACTGTAGTAAAGCTGATTGCAAGCTCATTCTAGAATTACTGAGAGAAGCCAAAAAGCTGTCCCACGCCTTCTGTAGGCACGATAACTCCATCTGAATCTTTTCTCGACCTTCAGAATTTGTCATGCTCATGGTCTTTTCAGCCCATGTGTTGGTTGTATGTAGAAGTGTTTGGCCATCTTCTTTCATGCTACTGAATTCCTACAAATAAATATGTCATACAAATATCTATAATCTTTGTGGAAATTAGTGCACTAAACCTATATAATATTGCACATTAAATCTTTAAGCTCCATATAGGATATTTTAAATAAAATTCATTGTATGAAAAATGGATAATCTATCACAGAAAAGACATTCTGAGCTTTAATTTCAGATATTATACTTACAGGTATTTAACCCTTAAAGCGCTGAGATATTTTTGTATAAACCAAGGAGATCAAAGGCTTTTCTTCAATTTAGCTATTTCCGCTTCATTTGAATACCTATTTTATGGGTCTAAGGCCATTATAAATATCTTACTGTTTCAGTGAGGGGATCGACTTCAAAATCCAATGACCAGAGACATTCTGTCTAAAGTCGATCCCCGTGATGTAAAGGTAAATCTGGTCATTTTCATTGATAACGAGTTGGGGACTGTGGCAGTAATTTATATCTCAAAGTAAATGAGAATTAGAGTTATTAGCTGTGTGTCAAGAGGATTAGCACAATCTCTTACCTGAATACATGTGAGCTGTTCCTGTAAATGTTCTTTGTCGCAGCTAGTGTCCGAGCTGCTGGATATTTTATCATTGGCCGTGTCGAGCCACGCTTCACACCGATCATGTGCAGTCTGATATTGCTCATGGTCTGATAACTGTTGTTTTAGTTTTTTCAAGGAATCCTGCAAAATATAATTATTTCAACCTTTGAAAGAAAATGAACAGGTAGACTAGTCTGGCATTTTTTCAATTAGAAATATTCGAACACTAAAAGCTAATACATTCAAAATAAAAAAAATTACTAAAAAATAAATGTGCTTGTCGTAACTGGGATTTCAAGGGTGAGTTACCCATAATATAAATATTCACGAGGTAATGTATTTCAATATAAATACTAAGCAAATGAAAACTTTTAAAACTAATCACAATCGAATCAAAATACAAATATAATGTCAACTAAGAGAATTGTTTTAAACAATCCAGATCTAAAATTTGTATATTTTAATAAACAACCTAGGTCTCCAAACATTGTTAAAAAAACAGCAATATCCCCCATGATAATGCACTTAAAGTGTCAAATAGTGCATTTTTTCGAAATTTACTTATATAAGCATTACAAGAAAAATTTTCCAGTTTTATAACAGTCGTTATTTCTGACCTTAGTCATGTTTTGTAGTGCTGTGTATCGTGAGTTGAGTTGTGTGAGTTGAGCGGTGAGTTGTGAATCCATACTGGTCTGTAGTAGCTGCTGGCTCTTATCACTCAGACGGTCACACGTGTCCTGGTAACTCTTCACCTCCTCATAATACTCCTGACATACAATAAAATAAAAGCATGCAATAATGTATTTTTTCAAACATTACTTGCTAGTGAGGCATTGTGAATACAATTTTCCAATAAAAACATTTAGAGGCCACCCATTAAAATCAGGACGTTTGGAGCAATTCACATCTCAGTGAATGAAAATATGATGAAACTTCTCATCATACAACATAACATCCCGCTTAATCCTTATCCTGCTAGAGCTGTGAATAAACTGTTTAAAGGAAATATCAAAAAATATAATGTAACTGCATTTGATAAAAAAGTGTGTTAGATGTTTAGTTAATTAAATAAAACAAATTGTCAGATGTATATTTCTAGTAAATAGAAATATATTTATATGAACCAAAGAGTATTAGATCAGTGCTGATCACACGCCTAAAACAAAGTCGAGGTATAGGAAAAACGGCACACCTCGTACAATGTACAGATACAAAGGAAACACTTAGTGGAGTGCAAATCACACTCCTTACTTTACACTCCTTGCTCATTCAAGGAGTGTGATTTTCCACACATTACTATTTTGGAAACCATTAGCACTGATTAGATAATTAGTTAAATGACATAGAAAAATATATCAGTGATATTTGGTCTAATGACTCTTTTAAGGTCCACTGGGACAGTTAGCAAAAGAGCCACCTCATCCTTGATAATGAACATACAAAATTTCAGAATGTTCATGACTTTATCTACACAAATTCCTTTTAACTGTCACTTAATAAGTTTTACCTTGTGTAGATCATATAAGACTTGTTTTTCAGATAATGTAGCTTTAAACTCGGAGATGCTTCTGACTTTGTCTTCCATATGTTTCAGCCAATTACTGACTTCTTCAAATAACGCGTCATATTCTGTCCAATTCGCTAAAACTCTCTCTGTAAAAGGTGAACAAAAACAGGGAAGAGAGTGAGAGACAGGTAATGTAAAGACAGATACAATGCAATGCATACACAAACAATTTTCAGCTTTGATAAAAATGTTGGTGAACAATATGTATATTTGGGGTTTCTATTTTAACCCCTAGAGCACTGAGCGATTGAATTCAATTTTCAGTCACTTGAAATTGTGTTTCGCTAACGCGACACACAACTTCAAGTGACAAAAAATTCATGTGAATAATGAAATTTAAGTCCCAACATATATACTAGTGTTTCAAGATTAAAGACATGTTTCACTTTTAACAACTCGTTATCAGGGGTTATACAGGTGCTATACATGTAGTACAGGTCAACCTCAGAGTTCTATGGGTTAGATATGCTTTAACTAAAAAGTCTGCATCTGATCATTCGTCAACTTACCCAGCTGGGAGCTGCATTCCGTCACACCTGACACCCAATTAGCTACATCCTCCTGTAGACTACGTAGCTGAGCATTGATAAGATCTTGTCCTGGAGCGGCTGTGTTTGGTAGTGTGACCACAGCTTTGTCATTAACATCCCTCAGCCGCGCCTCCTGAACAATCTGTTCTCCTAACAACTCCTGGTGTCAAAAAAAACACCAGTGATTTGAGTGTTAACCCTTTAAGCTCTATGTAAGGCTACAATAACTTAATAACATATTTTATTACCAGGGTAATCCTTTAAGAGCCGGTGCCACATATATTCAGGTTTTCATTTTTTATTAGCACATTAAGTACCACCTTTCAAAGATGTTAAAGATAAAATGTGACATCAATCAGCAATATTTGAAAACAGTTGACCTCCATTTTGTCAAATCTGAATAATTTTCACTCACTTGAAGTTGTGGATCGAATCAGCGAGACACAACTTCAAGTGGGTGAAAATTCAGATTGAATAAGTTGGCAGTTAAAGGGTTAAATGGTTATTGGGAATGAAATGAGTGTTTAAATGTCAAGATTTGCAATTTGTTTTATTTCAAATTAAGAATATATTAGTTATTCTCACCCACTTTTAATTTGTGGGTCACAGTAGCGGGACACAACTACAAGTGGGTGAAAATTTAAATAAGATAATTTAGTGGGAAATGGGTTAAGCTGTATTGACTATTGTTTAGCAGAAATATAACCATTATTACCCGGTAACATTATTAAATAGTCATTCACAAATGAAAGGCATCAGAATATCACTGAGCATTGGAAACATTTTCTAGTACTTCAACAAGTGCAAATCAAAGGGATTTGGTAGCTGCAACATTTTCCTGAGAAACAAATCAGTTCCAAAAATGGCCCGATATCCTCAAAAAGTTAATCAGTTCTGCAGATCATGCCCATAGCGTTCGGAAACGGTCAATTTGGGCTGATTTTCATATGGTGAGGGCCGATTTTCGTGAAAAACTAATCAGGTCTAGCCTTAACCCCCATGAGTGTTAGTGCCAGGTTAGAAGTTGATTGGTTAAAAACTTTTCACATTAGCGTCTGAAAACCTCATTTTTGGCTGATTTTTGTATGTTTTTTGGCCACCAGAGGGCTGATAATGGGCCGATTTTCGTGAAAAACTAATCAGGTCTGGCCCTAACCCACATGAGTGTTGGTACCAAGTTAGAAGTTGATTGGTCGAGAAACTTTCACTATATTGACCAGGAACGAAGTGTCACAGACGACAGACAGACAGACAGAGAACGGCGTTTATAGAGCTGCTAGGTCGCAGCTAAAAATAAACAATTCATATAACCTCAGTGTAATATAAACAAAGCATTCATAGAGAGTATAAATCTACCAGTAATAGAAGCTTTACATCAGCTCACCTGTAATTTTTGTTTCTTGGACAATAGAGCGGAGCGATCACTGTGAATGCTGGAACAGCTGAGTAACTTTCCCTGCACCTTGTTCAACCAATCTCGGCCTTCCTGGAAACTGTCCTGGAATGCCTGGTGGTCTGCTACTACACGATCACTCTGCTTCTGTAGCTCCTGTGCAAAATAGTATGTAAATAATGACACTAAAATTTGGTAACTTAAACAATTTTATTAAATAAAATTGATTAGGATTTTTGTCTGGTGGGATTTAGTTTAAAATTATATAGAATTTACTATTTGCAGATTCCTCAAACCTACCTTGACAGATTCTTTTAATTTCTGATGCCTCAAGGCGAGGCCGTCTACTTCCTTTGTGAGTTGTGGATCTTTAGTCGCATCAGATATATTATCAGCTTTCTCCTTTAGACTCTGAACAGATAGCTCTTGGCTGTTCACGCTGGCTTGTAATACCTATAAAAAGGCATCAAATTCTGATTATAAAAGAGGAATAATCAAATAATATAAATATTAAATAGTTTGAATTAATTCTCACACATACGGTATAAAATTATACCAATTAACTGCTGAATTGTTTGCTTCTATTTTTCATTCATTCTAAGATGGAATTGCTAACATAGCTTTAAACGACAAAAAATATTTATATTTATGAAAAATAAACATCTGAAATATTGAATTATTGGATTTACTAAGCATCTGCCACAAAATCATTTTATCAAATTTAGTGATATTTCTATTGATCTAAAATGTGCTTGAAATTTTCTATATACTGGCCTAGCACGACAAGGGTTAATGTAAATAGTGCTGACCTTAATTCTTTCTTGTTTTGCTCGTTTTTCGGGTAAGGTTGATTGTAATGACTCTTCCGCCTTCACTGACTTCTCCATGTCTGTCATCCAGTGTAAAAGCTGAGTGATGACGTCATCATGAAGCTCTCTCTGAGATATCCCAGCCTCCAGTGTAGATTTACCAGTGTGCATCTGTACACACATGTCATCCCAGCCCTGGCGGAGAGACTGCAGCTGCTCAGCGATGTTATCTTTACCCTCAGATGAAGTATTAGGAACAACCAAGTTGGCAGAGTCGATAGCTTGCTGCAGTTTGTGAAAACCTTCATCACGTTGGTTGATGACGTCCTGTTTAACCCACACACATTACACACATGCACAGAGGTCAACCGCCCTTCTTCAGACAGTGTGCGTCTAGCAGAAGCCACAGGCGGTATATCACCAGAAGCCATTATTGTTAATGATTGGTGTTAAACACTCGTAACAAGTGGATAATAATTACCTTAATTACACAGCAAACCAATTAATCTGTTAGATTGGATCAAATGTGTTTACAGTGATTAGAATTCAAACCATTTCCACACTTTATTTCAGGTAAACACACCTATTTACATGACTTAGATAATAACCACCTAAACCCTTATGTTAAACAAATAGAAAAAGGTGAATAAATAGATTGAAGAGTGCGCGAAATTCTATTCGAGTGATTTCTTAATACACAGCTATAAAAAAACCTTATGGAAGATGAATATGATTAATAAGAAGGTGCTTTGTTCTGCCCCTCAACCCATCTCTGGTGGTTTGAACATCTTTATCAAATAAATTCACCGGTCATAATGGGCAAAGACCACAGCAATTTGACTATGCTAAAAGAAATTTCACTTTTGAATGGGCAGCTGTTTTTATAGTTATAGTAACATTTTCGTACTTTGGATTTTGAATTTTGCATGGAGTTCATGGCATACATGCATTTGATTTACTTTTCCTCTTGGGTCATATAAATAGTGGGAGTCTTACGAAAAAGATATAACAGCAGAACATACACAGGTGAGTGAATGTTCTTATTTATTTATCTTCTTCACAGAGTAAACCTCGTATGATAATTTAATTCAGGATATGTGCTGGTGGGATATGTTTATTTAGTCGTTGAGGAATCTGAACGCCAACAAATTGCTATATAGAAATTGGGAAGGTATTAGAGTCTAACATCTCGCCTTCATATATAAAACTCTATTGCTAAGTGCAAAAAAATGGATCTTATATTTTTCCAGAGATATGGGTTGAGAACACATTATTAATTTAACTATGTGTGAGTAGGACTTCTGGTTTACCTGAAGTTTTCCAAGTCTGTTTTGAAGAACAAATTTATCGCCTTCAGTTGAGGTACAAGATTGAAGTCTGTCCTGCACATCTTTTTGCCACTCCTGGCATTGTAAAGCTGCCTCATCGTAGACCTGGTGTTCAGCTACCATCTGCTCCCAACGACGCAACATCTCCTGAAAAAATAAAGATAATTTATCAAGCCATCTGACTGTACAAGGGACATTAGAACTTCGGTACATTTATGTAATAAAGCATATTTATAATGATAAATATGTTATAAATCTGTTATATTTTCACATAAATTTGATATAACTGCAACAAATTGCAGCTTCAAATGATAGAAAACTAGACAATTGAAAATACTATTTATCATTAGATAGGCAGCGGCTACTATGCAATAAAATATTAAGTAAGTGAGACGATATATACCTTAACACCAAGTGAGTGGTATTTGTTAGAGAGTTGAGAGGCTTGGCTGGCCACATGACTATCTCCTGATATCCTCACTAAGCTCTGTGCTTTATCACTCATCTGGTCCAGCTCACCTTCATGTGCTAACAAATCATTATTGATATCCTGTACAAAATAATAAAACTATTTAGAAAATATTTCAAAATCAGCAGATCAGTCTTCATCACTATACGAGATTGAGTCCAGTTCTATAAAATTATAATGGTACATGTATCAACCATTTACCTTCTATATATATATATATATAGGCCATCAAACATATATTCAATAGAAATGCCACTACCCATTAAAATCACAACGTTTCGAGCTTCAGTTTATCCCTTACAATGCTGAAATATTTTATTTACAAACCATGGTAACAAATTTTTTTTTTAAATTTAAAATCATCATAAATGTTTTAGTTAGCCCCTCATATATGGTAATGGTATACATATTTATATGATACTACTTCTAAGATTGGTATTACACATGAAAGTGCACATGTGACATGTAAATGAGCGAGATGCATAAAGACTTACTCTGATTTTATAGAGCTGTGTTTGTTTAGCTTGTTGTGATGGTTGCAGATTGATCATTCTCAGTTGAGATTCCATGTCCTTCACAAAAGCCGCTACGTGGTCATATATAATCTCAAACTCATTCCACTGATGTAAACAATCTTGAAAATCTTGTTGTACCTTGTAAAATAGGGACATAATAAATTAACTATATCTACAACATTACATTTAACTTGAAGCTAACTCAAACCATATAGACATAGTCTTAACTAGCCATCTCTCTGTCTGTCATATATGACAAATTTGGGATGGATACCATCTGATAATAAGAGATGACGGACAGAAATTGTTGGCTTCAAACAAAATATCTCAGAAATCCACCAAATGCTACAGCATACAGTACGTTGCATCTAAAAAAATTGGATTTCTTAAATGATCACTGATGCTAGCTATATGTTGCAAAAACTGTGGAACAATTGGCATGATTTTATTTCCTGCATATATACAGCCTTTTCATCACTGCAAATGGATTAAATTCACAAAACACACACTGGACATTTAATCAACACCTACAATTTGCAAGAGACTGAAAGATTTGTCAGATTTATGTCAAAATGTAGAAACATTTAACTTCAAAAGAAGAAAAAAGCTACATAAATAAATATTGCACTTCCTTGCATTATTTAATTATTTAATTTACAATAATAAATGTGATAGTGAATAAAAGCTACTTTCAATATATTGGAGAGAAGAACTCTTGTTATAAATACAACAGTTCACTCAATCAAAAATGTTATTGTTGTATCTAGGTGAAGTAACACACCTCCGTAAGACGAGCCATGAAGTTTTCCCAATCTCCTGACAAGTTGTCCACTTCCTGTCTGATGAGATCCTGGCCTCGAACTGAAGTGTTCACTTGAACAGTCTTAGCCAATGACTCCACACGCGCCACATACGTGTCTCCTTCCGATTTAGTTTTTAACAAGTCCTAGAAAAAAAAGAAGGTTTTTTTTTTATCATTTGCCCTTACAATCTCTATCTAACTACCTACATCTATATACAGTATTCGTAAAAAACTAAGACAAAAAATCTGACAAAAATAAAAAAATCTGGCTCATCACAAACACTGTATATATCACTATTCAAAATAACCATCATAATTTATCAATTTAACTTTTTTAGAGATAATTTTATGTATACCTCTACATGTATTACATAAATATGCATAATGGACATCAGAAAGCATATTCATGAAAATAAAGGTGCTTTTAATATATATGTTATATGTTATATATGTGTTCCTTCGATTCATGCCCTTACACTGGATGCTATGACCATTAGCACCACTTAATAAAATTATATTTTATTGCCACAATGATGTGATGCAAACATTTAGGACTTTTTCCTTTCCTAGGTCTGATACATATTAAATGTGAGTGCATGTAACTTGTAAGCTCTGTAGCAGCTTAATATCATCAACTGTATGTAACAGTTTGAATACACGCTGCTTTGGAATGAGTAGGTTGTATGTGTATGCCTTTAATAATGAATAGTTAATGTGTGTATGTCATTAATTGAATGGAACAAAACAAGATGAAATTTAAAGAATGTAAGCCACACAAAGCAAAAATAGATTTGATACATCTAAGAGATAAAGTTTTTTTGGAAGAAAACAACAAATATTCCTAGAATAGGAGACTAATAAATATGCACCAAAAGTATTCTATTTTGTATGGAACGTTCAAAATTCAAATCCTAACACTATATGTAACAGATTTCATTACTTTAATAGTTAATAATAAATGAGTCCACACAAAGCAATTCAAGACATCACAGAAGAATACTCATTTCTAAAAAGAAAACATCATTTATCATAAGCAGGCATACGCCTTCAGAAGGTGAATACTTCACAGATTTAATGGGATTGTTTTTTTTAATATGAAATCTGTGCATTCGTACTTTTTTACTTAAAATATTTGTTTTCAATAAACATTATACATTGTCATGCAGTAAACCCCTGTACCCGTCTACCACACCATACTAACTAAGTGCACTTTACAAGGTTTACTTTCATTTGATAAACACATTGATCAACACTATACACAAGAGGGGACACCTTTTCCTCTCTACTTCCTAGTTCATCATGACATATGTTGATTTCTATTTGGTTAATCTGTGTTGGATTTGTCCAATATCAGTGGACTAAACCCTTGTCCTGCTGAATTGTTTACTATTTTTCATTCATTTGAAGCTGGAATTGCAAACAAAATTTCCAGCCTAAAATTAAAAAAAAATACTTATAAAAAACAAAGTCAGGAGAGCAGGACAAGGTCAAATTTGAAAGCTGTTACATAAAGTGACAATAAAATTAATTGACAATGAAAACAGCCAAGATTGGCACTTTGAGCTCAGAAGATTTATCAGTAGTTTGCCTCGTACTTTAGGGAGGCTTAGATTATTGGTTTTGCATAGTTAAAACACCACACTTGCTGTATTTACAAGTGAAATGCAAACAAATTAGACTGATCGAAAAAATCAAGTCATCGTTGAAATAGCCACAATATTGCGTACATCAATATATAAAATATGTTGCAATGTGTTCTAACTACCTGACTCGCTTGTTTGTGGCATTAAAGCCCTTAAAAGCACTAACTTATTTTTTATTTATTATTAACCTACTTGAAGTTGTGTCTCCCTACAGCAAAAATGTGCAAATCTTGATGCTTAGACACACATTTTGCTCCCTATAACTACAATTTAAATGGCTACTAGAACGGATTAAAAACGACTACAGTCGTGCTTTAAAAGCGGTGTAAAGTTAATTGCTATGAATTTCTAGTTTATTTGACTTGGAAATAAATGCATGTGAATCACCATAATCTAGATTGTATATCATCATTCAAGGGGTATTCCAATCCAATTTGGTTTGACACAGGATTGGGAATGTATACGGGTTCTCAAATCAAAACATGTGTATAGACATTATTTATCATGTGCCCAGATCACAAAAACATTACGAGATCACGGTTCTTTTTATTATAGTAAGGAATGGGTGGATCTTGCACCATAATAAAGGGTGTATACCATTGTTTAATCATGATATAATAATCACAAATAGATCTATTAATACTTTTTCAAATGCAGTTCTGTTTTTAATTCTTAGTGTTGAGTTGCACACAATAAGTAATACATGATATTAGTACTAGATTTGTGTCTTTATGATATAATGTAGAGACTGAATAGTTCACATAATCTGAGATCCATTGAAATATATACATAAGAAGGATGTATTTGTGAGAAATCATTCAGAACATATCACTTACGCAACGACGCTGTTAAAAAAATTTGAAAGCTCATTGTCAAAAGGTAGCATTTTCTTATTACCCAACAAAAAATATTATATTTGTAAATAAAGCATAAAATCAAATCATTTTTAACATAACGCACCAATACACAAGCAAGCACCTCAATGCAAAGCTGAATTATTCAATGATTGGATTCTAAAAGACGTACCTAAGAGAAATAAGTTGTATATTCAATTGTTAGCATTAATACCTATTTACTTCACTTGCAGTAAGCAGTTACTATTGTTTTGTAAATTATGCAGTATATAATATGTTGATCATATTCCATGTTTATTGGAATAAATTTACCAAATCATTATTAATTATTGTGTTAAAATTGATCATGAGTAATTCAAAAGTTTGAATTTAATACTAGTGTATTAATATTTATACAAGTTGCATATGTAAGAAAAAGAAAAACACAAAACATTCCCAATCAAAAAAATTGAAGCAAGTGAACAATTCAGTACTTATCAACACTAAATTGAGAATAATTTCACAAAAGACATTTGAATGAAGAAATCTTCTGTGTTGCATTATATTTCATTTATGGCTGGAATCGCTAACATAATTGGAGGTTCAAATAGGAGGAAAATATCGACTTAATTAATCAGTTAGTATGATTTTCTAACTCTTTACCAAAGTTAAATATATCAACCAATTCTAAGTGGAATTTACTTTGACTTCACATATATTCTTTCCCCATCAGATGGAAAAGTAAATAATGCCATCATGTCATGACAAAAATTCTCAACTGCTTTTAAGAGTTATTATGATTTGAATGAGCACAACATAATAATACAGACCTAGATGTAGATAATGTACATGAAGCATGAATAAATGAATTTGGATTTAGGGGAATGTTTTTTTAATAGTATTATACCTTTCACTTACATCAATGTCAATAATGTTTAGTAATTTCAGTATTGATTAATTATTCTGAGCATTTATACACAGCATGTCAGTAGCATTATAATTTATAACTGAGCCTACCTGTAATCTGTCCAGACGGTTTTGTACAGTATGTTTATCACCCGTTGAATCAGCATATGAGTCTAGCCGCTCCTGTATTGTGATCAGCCACTGTACACAGTCACTATGCTCTGTGTAATACTCCTGATGTTCACTCACAAATGTCTCATAGTTTGCAACTCTCTCCTGCAATGACATGTCTTATAAGTATACTCTCGATGAGACATAGATATTAGATAAGGAAATAATAAGATGTATTTTACATAAAAATATTGCAATGATTTGCAGATTAAAACCAAAGGAAGAAGAGCAAACAATAATTATTAGCAGAATTTCAGATAATGATTGCATGTTATATTGACCTAATATTTGTTTTATAGAATATGCTTGTGTACCAGCATGGCCAAGGAGACAAACAGTATACACAAATATTTGTGTTGACATCACACTAGAGCTGTCCATCAGCAACCTGTTCATTGTGTTTGTCACTTTACAAGAAGTGTTGTGTCTGGTCATATTTAGGTGCTCTATAACTTTTTCTATGTAATGTCATGCAGTCATTTAAACTATTGTAGGCCTATTTGTTAAATTAAATATTTCAAATCTTACTGACCTTGGCAATGGAGCATAACCTTTGGTATCGATCGCTGACTTGATTTGCGTGAGTTACAAGTGTTGGGTCAGTTGTGGATTTAGCTAATAATTTGGCTTTCTCCAGCCATCCATCAATCACTCTCTGATATGATACCACATCTTGACAAAGGTTCTAAAAGAGATAAATATATTATCAAATTATATACATGTACATGCAAATTATTGTTTTGTGGGTCAACCTATTTCTACATGACATAAATGTGCTAAAGCCATTTTTAGTCTGATTCATGTTATTTTCAAACTTGTCAGTTGAAGTTTCAGAACATTGGAATAAAAAAAAGTGAGTCAATCCTGATTACAAGGAAAGGTGGACAGACAGACAAACAGATGTCATGGGGATGACAATAACCTTCACACAAATTGTCTGAAAGCTAAAACAGGTGAAGTATGGTTGACCCTTTCAGTGTGGGGACCATCTTTATACATCACAATCTGACGTCTGTAGACATCAGATTCTGACGTATAAAGACCGTCCGCACAGTGTAAGAATTAAAATATTTCCAACGACCATCGTCCCATAACATAGTTATTTAAATGAAGCAGAAAGAGCTAACTAAGCTATGAGGATTTATGAGGATTTCTATTTGAAAAAAACCCTTTGGTCTCCATTGTCTCCACAAAAATACATCAGCGCTGTAAAGGTTAAATGTATTCTTACCCTGTATGCCTGCTGTTGTTTTTTCTTCTCATCCAGAGTCGACATGAGTGGAATGGAGCCTTTCAGCTGCCCCTCCATGTTACTCAGCCAGTTCAGCAGCTGTTGTGAGCTGTCCTCATATGACGTCCACTGTACGAGCTTCACATCTAGCTCTCTCTGTGAACTGGATACATCATCGTACAGTGTGTCCCAGTCCTGCTTCAGTGTACGCAGCTTCTGACGTATATCATCTCTTCCCGCAGTAGCTGTGTTAGGGTAGAGTTTCTCTCCAGCTTCCATGGCACCTGTTAATTTACTGTAGCCGACATCCTTTTCTTGGAACAATTCCTAAACATGGGAAATATACACATATAGTATTGTTCCCTAAGTAGATAACCACAAAATAATCAATCAAAGAAAAAGATAAGAATAAATTTGTATTTGTAGAGCAGCATGTGAAATATAAAATGTGTCAGAGTTCTCTTTTAAAAATCAAAATTATAATGCAAGTGATACATATAATATAGTGATAGGATGTTCAAGCTGTAAATGGTGTACTCACCTGAACCACAGTTTGTTTTTGCTGCAGATTCTCTCTTGTGCTGGCTTTGTCAACATGTAAGTTATAGCGCTTTTTGGCAGCTTCCATCCAGTTAATGGCTTCTATGTTCTTCTTGTCAAATATTTCGTGGTCTACCACATTTTGTTCACATTTCTTCATTAAGCTCTGTGTTAAAATTCAATGGATGATTTTAAATACTATATAAACTATTATTTTATAGACATTTACTTTCAATACACGATGCTTTATCTACTTGACTTTTTCGGTGAATTGGGTTACAGAATATAATATGCGAAAAATAATGAAAAAATCATAAAGAAAGTACATACATGTACCAGTACTTTAGATTGCAAGTTCACATTAATTATTAATAACACAGTGCTGGTGCAATACTCCACAATTATTGAATGTGAAAATCTTCTAGAAAATGATAAGCACCTTGAAAAACATTAGATAATTTTTTTCATAAGGCTGATATTAGATGAGTTTTTCTGAGAGTAAACATTACCTTTAGTGATGTTAGGAGTGACTGATAACGAGTTGTCAGCTGTGACACATAGGTGGCAATTCGGGGCTCTGCGGACGCCTGTGTCAATGTCTGAGCGTGGTCACAGTACTGATCTACCTCCGTCTGGTAGGATTTACACTCATCCGTCAACTCCTGTAAAGAGCCACATTAAATGATGTACTATATTATTCATATACAAAATAATATACTTGTTAGTTTGCTACCATCTCATTATATACATCCATGTAGAATTAACCCTCAAAGCGATAAATTATAAAATTTGAATTTTCACCCACTTGAAGTGGTGCCTCGCTGCCTTGTCCCACAACTTCGAGTGGATGAAGATTACCCATATTTTTTTATTTGAGACCAAACATTTACAAATCTTGATGTTTAAACTTTCATTTCGATCCTAAATGACAGTGATTTGATCGGCTTACAAAATGGATTAAAAACGACTATACACACAGTGGACAAAAGTTTGTTCGCCCCCAAAGCAATGTCTATTTAAACAATGATGAACACCTTGCATTTTATCGCGGCATATTCTCAAACACGGATACTTTCTATAAAGTCGTGATCTTCAGTGTAAGGGTTAATTCATAACAGATTTATGTGATCTCTGGATATAATGGTAGGGCTCGAATCTTCCAAGGTGGGCCTCACATTACCACTTTGTTCTGTAAACACACTCTATTACCCACAGGTAAGCTCGACTAAAGTCGTTTTCAATCTGTTTTATTGCCCTATCAAATCACTGTTATTGCGAACGAAATGAGTGTTTAATCATCAAAATATGAGTAATTTTCACCCACTTGATGTTGTGGGTCACGGTAGCAAGACACAGCTTTAAGTGGGTGAAAATTCAAATTATTTAATTTAGTGGCTTAAGTATTATTACATTATATTCCAATCACAACTTCACTTATTCAAAATAAGATTATATTTAAAAAGACTAGATAATTATCCTTGTTGTGGAAATACATGTGCTTCATCGTCACAAAACCAGTATCTACCAGGGTAATTCCAAAAAGTACAATATTATAAAACAGAAGACTTTTTTGTCAGTCATTTTGGATTATTTGTTTGTGAAGACTGTTCCCTGTTAAAAGTTATTGCAATGAAAGTCTTGCAAAGTGGGATGAGTTATGAATCCCCTTACACAATTTAAATAACATTATAACGGGGACTTTATTACCTGAAAAAAATATGTTACATGAAAAGCCATACATGCGTACAAAGTTTCTTTGGTAAGATCTTATATAATCCTTTTGTTAGGAAAAACCTTTGTTTCAACTAATTAAAAAAAATTACCATTATTATGTTTACTGGTACTCAAGTCAATGGACATATTAACCGGAATACATGTGCTATAACATTTTATCATACACCACATAATTATATCAGAGGTTTATGAAATTAAACACAAAAGAATAGGTACAATGCTTTTATTTAGTAGTTTGATGCTAGCTGCAAACCTTGGTACATGTTTTAATCAATCAGGTTTGATATATTATTAGATAATATCACCAACAGTAACTAACATGTATAACTAACATGGGAAAAGATGGAACCAACAGAAGAAAAAGTATCCCCCAATACCAAAATATTCCTAATACTAGTTAGTTGAAAACTACTGGCATTACATTGATCTATAATACCACTTTTGTTAAACTAAGTGGTAAAAATGATGACGTATAAAAGTGATGAGTTGGGATTTAGAATTCACATTTTTACATACTATATCATGCAGCTGATCATGACAGTTTCATTCTTCTTTTCCACCAGCTCTATAGACAGAGCTGTAGCCTGGCTGTTGTTATTATATTCATGATAATATATTAGCTATTCACAGAATTACGGGGAGATCTGTACGCCACGGCACTAGTATTCATAACTGTTGCTACACCAGAAGTAGACTTGTAATGCTCTGGTACTATAAGCACACTTTCGAAAGTTGACATAAATATGTGATTTATTGTAAGAAAAGCTTTCTTTGAACAGACCAGATTTATAACATTCTGCCATGCACCACAACAGTCAATCCAGAAATTGAGACAATTAGATGGAAAGGGAGATAAATGTTTTTATCAGGTAATTCTATTCCAGCCGCACACCTTGTATTTTAATAAGCAGTTTGATTAAATAATACCACCAGCATGAACATAATCTAATACCCTTGAAGAAAACAAAAAGAAATGATTGGATCAACTTTACCAAATAAACTACCTGTTACTAAAATAATTCTGATATAAATATTCTGATATAAAGGATGATTATTTGACAATCATTTGAATGTTATTTTTTCAAATACAAATTCTTTAAAACTATATAATGGAAGAAATTATTGAAGAATATGATATACAAAGTCAAATGTATGTTTTGTCGAAATATATATTAACAAAAAATAATTATATCAAGTCAGATGGATGATTAAATTTGATATTTGACGCACACATGGTATTTCAGAATGAGTAGCGGAACATACCATCAGGTTGTTATATGTACATGCGGTACATGTAATATATGTCTATATGGGACGACACATAGCTAAATTATATTCAAAGCCATATAATTATACGGAAAAATATGGTACAAGTACACCTTTTAATGGCTATGAGAAATATTTATATTATTGCTTGACTCTGTATATTGAGAAATATATGAAAAAATAACGTAAGACCTTAAGTATACTGTAACTAAACCATTAAACAACATACAAATTTAAAATGAATATTTATTGTGGCATAACTGCATATTTCACCAGTTAGGTTATTATTCACCGCTCAATACTGACAATAATTAGTATTTCTTATAATAAGCCATGCACATTTAATTCCCATGCAATAATACACAAAGTATTTCTTGGCAACAGCACAAAGTGATGAGGCCTTACACGCTCCTGTCCATGAAAATCTTCAACACTTTCCGCAAATAGAACTGCCTCATCCAATGTATCCTGTTCAAATAATTATCAGGCACTCCAATTGACAACAATTTTACTCCAATGTTAACATTTACATGATTCTATTTCAAAGGTCTAGCTATGGTCTAGAATGGTTTAAAGAAAAGAGACAAAAAATTGAAAATTGAAAATAAATTTGTTGAGGGAAATATCCAGCACTGACAATATTATAAGAAATATTGTCTCTATTGTTGGATGATGTGCAATATGTGATAAAAAAATTGTTCTTTGTTGTGTGAATATTATATATAGTAAGAATATGCATTCTAAATGTATTCAAAAAGAAAATCACATGCCGGTATTTTTTTTTACTTAACACATTGTATTGGGGGATCGTGAAACTTTTCAGCAATGCACCTTTCTGCTATATGGTATAGCATTATTTACAAAGAGCACTCTTCATATGAATGTTACTAGTTGTATAGTTTCTATGGCAACAGCAATAATCTATTTATTAGTATAAATATCCAGTTCACTGGAAAATGTTAAAATTATTATAATATGTACCGGGTATTTATATTTCGATGTACAATAAATGTGACTTTGAGCTCTATCTTAAGAAACTACTTTCTGTATCAGAATTTTTTGATAGCAGTGAACAGGGTTCCATAGATTTGTATCATACAGCTTTTGACTTTTGTCTTATTTAAAAAAAATATTATAGTTAGAAAAAAAACATTTATTTAGCGAGAATAATCGATACAAAGCACTAAAACCTTCACCTCTTCAATCATATGCTTATAATACTTACTCCTAATGCATTTCAAATTAAATCAAAACATATCTATTCAAATATCTTTCAAGAGAATGTGTGAAATGTTTTATATTTTAAAAATCACCCAAGCACAATAAACATATTTAGCATTTTTTTACATTTGAATAATATCTATTTATTGAAAGCACTAACTTTATCAGAAAACATGTGCTCTGTGAAACACAAATTTATTTATATGATAACTTTAATGGGATTACACATCTTTTCACATGTTAATTAACATTATGAAAATCTTTATGTGTATAGATATGGATATGTGGATATATTATTGCGTAAAGTTTTTCACCATGCATAGGTATTTGCATGCAATATGTACATTGCTCGAGATTTCTCATTATTTGTCCACATATTCTGGTTATTATTGCACATTTTTTTTAATGCATAAATCATAACTATCCATTTCAACACTCCCACCCGGTGAGTCTGTATTTACAGAATTTCTTTGATTTCAGGATTGATCTGTTACCACAATTTTCTAACATAATAAAAGAAAAAATATGTTTAATACAAAACCACATAAAAATACAATTATTGATTACATATCATACAGCGTATTGATTTTAAAGCACCCTTTATTATGATATATCATGTTTGTAAGGGTTTCTATGTACAATCCTTCTAGTAAGTTAATCAAACAATCATATTACATGCTGACATTCTGAATCATACCAGATAATGGGAAACACTGTGTGTTCACCATGTGATTAGTATAGAGGTAATTACATGACAAGGTAATAATTCAAGTGATAATCTTATCTAGCTTTCCAAGCTCACACCTGTACAATGATATGTAGAATGATTTACCTGATACTTTTTGACCACCGCCTGTTTCTCTTCTTTGGTGGAGACAAGTCCGACATCTTTGACCTTCCCTTCCATTTCTTTAATCCACTTGCTCAGATGGTCATACTGCTCCTCATAAACCTCCCACCTTTTCAGTGATTCCTTACAAAATGGTAAAGAAATATATGACCAACAAAAGTAGAAAGAGCAAGTCAAAAAAAGACGATAGATCAGGCATCCATAAATTTATAGATAAATGAAGTATAAGAACACCAAATTAGCATGAGATATGGTCATGCCATATTAGTGAATGCATAACATGGCCCATTATTAAAAAGTGGCTTGACCTAATTTTATTATAAAGTACCCCATAGCAAGGTAGAATGGGTCCATCTTAACTCTTACAGTGCGGGGGATCGTCAGATCTGGGGAGGCCAGATTCTGAAGAATGAAGATGGTCCCAGCACTGAAAGAATTTATTTCTAATAGTCGTAGACCAATAACATAGGTATTCAAATGAAGCAGAAAGAGACAACTAAGACATTTATGATGATTTTAAATTGGAAAAAAAACATTTGGTCTCTGTGTTTTATACAAAATAATTAGTACAAAAGTGTAGTATACCTTGAGTCCCTCATCAGCCTCAGATACTGCTGTACAGTAAGCCTGCCAGTCCTCTGTCAGACCATCTATATCACTCTGTATACTGCTTTGACAACCCACAGTCATCTGCTGCTTCACACCTTCAGCCAGTTTACAACAAGCATGCATTTTCTGAGCACCTTCAGGTTGAGAATTTGCAAGATCCTGTCGAGAAAATAATGAATATATCAACAAAAAGAACAACTTAAAAGCATTATCTTCAAGATTCAAATTCTTAATTTCAAATATTAGGACTTGGAGTGCATTATTATATGAACGCTATTTAAGGCTTATAACAGTGACATACATTACTTCATAATAGTTTTATAAAGGAGGATAAATTTGCAAATTCAAGAATCACGCAAAAATTATCATTATAATAGCGCTACTGAAGAAAAAGGGAAATTCACGAATTCTAAACTTCGTAAAATTTGACAATTTAAACAAACAAAAATTACTAGATCTACAGTAGGTAATTTTAGTACATGTATACTGCATCATCACAAGGTTATCATCAGCCACAATTGAAAACATGAGAATGTGTGTCTAGTTTGTTTGCGATTGAGTGTTTATCTCTGGTGAGATCACCACATATAGACAGGCGATCCTGACCCTAACCCTAACCCTGAGAACGAGTCTCACCTTTAATCTGTCTAGTTTGTTTGCTATCGAGTGTTTATCTCCGGTGAGATCACCACATATAGACAGGCGATCCTGACCCTAAACCTAACCATGAGAACGAGTGTCACCTTTAATCTGTCTAGTTTGTTTGTTATCGAGTGTTTATCTCCGGTGAGATCTCCACATATAGACAAGCGATCCTGCATCAACTTTAGCCATTCCTGCATCGCTTGATGAGTATCAAGGAATTGACTTTGCTTATTTACATCATCTTCAGCTTCATTAACAGCATCCTACAAACGACAAAATCATAGATATAGTAGACACAGATAATAAACCCTTGTGCTGCTAGGCCCGTATATATACGGTTTCTGGCATGTTTTAGATTAATAGACATTTCACTAAATTTGATAAAATAGTTTTTCGTAGATGCTTAGTTAATCCAATAATTCAATATTGGAGATGTGTATTTTCTCATAAATACAAATATATTTCAACATTTGAAGCTGGAAATTGCGGCAAAAAAGCAGCAAACAATTTAACAGCATAAATAAATAGTAAAAGTGCAAGGTATCAAGATAAATGTTATCAACTTTAATTTTCATAGCAGCTTTTTTAACATGGCATATCAACACATACATGTAGTTGCCTCTTTCTAATAAACAATTTGGTTGTGAAAAAACCTTTACCTTCGATAATGTAATCAAAGATTGATATTTTGACTGGATGTCTTTGATAAGCATGTTCACTTCAGGATTACGGTTCAGCTGTAGTAATGTCTGGGCTTTTTCCAGGACATTATCTACAATTCTGCCATGAGCGCCGACATCCTGCGCTGTGGCCTTACATTCCTGTAGGTGAGCTCGCTTGTCGTGCAATGTGTCTCGGGGAGGCTTATCCTCTTTGAGTTTTGCCTCTACCTCCGCAAACCATCTGGAACAGCAGCATTATCAATATGATAACTATCTGCATGATGTGCTAACATTCATATTTATCCAGGGTTAATGTTTAAGATAAAATATTACATTAAAAGTTAGTATCTCTACTCATATCAAACAGAACAGAAATGGCCAGCAAAATAATAAATAAAATATGCTTCAAAAAAGCTGATACGTATCTGGAACACATGCTGATTTACATGTAAATTAAACAAAACATATTAACCCTTACAGCTCGGGGATCGACTTTAGTTGATCCCCGCACTAAAAGAGTAAAAATATTTATAATGGTCATAGACCCATAGCATAGCTATTCAATGAATCAGAAAGAGCTAACGAAGACATTTATGACGATTTCAAAATGAAAAAACCCTTTGGTCTCCATGGATTTTACAAAAAGAATTCAGTGCTTTAAGGGTTAAACTTGTTTTCATTTCACTGGCTGCAGGATTGTATGAAATTGCATACTGGTGATATAAATATAAATCTCACTTATCGAGCTGTTCTACGCCTTCTTTGTAAGTTGACCAGGCCATGCTGGCTGAATCTAGCTTCCTCTGAAGTTCAGTCAGATCGCCAAGTAGACTGTCCCACACATCCTTAGCGGTGCGTAGCTGCTGTCGGATTTTCTCTCGCCCAGAAGAGGCTGTGTCTGGATACAGATGTTCTCCGTGCTCCACAGCATGGTGTAGGAGTTCCAGTCCATTGTCTTTTTCATTCAGAATTTCCTAATAAACAAGAGCACACTCGATAATAGCCCGCCGCCGAATTATGATAAAGAAAGTAAAGACGAATGTCATCACGTAAATAACAACGCAAGATATAAATGGTATGTTAAACCAGCCGCTTTTCAAGTTATCGCGCCCACAAGGTCAAATTATGGGCGTAAAATAAATGTGAAAAATCGCAATAAGTCGACCATTTTGATTTTTTTACCGGCCATTATTGAGCTTGTCCAAGAACTGCTTATTAGTAACATGCATAACAAACTTGAAGAGGATACTTGTGAACATGTTGAAGTTATCGTGCCTACAAGGTCAAATTATTGACGTAAAATGAGAAAAATCGCAATAAATCGGCCATTTTGAATTTTTTTTTAGCCATTATTGAACTTGCCCAAGAACTACTTATTAGTAACATGCATAACAAATTTGAAGAGGATATGTGAAAAACTTTTCAAGCTATCGCGCCCACAAGGTCAAATTATTGACGTAAAATGAGAAAAATCACAATAAATCGGCCATTTTTTTTTTTTTTCAGCCATTATTGAACTTGTCCAAGAACTACTTATAAGTAACATACATAACATATTTGAAGAGAATATGTGGAAAACTTTTCAAGTTATCGCGCCCACAGGGTCAAATTATTGACGTAAAATGAAAAAAATCGCAATAAATCGGCCATTTTTTTTTTTTTAGGCCATTATTGAACTTGTCCAAGAACTACTTATTAGTAACATGCATAACCAATTTGAAGAGGATATGTGAAAAACTTTTCAACTTATCGCGCCCACAAGGTCAAATTATTGACGTAAAATGTGAAAAATCGCAATAAATCGGCCATTTTTTTTTTTTTTTTGGCCATTATTGAACTTGTCCGAGAACTGGTCATTAGTAACATGCATAACAAATTTGAAAAGGATATGTGAAAAACTTTTCAAGTTATCGCGCCCACAAGGTCAAATTATTGACGTAAAATGTGAAAAATCGCAATAAATCGGCCATTTTTTTTTTTTTTTCGGCCATTATTGAACTTGTCCGAGAACTGGTCATTAGTAACATGCATAACAAATTTGAAAAGGATACGTAAAAAAATTTTCAAGTTATCGCGCCCACAAGGTCAAATTATTGACGTAAAAGGTGAAAAATCGCAATAAGTCGGCCATTTTGAATTTTTTTTCAGCCATTATTGAACTTGTCCGAGAAGTATTCATTAGTAACATGCAAAACAAATTTTGGAAGGAAACATGAAAAACTTTTCAAGTTATCGCGCCCACAAGTAAATGTTAACGCCGACGCCGACGCCGACGCCGACGCCGACGAACTTCAATTGCAATAGCCCACCTTTTTTAATTAAAATTAAAAGGCGGGCTAAAAACAAATATATATATATAAAAAAGAAATTTAGAAAGCTAACATGAGCATCCAATGCATTCAAGTAAAACACCAGTATTCAGGGGCAAATTCTAGTGTTATGTTTTCAAAATAAAAGTGTTAGATCTAAAAGCTGCTTTAACCTACAAGCTCTTCTCTGAAATAAATATTTACAATGGCTGCAGACCCATTTGATACCCATAACATAGTTATTCAAATGAAATTAAAAAAATATTTCATCGTTGTAAGGGTTAAAGGTGAGAATGTTCTTGTTCAGATGGATTATGACATACATTAGAAAATGAATTGTATTTAAAAATGCTATGTGGTGCATAGATATGATGAGGGATGTTGAATTGAAAAATTCACGTACCTGTAGAACTATTCTCTGTTGCTCTAGAATAGCAATATCTTGTGTTTCTTCTCTGAGTGGATCAATCTTAACTTTGATATTAGCCAGCCATAGTGTAAACGCTTTATAGGTGTCTCTGTACTCCTCATGCTCTGCCACGTATCTCTCCCATTTGGAAAGTATTTCCTGAAGAAAATACAACAAAATATAGAAATAAATAACTTAGCTTTTTTCATGAGGCTTTTGGCGAGTTGCACTGTATTCTAATTCACGAGTTTCTTTATGGATATATGTACTTACTTTACTTGTCTTGTCCAATAATTGATAACGTGATGTAGTTTGATTGATGAAGGTGTTCAGGCGAGGGTCACTGCTGGTCTGCACCACATTCTGGGTCAGGTCAGTAAAGTTATCCACATCTGATTGATGACTGTCTATGTCAGACTTGATTTTCTACAAAAAACAAAATGGGAAAAAACCCATTAACTGGGAAAAAAAGAACAAAAAACTTCACTGAGATATCTGAATTTTAGAATTTATTATTACGCATTGATAATAGCTAAAGTATCAAAATGATGAATGACCATGTAATTAAAATAATTAGAAATACCTTGAATTTATCAACTTGTTCTTGCTTCTCGTCCAATGTAGCCTTGAGAGACACATCTTTCAGTTCCTGTTCAGTGCGAGAAATCCACAGTGTTAGTGCACTTTGAGCAGCTTCAAATTCCTGCCACTGTATCAGCGCTTGCTCTAGGCCAGCCTTAGATTCCTCTGCTTCAGACATTACTGTATTCCAATCACTCTCCAGAGAGCTGATACTTCTCTTGAGAACTTCCCGGCCAGGGATGGATGTATTAGGCATAGTCTTATCACATAGCTCTGATGTCATCCTGAGTTGATCATCATAATCGTCAATTTGTTGAATCACGTCTTTCACTCTGTCTAGTTTGCTCTGTATGGTGAACTTATCCCCCATGTTACCAGAGAAGGCGGACACCTTCTCCT
The DNA here is from genome assembly GCA_964017125.1 of Flabesymbios commensalis. Classification (NCBI taxonomy): domain Eukaryota; kingdom Metazoa; phylum Annelida; class Polychaeta; order Terebellida; family Flabelligeridae; genus Flabesymbios; species Flabesymbios commensalis. The sequence continues at coordinate 16,357,187 of OZ024906.1, forward strand.
TCACTGTCAGTAGTGTGTCCTGTGACTGCTGTAAGGAGTCCTGATAGCTCTGGTGATCAGACACGTTATGCTGAAGTGTGTCCAGTAAATCCTTAGCATTCTCACATAATTCCTGGTAGTGTTCAGTTGCCTTCTGTAGAGGTGTAGCACCTGTGGTGGTTTGGGGGAGTGACTGAGCATGATCAGATAAAGAGTCCAGCACATGCTGGTGAGAAAGCATATCCTGGTACTGAACCTAAAACAAATAAAAAAGAATGAGTGAGTTGGAATCGTTTACTGTCTGGTTTATTGGAACCTATTAACTCCTAAAGAGCTAAATTGAATAATTTAAATTGGAAGTTGTGTCTCTGTGGTATGATCCACAACTTCAAGTGGGTTGAAATTACTGATATTTGTTTAATTTGAGACCAAATATTTGCAAATCTTGTTGCTTAAACGCTCATTTTATTCCCAATATTAAACAGTGATTTGATCAGCTAATAATATAGATTAAAAGCAACTATAGTTGCGCTTAGCGTGCTTACAATGAGTACAATGAAAAATATTTGTAATCTTTATGAAGGATGTCATAAAATACTACTAAATAATGTTAAATGTTAATGATTTTATTTATGTTAATGATTCTATTGTATTCTAAAAGGGATAAAGCTAGTAAACATACCTTGTGATTTTGCAGCTGTATTTTCTTCTCAGGGAGCGTAGCCTTGAGCTCAGCTTCAGATTGTAAGTTGGACTGAGACTCTTTTAGCCAGTTGTTAAATTGACCAAAATTCTCCTCATAGGATGAGAGCTGCAGAGAAGACACCTCCAGACTTCGCTGAGTATCAGACAATGAGTCTCCTAGGCTTTCCCATCTCTCACGTAACTGTTTCAACTCATGTCGAACAATATCCCGGCCTTCTGCTGCTGTTTGCGGGTACAAAAACTCTCCCTTTTCCAATGCAGCATGCACTTTGGATGCCCCTTGTTCTTTTTCAATTTGTAGATCCTGAGGTGAACAGAGGAGAAATAAATTTACCTGAGCTATGATAAATTTCACCATCTATCTATTTTAATTATGAATTTTCATATCTGAATGTAATTTTCACCTTTGTGACATCAAAAAAGTCAAGGTCAAATTACCATTAGGATCCTAATTCTAACTTTAACCTTATCACCACCATTGCCCTGATGAAATAGGCTGTTTTCTAGCATTATCCTGATTACACTAGTGGCTGTACACCAGGCCCCTGAGCATGTGTGGCTTACCAATATAATAGCTGGCCTCTGATTGGTCGAAAATCGGCACATGGACATTATGAAGTTTTTAATACAGTTACTGTGATTGGTTCAGTTCTAGTCAACAAGGGTCAAAAGGGTGCCGGTAATATGTGGCCATTAAAAGCAATAACACGTGGCCATGGTGGCTCAGCAAGCCAGCCCTCTACAGAGGTCAATGGTGGTGAAAATGCTTTATTTTGGCTATATTATTCTTTATGCAGTGTATTTCATTAGTGGTAACATGGTTATTTATCCTCAAATCATAAAGATTCATTTCCAAGATTATAAAGTTTGTATTATTTATCGAGTTTTTGGAAATGAATTGCAACAGGGGAAAAATATACTTTTCAAAATTCTGAATGTAAGGAATTAGAATGGGGTACAAACCTGGAGTAGAACCTGGCTTTCTTGTAATGCTTGTTGACTGGTCTTGTTCTCACTCAGAGATAGTAATTGTTTCTCCATATCTCCGAGCCAGGTCATGGCTGTGCTGTACTGATCATCAAACTGCTGATGCTTCAATACGTAATCCTCCCATTTCTCTACCACATCCTGTTAATGAAAATACACAGATATATTTTCTTTATACCAATTTATTAATTCAAACTCATAAGGATAATTTGAAACAGACAAAATGCAGGTGTCACACTGCTTTTCCCAGCAAATATATCCATGTAATAAATGGGCAGTGGCAATTAAAACACAAATTGCAAATTACCCGGTATAACAAATTTAGTGAAGGATAGTGATGATATGTAGCCATCAATTGTAGCTAGCAATTATGTCAGTTATGCCAGATTCAAATCCATGAAAAATAGTAAGGCGTAATCTAATTTGTTGTATTTCACCAGCAATATGTTCAGATAAAACCATTACAATATAGATAATATAATATAATATAATATAATAATATCATCACTTACTTTAGCTACAGAGCGAAGAGTCTGGTACCGAGTTGAAAGCTGAGAAGTGTTAGCAGCCATTTTCGAGTTACCAACTTGCAATTCTTGAGCCTTAACATTGACAGTTTCTATGTCTTGTTGTTTGGAAGCAATGTCATGTTGTAAAACCTATTAAGACAAGAAAAAACTAATTATTTGGACTTAAACTAGGACAATCTAAATTTATATCACAAAATAATTTCTTCTCAGCAATGTAATATATCATAACACATCATTATCAAACTGATATAAATATTGATCATCATCATTTTTAAAGAAAATTTTATTGTAGTAGGCCTTAGATATTTCTAAGACCACATGTAAATCTGGCATCATTTATAAATTCTGTGTTTTATTTCTTCTCACTAAAATTTATCACAAAATTACTCTCAAAATTGAATTTTTCACAGTTAAGAGCATCATATCTATTATACCCTTTAATACCCTTTGTTGTACATCTGTGGGTTGTCGGTGGCCCAGTATCACCAACTGACTTATGTCAAAGTGGTGTCTTAAATATCAACACATGGTCAAGTTTCAGCCAATCAATGAGCTTAACCTGAAGCACGGAGCTATTCAATTTAAATTTATAGTCACTTGAAGCTGTTTTTAGTTACTGTGACCCACAGCTTCAAGTGCCTGAAAATTTGTGTGATTTGTAAAATTGAAGTCCCAACATATAATATAAGTGTTTCAAGATTGAAGGCATATTTTACTTCTAACAACTGGTCATCAAGAGTCATACATATTAAGTGAGACATGAATATACATGTATATACATTTGCTAATAAAAACACAGAACGTCTACTCCAGTCGACATTAGTGTTCTAGTGGTTGAAAGGACAATTACCGGTAAGTCCAGAGTGACATAGCTGAGCCAGTTGGTGAAACTGGGGTCTGGTGACCACAATGTCAATAAAAAAGATTTTTCAATTTATCAACATTTGTAAACGAGATAGGGTGTGTAGGGTTGCAGAGTGATTAATTTGATATAAAGGTTTGAGATTTCACAAAACAAACACGTTTTACACATAGCTTCACATATGTGCAAATAAAGACAAGAACATATGAATGGTACTTTAAACCTTGTCAGTGAGAAAATACCATTAGGAGGGTCAGTGGTGTAGATCAAGAAGTACAGAGTTTTAATTTAACCTCAGGACAAATATGAATGTGTTGTTAACGTCTAATATTTGTGGATCCAATACGAAGTAGCCATAAATAATATATAGAGAAAGCAAAGCTTCCCTCCGGCATTACTGATTAGCATTTAGCAGCACCATTATATAGTGCAAAATATTTGTTTTCAAAAATTTTTTGTCCCCCCTGACATGTCCCTGCCCCTAAAAATATACAGCCTTCATATTTGCACTTGTCAGAGATTGAAAGAGTATGGTGAGCATCTAAAAAAATTAGTAAAAATACCCCCAAAAAATACACTTAAAAATAGCTTCAAGCTAGTGATGTTATTGCAATAATAAGTGCAAAATACTTTTCTTTTAAAAAATTACAACCCTCAGTCCCCCCCCCCCCCACAGTTATTTTAGAGCAGCCATTATCTTCAAACTTTACCAAGCTGTGGAGAAGCTGCAGCCATGAAATCAAATTAGAGCAATCATTTTTTCTTAATTTTTTCAGAAAAAATAAATGTACCTTTAAAAACGGTTTAAAAAGACAATAATTTAAGTGCAAAACATTTTTATTTCAAAAAAGTGCACACTCCTCAGCTTTCCCATTTTTATGCAATAACCCTCATCTTTGAGTTATGGGGGATCTAGACCCACGGAGAAAAATTAGAGCAATCATTTTTTTTAAATTATTATTTTAATTGCCCAAACCCCTATCGTACTTCCCCCCTCAATTATTATGAAACAGTCCTAATCTTCAAACCTGATAGAGCTGTTAGAGAGTTGGACGCATAGAATTTTCTTAGAGCAATTGGTTATTAAGGAGTATATCGTGCTTACAAGAAATTGTCACCATGTATAATAACATTTTGAAACTTCTAATTAAACTCTGCACAAATAACAAGGAACTCCATTGGACACTAATATGTAAAATTTAGACTGCCATTTGTCAGGTTAATAATGGAATCAACATTATTAGAATTGTAACAGTGCTGAAACTGAAGAGCCCGGGGATCAAACCACCCTGACATCATGATGCCCAAGTTCTACCAATCCAGCCAAAGAGTCAACTCATTGGCCATAGTAGTAATCACTCCAGTCCACCATACAAACACCCGGCTACATACTCCCCTACCAAATATCTGTTTGTCCCCGAGCAACCTTCATCACACTCGTGGGTTAACTTCGCCTGCCTGCTTTTTACCGCAACCCTATCCCCAGTGATCTGTACTTAAGTCAGGCTTATAGGTACTGCATATCCTAGAATCGTTATTATTTTGTAGAACCGTTATTGGGCACCATTGATCTTTTTTTAAATCATTGATAATAATTAAGATATCAGCAGTTCTCCATAGCATATTTTAAATTGGAATAAACTGTTCAGCATAATTGGAATAAAACTATAGCAAGCTACTTGTGAAAACAGAAGTAGTAAATCTAAAGCTCAATTTCATACCACAGCAAGCAAAGTACTAATAATCCAAAATACAAGCAGGAATAAACATTAAATTGTGCTGATGGACTATTGGAATAAAATTGATATTTTTACATATTGAAAATTATATTTTTATAGTTTCATAACAAAATCGTATTAAAGTTTTGTAGACATTTAACTTATAAACGTGATGTTCAATGGCAAAATTCAAGGATTTTCCGTGGACTTCTAAGGACCACAAGACATTTCGAGAGACCAATTCAAACAGTGAAAACAACGTTAATATAAGTACAAAATGATTTTATAGTGTCACATGCTATAAAATAATACATAGATAATAATGCATAATTAGCACTGTGGTCCTTTCCAATGTGAATGCTTTTTCAAAATAAAAGGACTTCAGAACTTTTTGCTGGATATCCCATTTGTAAAGCACTGATGATGTAAATTTTTTCATAGCAAGCATTCAAAAAGAGCAAATAGAGGAAATTGGGAGATTTGAAAAACTACTGCTATTTATGCTCTTTAGTCTAAAAAATATAAATATTACAGGTACATTGATCTTCAAGACACACAGGTGTCACAGTTTTGTGCAAGCTTTTCATGCACTATTATCAGAAATTAGTTCTTTAAAATGAATTAATAGTATTTTTTTACATGTGATATTTTACTTCTAATAGGTTTCTGTCCCAAATGGTACATAATATACATAATTCAAATTAGCATACTGCTTTGATTATGAGCTGATAAAAAAGATAATATCTACTGTAAAACAGCATTTGTGAAGCCTATTTAACTAAAAGGCAGCAAAGTTATTGGTGGGAATAAGAAAGAACTTTCAAAATTAGGAAACAGTAATAATTTGCCCTATAAGTTTTGCTTACGAGGTATATATATTATCTTTAATAGTAACTTAGGTATCAAGATATTTTTTTCATACACATTATGATGTCACAGCTGCTAAGTATGGTGAGTGACCAGACAGAAAATAACCCCAGTCCAATAGACTAGAAACAGCAGTGTCATACTAATCCTCATTGTTTGTTTTCAGTTATCTTCATCGATACCCGCTCTTTAAAACTTAATGTTCTAATATTTGTTGTGGAACTAGATTTATATGTTGATACAATATATTTTTTATAGATCTAGTCATTTATCAATCTATTTTTTGGAACAAAGTTATTTCATTTCAGTGCAAATACGCACTGACATTGATTTATTATAGATGGGTCATGTATAATTTAAATTATATATTCATTGTCTCACAAATGTATGGCAAAATAATTTTATATTTTATAAAAAAATGTTAGTGCAAATCTTTACACAGTAACTACATCAAAAAACAAAAATAGAAGATTTCTAATGGCAGATTTGAAATTAACTCAAATATTCTGTTAAAAGAGTTAATTTCAAAATAAAAATCATCAAATCGATAGTTGTTAAGTAATACATGATTTGTAAACACATTTCATTATATAGCGAAAATGTTAGTATATTAATTAATTAAAATCCACATACTATTTGGGGCTTGTATATTTAGAAATATTAACTTAGATAAAGTGTAGTAGTCTACGTAGTTAATGAAATGTTTATGTTTAGAGCTTGACAGATAAACGTTTCTGTGGTTCGATAAAGGTAGTAGGAAATTTAAATGAGCAAGCTTTGGGACACAGCAACTAAGCAAAGATGCTTGCCGAAAACAAACCCTAAATTGGATTACACTCTGTAGGTCCCTGCTGGTGGGTGCCACTAGACTAGTCTTGAGAGGAGGAGACAATGTCTTTAGTCTCACGTTCAGCTGATCTAAGTCAAGCTGCTTCAACCGTGTTTGCTGCATAAGCTCCTATATCAAACATGTTACTGTTAATAAGTCTGCATGGTCATATACATGTATTGCACTATTTTTAATGTGTACAGGTGTAGTGAAGTATGTGATTGAGAGTATACGTAATAAAATATACAAATATTTATCAAGATGTGAGCTTATGTGAGCATTCCCATGTGTTCAAATCATATAAATAGTATACTGGTAAAGATGAATCATAAGTTTGATCTCCCACTCATATTTGTATCAATAAATGTGTTGAAAAACATATTTTAATTAAGTAATCTTTGCATGTTTTTTCAATGCATGATTACTGAAGTTATATAATCATGTATATTCATCACAAATATTTATTAAAGTTGAATTTTTTTATATAAATCTTGCACATACTGATAGGTAGCAAAATCATTTGTATAGGATATTATCACATTTAGGTGTACATTTGTAGCTAACATGATTTCAATAGTTACTGAAGAAAAAAATTCTGTGAAAGGTTTGTGGTTCTGTATATAAATAATATCAATTTCTAGAACTGTAATAAACAGGCAGCTAACTATCAGCATACCCAGTATGGACAATAACTGGGTGGATAAATAATAAGATTTTACTTGTTGCTCACATATAAGAATTGATGTTTTCAGGTACTAGGTACTTTAAGAAATCATTAACATCATCTACCGGTAAATTACATTCTTAGTAGAGTATTTTATATATTGCCCTAATCAGGTAGTGTGCAATAGTATTGGATGATAGTAGAGCAGAGTGGCCATAGCAGTATTTATTTTGAATACAAATAAAGCAGAGAGGGTAATGGGGGAAAGCACACACACATCATTTAGCTATCGAAAGTAGCAATGAATCAATTACATACTCTTACTTATCTACCACATTGATCAACTATACAATATTTTGTGATATAACAGGAATTACAACATCAAGTGCAAACAGGTAAATTAGTGATAACAATTACAACAACAATCTAAAATAAAACAGGCTAGAATAGAGTCAGTCACATATTTAATTTTAATGATTAACACTGTAATTAAAGTGTTCTTCACTATTTTTCATTCGTCCAATTCATAATGTTCAGTAGAAAAAAAATTCAAGTGGGTGAAAATGACTTATATTTGTTCAATTTGAGACCAAACATTTACAAATCTTGATGTTTAAACATCCATTTCGTTCCGAGTGATTTAGTCAGCTAATAAAACAGACTAAAATTTACTGTGCTTAGCGCTTAAAAGAGTTGATTTGAAATATAGTGGTATGCAGATATATGTCATTAGGAGGTAAGGGGTTGTACCAATATTGATGATTTTTGGTCTAAAATATTGCTTTTTAGTGAGAACAAAGTTATCAAAGCATGCTGAAGATTAAGCATCAATGGGCTTCATTTATCATAAACAACATCAAATTACACTAAAAATGACAAACAAAAAGCCTTACCCTAAATTTCTGGAGTTGAGTTTGTTTGTCAGAGAGTGTAGACTTGAGCTCATAGTCTTTAACTTGTCCCTCCATCTCTCTCATCCACTTACTGAGTGAATCATGAAGCTCGTCAAAATCCTGCCATGATGTGAGGGCCTCCTGCAGGCCTTGTCGTGTATCTGTCAGCTGAGCAGTATACTGATCCCAGTCATAATCTAAAGCATTCAACTCATGGCTGATCTGCTGCTGACCAGATTTGCCAGTTTTTAGCTTAGTTTTGGTGGCTTGTTTGTGGACTAACTCCATTTTAGCGTTTCCTTCATTGCGTGATGGCTCTAGCTTCTGAAATTTGAAAAACGATTAAAACATATACTTTACAAAACAATTCCAATAAATTATAAAAAGAAGACAAAGATACTAATGATGAATGCTATTACCTAACATAAAATGTTCCTATTACATAATTAACAAATCAGTTAGTTTTAGTTTAATACGTTTTACCACAGTTGCCAATAAAGAAAATTACTACAGTTTCAGTTTTCAAATTATAGCAGCAATTGACAATTTATCTCCACATTAGATGATATGTAATATTTATTAAAAGTGTTTTCAAAATGCCTTACCTTCACAAATTTCAGTTTATTTTGAATGCTTATCCTGTCACCAGACGGCTCAGCTGTAGCTCTCAGTTGATCCATCAGTTCTACCAACCATTGTCGACATTCTCCGTAGCTCTCGGTGTATTGTTGATGGGTTTGCACATAGCCCTCCATGTCATCCTTTTGGTTCTATGAAAGTATGGGATACAATACAAATTATTAAGGTGCAGAAATAAACACTAGATAGTCACAGATCCCTCTGTTGAGGGTAATAATAACATCGCCCATCTAAAAATTATTTTAAAAATAACATTTCTTGGATTTTTATTATATTTGCATGATATAAAAAAATTAGCTACTGTATTACCTGAATGTAATAATAATAAAAATTAATCACTGTTGTAATGACAATTTTGATATTTTTCAGAGCTTACAATACACACAATGAAAGGGAAAGTTTACCTGAGCTGTATCACATAGGTTCTTGTATCTTTTAGCGAGTTGATTTAGTTTTTCAGATACGCTGGAACATTTCAGATTGTTTCCTTGTTCGGTCACACTGTCCACCATTGTCTTATGAGACATTATATCTTCATAAAGAGACTAAAAGACAAAGATCAGATAATTATGTTTTTGACGTAATCATACATGATATCATCTAGGCTGCCGAAGAATACTTTCCATTCTGTGTAAAGTATGATTATTCCAAAAAATTTCATTGTTTAATGTATATTTTAGAGCATCAGTGGAAAACGTTTGTGTTCATAAAGAAATATTGTTGCTGCTGCAGCCAAAAAATAACTGCAAAAAAGTCCTTTATACATGTATTTGTAAAACTGATAAATAGTTTTGGAGCGAATTATTTTTTTACTTCGTGATGCACAACGCGGTACCCCGGGGTACCAAATCAACGTTCGAAATAAGGCCCTTCCTGTTGTCCGAAACAACCAAAATTTGTGGCGGACAATCAATGGTTACCATGAGGTTGTCCGCTTGGACAACCAACTTTTGTGAAGGATATTTTCACATTACATTATTATTTAAAGTCAAGTGACTGTCAGGGTGGAAAATTTTGATTACAGTGGTGAGCTTCCACTTGTTGGTTAACTAATATTTTCAGAAAGTTGTGGCAACAGGCTGGGTAGTAGCTATATATCACTTGCGGACAATCTGAAATTTCCGATGAACAACCTCATTTTTAACCCTTATTTCGAACGCTGCAAATAGAAAACCGCCATTTTGTCTAATTATTTATTTTATTTTCAAGGCTGTACCCCGGTATACCAAAAAGTGTAAAATAATTTAAAAGAGGGCAAAAATAGATGTGAAACATTCTTATTTCGAAAAATATTCTTGTTTTGGGTGCATTTTTGTCACTAAGGACTGAGAAAATACCATCTTTCAATGTTGGAACCTGTTGCAATGCAATTTGCCGCTGCTTTCACCAGGTGGGGCTGCTAATTACGAGGTACCCCAGGGTGAAACGGTACCTGGTGTTGCATCATGTATTCAATGTTAAATATGTATGAAGTTAAATCAGGACAGTAAAATTTTACCGTGTAAGACTGAAGAAGTGACTTTTTCTCAGCAAGAGAGTTTTTAAGCTCTGTCACAGGTGAGGTTTTTTCTTCAGTCTGTTTTATCCATCTCATTAACTCCTCATATTTCTCACTGTAAATATTCCATTGGTGCATTCTGGTCTCTAGGTGGCGCTGCGATTCGTTCAGCTGGGTGATTTGTTCATCCCAAAGATCTCGCAAAGATCTCAATTCCTGACGTATGATCTCTCTGCCCTCAGCTGATGTAGTAGGATATAATTTTTCTCCAGCTTCTAAAGTTTTACTAAACTTGGCATGTCCTTCTTCCTTTTGTATTTGTAATTCCTATAAAAACACAATAATTTAAGTTGCTGTTATTTCACAAGCAAAAAAGAAAAGATATTAGAAGTAATATACATGTACAACAAAGACTAATGTTGATCAGATTAGGGTTTACAAATCATGTGGTTAAGAATTTCACCACTAAATCTTATTTTATAAATTAATTTAGCTCACAAAAATAGGCCTTGTAGTGAAAGGCTTAAATTTTAAATCTTAAATGTATGTAAGTTTGTCATAAATAACTCATATTCAGCAAGAAAATCTCTTGTTTTATATTATATATTTAATTTAATTTCTCCTATATACTCATACTTCGAGTGACTCAACTTCTACTTACATTAACTTCTTCCAACTGTTCATCCAAACATTCCGTTGAATCTGGTTGATTCATACAAACTTTCAGACGTTCACCGGTGTTATCTAACCATTGTTTCACATCATGTAAATTTTTAAGATACATTTCATGCTCTGAACAGTTCTGCTCTGCTTTTTTCATTTGATCCTTTAAAACAGAAATAAATACGGACAGTTAGTGGATTATGATAAAAGTAGTTGTACATGTAATAAAATGATTATATTAATTATTGCTGCATTTCCTATTCCAAAGATAAAAATGTGACCATTTTATTACAATTCTAAGTTTATGAACAACACTAACAGTGTATATTATTTTTACTCACATTTAGAAGAGTGTCAACTGTGTTAAATTTAGATGTCAGTTGTTTTATTTGTGTAGTGACACGAGTATCAGAGCCACTGGCTGTGATGGACTCGGCCTGTTTCACCAGCATGTCAAACCTAGGCTTATGTCCCTCCACATCTTCTTGAATTGCCTACAATTATTTATGGAACATATTATCATATATTTTTAGTAGGTTAGAACATAATTATTCCAAGTGATCCACTTTTTACAATTTTATTTTAAAATTTAATCATTATACAAGTGCAGATAAATTAAAACTACATAATTAACCCTTACAGTGTGGTGATCGACTAATTTGATGTCTAAAGTCTATCCCTGCACTGTAAGAGTAGAAATATTAATAATGGCCGTAGACCCATAACAAATGTAGTCAAATGAAGTGGAAAGAGCTAACTAAGACATTTGTGATGATATCAAATTGTAAAAAAAATCTTTGATACACAAAAATAATTCAGCAGTTTAAGAGTGGATCTACTAGAAAAATAATACATATCAGATGAGACCATGATATTTATCAAGCAACAGCTAGGAGTCACAAAATAATACATGTAATTACAATGATTGTACCTTGAGTCTCTTGTGTTGACTTTGTTTTGCCGGTAGATCAGGCTGTAAGTTGACCTCAGACCGCACGCTGACCTCGGTGTCTTTAAGCCACTGAGAGAAGTTTTTATACAGATCATCATAACTTGACCACTGAGTCATACTTCCCTCAAGCTGATTCCTGCAACAAAACAAAAATACATGTTGTTAACACACTATTTGTTTACAAAAAATATATACAAATATATAACAATATCTGGTAGAAATTAGGAATAATTCCTAGAAGATTCATAGCTAATTTTACAATGATACGTATTTGGCTAAAAAAAGATAAATTAAAAATATCTATTTGAAAAATGGTAGTCTACCGGTACATAATGATTTCCATGCCATCTTCAGCACAGAATTGTATACATTTTGACATATTTATTACATATTTAATCCCAGCTGTGTACCCTCACTTCTATTTATAGAGTGGTTACCCAGAAACAACAACATGTTGGACCAGCGTCGTAGACTGTGGGCAAGCTTATTACATACAACATATTACATACTTTGCTTCCTGCAGCTCCTTGGCGTAATCCTGCCAGGTTTCTCTTCCTTGCTGTCGTTGTTCCTCAAGCTGTGGTAGTCTACTAGGAGGAGCCACGGCTTGTAACATGTCCGCTTTCTGTACAGCCACTTCTACCTTCTCCTCTCCCTCCTGCATCTGACCCATTAGCTCCACAACAGTCGCCAGCTTAACTTCCACACTTCATAAGACAAAAATTAAGCTCAACTGTTTATTTACTGTCAAATTACTCTTTCAAACCACAAATTCAAGTGCAGTCTGTTGTATGTATATGCCTCTAAAAGTTACTGTGTTGTTTTGGATATTTAAAATATACACATATAGTTGACTCAAGAAAAGCTGTAATATAGCTTCAATTAAATAAAATAACCATCAAATATGTTTTAGCAAAATAATTCTATTAGGCTAAATCAAAAGTCATCAAAGTAATCAAACAATAATATGTCAGCTAAGCAACGTGACACAATAGTGTACACCAACCTATACTTATCACCAGCAGTATCTTGACACCATTTCAGTTTTTCTTTCGCGGCATTGAGCCAACGATTCTTATTTTCCTCTGCTTCAGTAAGTTTCTGATCCAGACTATTTTGTAAAGCAGTTTCCACCTGTGTAAATATAACATTTCTTGTAGTGACATACATTTTAAAGTAGGACCTGTTATAACAAACAACTAATTTTTGAAAAAAAATATATTATTTAAGTGTATTTATTACACTGTGTGAAATTTTTCATTTACATGCAAATAGGACTGAGAGGCAGATTTTTCAGTGCAAATAAGTGATATTAGTTAATAGTTTGGAAGTACTTCAAAGTAGGATGATGTATGGTAATCCTTTCTATACTATTGTAAACAAAACAAATGTGACCATTGTTCTCTACCTTTTGTGCTTTTTGTTGCATAGCAGCATGTTTTTTTGATAAGCTAGTGAAGTCTTTCGCTAGGCTTACTGTCTCAGGTGTATAAGTATACTTGTTGCCAAGTTTGTGCATTTCTGCTTCTAAATCCTTTATTTTAGGTTCTTGGGAGAGGAGATCAGTGTTCAAAAGCTGAAATAAATATAATGTTATATTCATAGAGGTAGAACTGGTAAATATTTTTTTAAAGCGGATACTGTACAAACAATTTGGGAAAAAGTGATAGAAACAACATTATCTTAAAAATACATGAAGAAAAAGCATATATTGAAATGATCAAGGTAATAAGTAAAGTAATCCATTTAAAAATATTTATGATTTACCTTAGTTATTTTGAGTCTCTGCACCAGTTGTTTGTCACTACCAGTTAGATCATCTGCATCAGAGAGTTTTTCTCTTGTGTTTTTCAGAGATTCCTCCTGCTCTTCTATGCCAGTAGACATATGACGACATTCACCATTAAAATCTTCCAATTTATCTTCCAGAGCTTTAGCGAGATCTTCACACTGAAACATCATAGTAAAAGTAAATAATGGTATAAAAATATTTTTTAAATAAGATAAATAAAACACATTTCTGTGAATCAATTTACAGTGCAATCTTAATCCTTTGAAGCCTGAATTTACCATTGTCATCTTCATCCACTACAAATGACTTGTAGTGGATGAAGATGATTTGATGTGGTTTAAAAATTAAAGAAAATTGCCATGTATTGGTACACCAGTTTCATGGGAATGTTCGTTCTAAAACCCTTTGTTGTAGGAAAATTAAGTCTGTTTTCAGGGATGCAAAATGATGCTTTAATGCATCGTGAGGGCTTAAAGGGTTAACACACATCAGTCATTTTGAAGTTTAGCAAATCAAATGACTTACTCCAGATATTCTTATAACAGACAGTGTTCCCTCTCTCAAATATTACATACCAAATGGAGTATTTTGAATTCAACTTTTTTTTCTGCATTTTAATCGCTGCATAATATTATTGCCACATAATTTTAACCCTTATCCTGCTAAGTTAATTTATCTCAATTTTCAACCATCACGTGTGCTTGAAAATTACCCAAATTAGTTTTTCAAACTTGATGTTCAAATAGTAATTTTATTCCCAATAGCAGTGGTTTCAATGGCTAATAAATTGTTGTGATTGATTAGCAGGCAAAGGGTTAATAGACATACACTGTAATTAAATACTCAGCTTACCTGGACAAACTGGTATTCTATGGACTGTGACATTTCATGAAGACTTGGTATAGTTTGCATCTTGTTTAATTCCTCTAGTGAAGCCAGTCGTGTCACCAATGACTCCTGTAGTTTATCAAACTCTGGTAACTCACTCTGTAAATAAAGTGGTAGTTTATGGCTTCAATAATTAAAATATGAGGTTTAGCTACAAGTTCTGCTAAGCTCGAAGATGTATGTTTTCAGGCGGCGTTCAAACAAAATAAAAGCCATTAAAAATAATACAACAGTTTGTGGTGTAGTAATAATGTGGTACATGTAGTAATAATTCACTTGGGGATATGTATTTTTTATCAATAGAAATATTTTTTGTCATTTGAAGCTGGCATTTGTTTTATAAATAGCACATTACATATCAGCTTTTAAACATGTTAAAGATAAAACGTGACATCAATCAGCAAGATTTCAAAATTGTAGACCTCCATTTTGTCAAATCTGAATAATTTTCACTCACTTGAAGTTGTGGATTGTGTCAGCAAGACACAACTTCAAGTGGGTGAAAATTCCAATTGAATAGATTGGCTGTTTAATAGAGGGTTAAAAAGTTAACAACTAAAATCATCAGTGGATATTTTTATTTGAAACAAACACAATTGTTGATGGACACAATAAGTGTAACAATCAATGGAATCTTTATTATTAATTTTGTGATTTCCTCTTCTAATATACAAAGTGCACAGACAGAGGAGGTGAAAGTAATAAGATAATATTAGTGATCATAATCTCAAAGATAAAAAAAAATAAAATGCAGGCACTCTAACAGATATAGGGGTGAAATAATTGTTGACAATAAGCATATATGTCAGCTCTTGTACATTGTTCATTACCTTATATTTGGTTAGAGTATTCATAACAATACTGGGTTCTGCAAATGAATTGGATTGTTCTTCCATAAGATGTACTATTGAATCCAGCCATGATGACACTTCCTCCCCGCTACCTTTAATTTGATCCCAGAAAACTAGATGATCTTCGAGACAATCTTTTCCAGCAAGTAGATCCTTAAATAGCAGAGAATTTGAGATATGTAAAATAATATTTAAAGCTGTTAATACAATCAGATAATGGGTTTCTTAATAACATATAGTTCATATATAACAATATTTATAATAACATATTTATATAACAATCATTTTATATAAAAAGCGACATCAGGTATAGGAATATGTCCATAAATTTTATTTCCACAGTCTTAATTGATCAGAGGCATAATATAATGATATCACTAGTGGAGAATATTGCTAGAAGTCAGCACATAACAATAATTGAGCTGTTAAAATAGTTCTGTGGAAGATATATCACAAAATGACCAGTTCAATAAGTTGAAATATCTCCTCAATTAATTAGGCAGGCCGTCAAGAATGTACTCTCACTATCCAAGATTACCTGTGCACATTGCTGCCACTGGCTGGATAAGCTGGTTGTTTCTTCGTTTATTTCTGTGGGGTTGAAGCTCTGTAGAGAGCCGGATTCCTCAGATAACTGTTTAGCTTTGATGACCAGTTGGTCCAGCTGCCTCTGCTGACTTTGTAATTCCAACTCTGCAGACTACAATAAAACACACATAAAATTGGTTAACCCTAAAGCGCTGAATTAATTTGTAAAAAAAACCTCGCAACCAAATGGGTTTTTGCATTTCAAAATCATCATAAATGTCTTCATGAGCTCTTTCTGATTCATTTGAATACCTATGTTATGGGTCTACGGCTATTAAAAATATATTTACTCTTACAGTGCGGGGGTCGAATCTGACGTCTACAGACGTCAGATTCTGACGACTAAAGTCGATCCCCGCGCTGTAAGGGTTAATATTATACCAGAAACAGTATTCTTGTTGTTTGTTATATACCAGCAAAATAATATTTTTATAAAAAACATTTTATTTTTAAATGATTCTGAGTTAAATTTATATCAACTTCAAATGAGTGTAATTCTATGCATTGCAAAATTACATATTTCAAAATACACCGCCATAAGAAAAGCATATTTCCATTTCAAATCTATCCAATAAGTACTGCATTGAATATTGGATTTTATATCTGCAAACCTTGCCAAAGCAAATCCTTGTGTAACACTATTGTGTATTTAATAGTTAACATGAATTTATCTGGTATATCCTTGTGTTAGATAACATATTTTTTTCTAATTATGGTCTATTTATTGATATGAAATCAATATATGATCAAAGAAATTCCTCAATAGTATGTAATGTAGATATAAACAAGAAGGAGAAGTTTATAGATTTGTGGCTCTATTCATTATAAAGAAAAACTCACAACTAATGCGGCATGATGGATACATGAGATTGTGTGAAAACTGCTTAACTATAAAAAATATACATGTACCACGCTGACAAAAGATCAGGGTAAGTAAAGGTCAGAGTACATGTATATGGAAGTGAACACAATAAAGTGACAGTACCTTAAACTCATCAATTTTTCTGCACACATTTGTTTGATCGAAGAACACCAGTTCCTCTTCTAACACAGGCAACACATGACTCAGTGTCTTCTTGACGTTAACTTTAGCCTCGTTATATTGTTGTAACACTGTGCTTATTGTAGCAATTTGCTGGTTTCGCTCAGAAAGAATGCCATGAACAGATTCCCACTCTGATTCCATTTCAGTGAGCGCTGCGTTGATCTCATCTGCCTTACTGGCATCCACCATGGCTATCTTCCGAGCAATATCACGCATCTCTTCATACTGGGGGTTGTAGCTGGACAACTGAGATTCTACTGCTTTTGTTTTCTGTGACAAGTCTTTGATACCGTCGAGTGACGGTTGATTTATATCCTGTTTTTCGAAGCGGTCTCTGACATTAGATATGATATCCTTTAATGACTCCTTATCCTGAGTAAAGCTCATATAGAGGCTGTTCACCTCCTCCAGCTTGCCTTGTTTCTGATTCAGAAGTGAATCACACTGACTGATCTGAGATTTTAGATTACGAACTTCAGTGTGAAAATGAACTGTTCTCTGACTGTTTCTCTCTTTGATCACAATCTGTGCTTGTGACGCTAAGTCATCAAGCTCATTCTTTTTCTGCTCCCACTCCACCGTTTGATGCTGGATATTTTGTAATGATTGCATGACATTATCCATGTCTTCTTGTGATAAGTCTGTGTCTTCTAGTTGCTTTTTCAGATCAGCCAGTTGAGCAGCACACGATGATTGAACACTAGAGAAATCCTTCCAGTGTTTACACACCTCAAGTCTTAATGACGACAAATCCTGAACCTCAGAGAAGTTTGCCTTTAAATCACTGATTTTACTGTTCATCAAAACCTGTTCATCTTCTGAACAATCACCACATAAATCCTCGGTCTCTTTACACAAGACGTCCAGATCCTTCTCATGTTGAGAACACTCGCCAACAGCAGCCTGTTAGAAAAACAAGTTATGCTGCATTAAACGAACTGTAACATTAATCAATCAATTATAGATTTTCTAACACGCATAACTCAAACCTCAAAGGCGCATCAAGACAAATTCATAATCAATGTCATGTCCAAGGCTTGGTCATGAACAATTCACCAGTTTATATCAATCAACAGATTTCGCATGAATAATCATGCAAAATTATCTTTAATTTTTAGTGATAAAAATGACACAAAAGTGAGTGAAATTTAACCATTTTCTATAATATGAATCTTCGAACTATGAATGACATATGCTCAACTAATATGACCACTTGAGTCTTTGAGTGTATTTACTTACCTCAAGCTTTGTAATGGTGCTTGGTATTTCATCAGAATATATTTCAGCTGTTGAGGATAACTGCTTGTCTGTTCCAGACAGCCAGCTGTCAAACTTGTCCCATTTATTCCAGTAAGCTTTCCTTTCTTTGATAACTTCAGTAACATGGAGTGTACGGTTTTTGGTCTGCTCTGTCAAGTCACTAAAACCTCTTTGTAATTCCAGCTGTTCTTCAGATACTTGACTTAAGCCTTGTGGAGTCAAGTGAGGCTTTAATTTTGCTGAACACTCACCAACTGTGTGTAGGCATGGTTTCTTATTGGCAACTTCCGCTTGCAAGTCCTACAATATATAAATAACGATTATGATGTACCAGTAAAACAAAATTCAAGATTTAGCTTATCATGAACACAATTTTTTGCAATTCCTCAGCCTTAAATCGCCAAGTTATTTAATATTAAGTATTTTTTTCTAAATAAACCACTTGACACGATTCACAACTACCAAGTGGGTGAAAATTATTCAGATTTATCATAATGGTGGTCAAAGATTTTGAAATCTTGCTGCCTGAGGTCACGGTTTACCTTAATTTGATTATTTATTTATTACTTATTTAATTATTAAGTTCATTAATAGTCAATTAATAATTAATTAAATTATTAATTAAAGTTTCCAAAATCCGCGAGGTAATCTTTCAAACAAATCAAACCTAATTCAAATCGGATAAGAATTGTGCGAGGAGAAGCATTTATTGTGCATTGCGGACAGAGTGTCCTAATTAGGTCCTAATTAGGTCATAAGTTAATTCCTAAATAAAATTTCCGAAATCCACGACGTAGTTCTATGCACAGGCACGAGTTCTTTCAAACAAACCAAAGAAAATGGGAATCGGATAAGAATTAAGAGAGGAGAAGCATTTCTTGTGAATTGTGGACAGAGTGCCTTAATTAGGCCTTAATTAGGTCATAAGTTAATTAATAATTAAAATTTCTGAAATCTGTGAGGAAATTCTATACATAGGACTGAGCACTTTCAATCATACCAAACAAAATTAAAATCGGATAAGAATTGAGGGAGGAGAAGCATTTGTTGTGAATTGTGGACAGAGTGCCCTAATTAGGCTTTGAATAGGTCATCAGTTAATTAATAATTAAAATTTCTGAAATCTGTGAGTATGTTCTATACACAGGCTCGAGCTCTTTCAAACAAACCAAACAAAACTGAAATCGGATAAGAATTGAGGGAGGAGAAGCATTTTTTGTGAATTGTGGACAGACGACAGACAACAGACGCCACACGATGGCATAAGCTCATCTTAGGCCTAAAGGTCGGATGAGCTAAAAATTAGTAAGATGATCCTAATGTCATTGTGCGACATGACCGACCGCACACCCGGGAAATTTTTAAAATATAGACACCAATTAGTGGCCTTTTGAGGACTTTTGGTTCAAATTTATGATTGCACAGCCATTGAAAGTTAGTGTAGATATCTTATAAATACCATAGCAGATGTTTTCTCTATCTCCAGATCTTCCAATGCCACAATGTGAACATTGGGAGAGATATCTGCCCGTTCCCTTAGGGAAGTTAACACATCATTAGCCGTGTTCACAGAATTTCTGTAAGCTTTTACAGCACGATCAGCATCCTACAATATAAAGGGATGTAATTTTGTAATGTCACAATATCGTCTGAAAGGAAAAATCCATTTATAGAAATATAATACACTACCCCTAAAATATAATACCCAAAATAATTAACTATGGTTCTCACACACTTGATTTGATTTGAATTACAACTACAAAAACAATTTTAAGCACTGCATTTATGCGCCACATGGTAATTAGTTCAATAATAAATAACATCATCCCTTAAAATAAAGAGGCTCTCAACTTATATTTGATATATCATACTTGAATGCTGTAGATCTGGTAATATTTGCAACATTTTAATTTTGAAGAATTTCGCAAGGGGGGCTAATTCACAAATTCAAAAATCTAGCGAAAATTATTATTATAATAGCGCTACTGAAGAAAAATGCAAATTCGCAAATTCTAAACTTTGTGAAAAGTCCCAAAATCAGCAATTCGCGAAAATTTAAACAAGCGAAAATTACCAGAACTACAGTATTTTATAAAATCGAGAAATGTTCAGTGATAACTTCCGCAGCCATTCACATATCAAAGTGAAAGAGTGCTTCCAAAGTTGTTATCAACACTTCAAAGAGTAAGTGTTTATGGGTAAACTTAGATCATTAGGATGAATACATATAATTCTTTACCTCTAATTTTTGTGTCCTGTCCTTTGACTTATTATAGATAGCTCCCCATTGTTGCTGAATATGATTGACATCTTCAGATACAGAAGGTTTATCCATCAAGTGACCCGCTTCTCCAACCAAACTGTCATAGATGCCCAGTTTCTCATCAAAACCAGCAACAAACTCCTACAAACAAGCAGACAGCATAATAATTAAACTATCTTGAACTACAGTTATTTACAAGTAGGCTAGAGGTAGCTAAGATTAAGCATTCTCACAATACAATAGAGACTGAATTTGATCAAATGTCTAGTTACAGATCCCAAATAGTGAATAATTTTAAATTAGAAAAGGCCTAATTTTTAATCATATGGGTATTTTCATTCATTTGAGGCAAAAAATTGCATCACCCAAGCCAGCTTTTAATGAAAGCAAAATGGGAAGGAACAAGAAAGTCCATAAATAGCTGAGGTTCATTATGTGATCAAGAGTTGTCCACTACATACACTACCATTCAACATCGAATTTTATTACAATGTACCTCATGCTGGTTTTGTTGGTCTGCAAGCTCATCATCATTGGTTATTTTGTCTATTTCTTCATCGAGGTATTTTTCAGAGCTTTCTAGCCATGGCAGTAGTTCTTCTTTTGCATCTTGAAACTGTTGCCAGTGAGAAGCACTTTTAGAGAGTTGATCACATTCACCGTCAGCCTTCCTGCCTAATGTTTCCCATTGACGCCTCATATTTACAAGTCGTGACTTCACAGATGCTGTTTCTCGGGACCGAATACCTTGTGATAACTCTGCATTACCCTGCTCTAAATTTTCAAGTGTATCCCTCTTGCCAAGGATATCTGAATGAATGGCCTAAAAAAATGATCATACTGATTAGTTTAAATAAATAAGTCTCACATTTCAGATGTAACAAATCTTCTTGCAGTATTTTTGAAGATGGTCAATATGACCAATAATTCATTAAACATAAGGTGTCTGCAAGATGGACAATTTGGTAGCTTGGTTTCTCCCGTTTTAGTTCACTGTACAGCTGACATACTTTTTTCGGTGCACTTACATATAAACATTGATACTAACTCAAATGTACAAAATATGAAAAATAATTAATTAAAACCACTCTTTTTAGATTTGTTAAGATCTCTGGGAAATTTTAGTAAATAATAGAAGTATGCTAGAGGTATATAGAAGTGAGGGAAGTTGAATGCTTCTCTTGTCACTCACACTGGCTTGCTCATGCTGTTGTTGGGGTGTTGCAGACATTTGTTCCACATTCTGTAGATCTGCCTCCATCTCATTAAGGAATGCAGTGAACTCGTCCATCTGTCGGTAGATGGAGTCCCACCTGTCCTTGGTTTCCTGTAGATCATCCACCCGTGTACCAATAGCAGTCTGCAGGTTACCCATGTTTTGTTGTATTGACGTCAGTTCATCTTGCAGTGCTGCCTGTCGATCAGCACTCGCCTGCTCCTGTAGTGTTAGTGACAGGGATTCCATATGCTCAATCTCTGGTACATTTTCCTCAATTTGTTGTAATATATCCTAGAAAAAAAATTAAATACATTTAAAATCATAGAGAATATTTTAATAATCTGGCCTTCGCAAATTAATTAGTAGGTTGACAGGAGTGATGCTCCTGCGTGAGCCAAATGAGAATTCATTTTTTTATCACGACTCCCAAGATTTATTATTTCTTTTGTTTTGGTCCTCCAGCCCACAAGAAAATATTAAAGTGAAAATAAAAAAGTTGTGTTACATGAAAATATATATCATTCTCTCGCTCCATTTTTTTGTTTACCTAAATTTTTCAACCTGCTAATTAATTTGATCTGGCCTTATATAGTGCCAAATACAGTATTGTAAAGTCATACATGACATTTCTAGAGTAAAACAATCACCTAATCTCATCAAAGTAAAGTAAGTAAAACACTTACCTTTTTGTTTGTCAGTTCTTTCTGTACTACATCACGCCCACCAGGTGTGTGTGTCTTATTCAGCTCCATCTCAGACCGTTTCACAACATCTTGTAATTTGTCTCGTGTATTTTCATAATCTTCCCAGCTCTGAACACTATCCTGATAACATATAAGAAAAAATATTCAACCGACTGTATAAATTAGACTTAATTAGTTCATTCTTGAGAGAGCTTGTGAGCTGCTACTGCAATATGTAACTTAATAAGTTTGAAATAAATAATACTGAATCATAGTAACAAAAATTCCTCCTAAATAATTTTATTTCTGTATATTACAAATGACTACAAGGTGAACGAGCATCAACATATGTATGCTGATAAAGTGACCTTTAGTAAAAAAATGTGGTGCTTCATAAAAAAGATTTCTATACAAAATGATAGAAATGGGAGGTTGATATCCAATGTAGTTTTATTGTCAATACTAATATCTACCATATGATGAAGGTTAAACATATCTAAATTTAGTTATTATCAAGAGCATATATACATTATCAAACCTGTTTGAAAAACATTAAATAGATCTTTTGATAATGGAAATCACCTTTCACCTTCCAACAAAGAATAATCACCAGTTTAACCCCTAGAACACTGATGTTGACCAGAGATGTTCATCTTTTTTTTCTTTCTATCAATCGATTAATTTTCACGGTTACATACCTTCAATTTTTGACAGTTGAGTCTGGCCATAGTCTCTGCATCGTTCAGCCTGCCCTCTACATCCTCAATGGTATCATTCATAAAACCAAGGGCATGTTCATCTTCACCAAGCCGACGTCCAGCCGTAAACTCCGGTGCCAACTGAGCTCGCTTACTTTCTATTTTTGATAATAAATCCTGCAATCAATGCATAATAATTATCACACATGCATTGTTCCTAATATTTTTTTAACAGCAGCTTTAAATTCCCCCAAAAAAATCTTATTGAACATGTCTACAGATTTTATAATTTTCCCACTGATATCTATTTATTACACCATTTGAATAATCGCCATCTATTCTTGAATGCCCGACTCTGTTTTTAGATACTGGTATCTGTTTAGCCAAGATCTCGACTAGAAGTCTATAATCTAGGTGGATTTGTATGTGGGAAAACCTACCTCTTGTTCCTCCAGTAATACTCTGACGTTTCCCAGGCCATCCAGATGTAGGTCGTCAGCCAGTATTTCCTCTGCATCATCAAGCCATTTAGTTTCCTGTTCCATTGCCTCCCTGAAGTCATGACACTTGACAATGATAGATGACTGTGTGGTGGTGATCTCAACAGCCGGCATAACAGACTGGTACCTCTCCAGAATACTATCTAATCTATCCTGCTCCAGTTGTTTCTCAGCAGGGTTACATGTACTCCCTAGGTTGTCTAGGGTCTGCTGCAGCCAGCTGGCGTCATGTCTATGTTCCTCTATACTCCTTACTATGTCCTATATAATTCAATCAAACATTAAACTGTCTGCACCACCTAATTATAACATGAGGTTCACAAAAAAAATTGCAAATAATAAAGAGGTGTTTATTTAATTGATGTATATTTCATATGAGATACATGTACAACTAAAGTCTATATGCTAACAAAATTATACCTTGAATTTATCAAGGGTATTTTTGTACTCTTGAGCATTGACACTATCTGCCTGAAGTTGTTGTACAGTGGTCTCTGCATCATTCATCCACTCAACGAAATTCTCCAATCTAAAAATAAAACAAGAAATGAAAGTGAAAAAATTGTCAAATGTGTTAAAAATGTCATGAATATTGTGTTTAATCTCCTTTTAAATGACATATTATGTTAGCAATTCAAGTTTCAAAAGAGAGAAAAAAAACATTAAAAGAAAGTTACAATCAAAGGGGTTAAAAACAAACATAAACTGTGATTATCACTTTGCATGTTATATGATAAAAATATAAATTACTTGATATTATATTGTTTCCATCGCTGTGGTATCTCATCAAGCTGTAATCTTAAGCTGCTTATGTCTGATTTTAATTGTTCCCATCGTTGTTTATACTCGTGATATTTTTGCTGTAAATCTGTACTCTCTGGATCTACTGAAGAGCTATGATCAGCAAGACGATGCATTCTCTCCAAACATTCAGCACAGGCAGGTCTTAATCCACTATCTTCAAATATAACCTGGAAAATGATGGAAAAAAATATCTAAAAATGCATGTACCAGAAGAGCACATCTAGGACATTCTGAAATTAAGTGTGTTCAATATGGTTGCAATACAACAACTGGTAATCATTCATGTAATATAGTCAGAAACTTATCTGTCAATACAGATATTTGATGTGAAACCCCAAAATCAGGCAGAATGAAAGTTGAGATATGTAGGTTTGGAAGTGATTTCGCTGCCAACTTTGATTGCAAAGCATATTATATATTAGACAATGATATGCAGTCCAGCAAACACGATACATTGACTATTGTTGTTTTAATGTTAGTCCACCCTCTTTGACGTCCGCCCAACATTAAAACAACATTGGGTCAATATCTCGTGATTGCTGGGAGTGACTTGCACCCACCTTATGTTTATGAAGGATTTCTTGGAGATTACTTTTCTGTTGAACCGCCAATGTTTGCTGCTCAAGAGTCTTCTCTGCCAGCTCAATGTTCTGTAAGAAGGTAACTTCAGCAGCTTGAAACTCAAGTTGTAAGAGAACAGCTGGGGCTTGCTGTAGAAGCTCCTGCAATAAACAGAATAATATTATTCATAACAGAAACATGTAAGTAATGAGTCATTGTTCATTTGATATCTGCTTAAATAATTCACAATAATATTTGTATTACACATAACCAAGCAATAGTAAAGTACACCCATTCACCAGTACATGTGTAACTTAATAAAAATGTTTTGACTCTGGATACACTTTATACATAAGGTAAAAGATATGTTTAAACAACAGAAGAAAATGATTTAATTTCGAAAATAAGTACACCCCTCAACTCAAGCATCCCCCCCCCCCCCCCCCACTGCGACTTATACACATGTGCGACATATACACAGCATAATACAGTAATAAAAAATAAATAATATTCTTGATAACCAAAATCTGAGATGTGTCATGAAATGTTATATAGCTCTACCCAGCAGTAAGGAGGAAGAAGACATTAATTTTTAGTGATTTACCTGAGCTCTTGTGTCTAATGACTGCATACTCTGCTCAAGCTCATCCTTATCATCTTCATGTAAAACACGCAGCAATTCCTGAGCAGATTTAGTAAAGTCACTGAAGATCTTCTTATTGACCTCGCCAAAAAATTCCTAAAAAAAACGTTTTTTTAATTATTGTTAAGCCAAACTGAACCATGAACATCATTATCATACATATTGAATGGATTATGTCACAAGTCTTTACTGTTAAGCAATGGACATAGACCCTTTTGTCTCTTGAACAGCGATACAAAGGAGCAAACATGAAACCTAAACTGAGGTAAAAGAGAAACATCATGGTATTGGAGCAGCAAATAAACCCATAAACTAGATATCTAAAACAAATTCATTAATTTTATTTGTTGCTGAGCATCGCAATAACAGCACTAAATAAAAGCAAAAACTCAAATACATCATTCAAAAACTATGATAAATGTCAAGGATATCATTGTGAAAGACTGAAGAAATCAAAATGGATAGTGATGAATTCTTTTGTATAAAGTTTACCTTGTGTCTGGCAATAGTATCAGGAATATTCTCATCATCAGGTGATTGTAATACAGCTTCTGCCTCCACCACCCATTCTTCTACAGGCTCCGCTTTCTGCTGGAGAACTTGCCACAAATTCATACCCTTCTGAAGTAACTGTTCCCATGATTTTGCCTCACCACTACATTTCTATTGAGCAACAATTTTTAAAAAAAAAATTATCAAAGATCTGCATCAAAAATATAAGATTGAAGGCACATTTAAACAGAGTTCAAGGATATTGTGTGGAGCCAACAAAACACATGGAATAAATTGTTATAAATCATTTACCTGAAAACGTTGATTAATCTCTATCATCTTGTTCTCTATGGGAGGAATATCCAGGTATCGCCCACTTGATTTACACAACTTTTGATAAACTTTATTTTTACTCTCCAGCATTGTTTTGTAATAAATGATTTCTGAGAAATAAGTCTTGTGATTGTGTAGTCTTTCTTCTAGCTGGTTAATATTACCGTCCACACGATGAGATTCAAGTAGCGCTTCTCCTTCTGTTATCCAGTGAGTAAGGTCTGATATACCATTCTCTAGGGCTTCTACTTGGGAAAGTGAAGATTTTAAAGGTCGCAATTTCTCAGGAAGATCTTTTCGAGTTCTAACAAGGCGGTCTTTAATGACACGCAGACCTCCGAGCATGTCTGTAATTGTGGACTGACTGGATTCTTTCACTAATGATTGTGCAAGCTTAGAAACAGATTTAAATTGTTTTTCTCTTTCCTCTATCTCTGCCACACCAGCCTATGGAAAATAACATAATTGATGTAGAATCACAAACATTAACCCTTTAAGCACAAAGCATGACTTAGTCATTTCAAATATGTTTTATTAGCCAATTAAATGACAAGTTACTGAAATGAAAGGTGTGTTTGAACATCAAGATTTGCAAATGTTTGGTCTCAAATTAAACACATATGAGTAATTTTCACCCACTTGAAGTTGTGGGTCACGGTAGTGAGACACAACTTCAAGTGGATGAAAATTATAATAAAATAACATAACAGAAAAAGAGTTAATTCTCAGTGTATAAATTACACTTCACATGAAATATGAGAATAGTTAATAAAATAATTATGTATCAAATATTTAATAATTTTTCAATTAACCCTATAAACTATGGTTTTAAAAATTATCAAAATACTGGTACATACATCAAGTTCTTCCACATGTTTTTTGACAATGGAATGTGAGCATGTGCATTTAGTGTTTATCAGCTGTCCCATGACATCGAGCCATGCTACCAAACTTTCCAGCGCATCAGTGTATTTTTGACGACTGCTGGCCGTATTCTCATCTTTCACAAATTTCTGAAAAAGTTATCCCGTAGTCAAAAATCCAAATTCAACTAGATGAAAAAAACTTAATCAGATGATGAATATTAATATACTAAATTACATAAAATATTTAAACAATGAGTTTCTGAATTTGAAATTATAATTAGTAATAATGTAAATATGATGGGCTCTGAGGAAGCAGCTTTTAAAAAGCCTTTTTCTGGTCTCCCTTGCACAACCTAAATCATTACAATGTGATGTAAAATGTACTTTTAAACACAAATAAATGAGTTTTGAAGTTTGTGGCATTGACTTCACGTTTTGTAACATAAAATTTAAAAATGTAAATGTATGATTACTAGGAGTACTGCAGAATAAATATTGGCTCTTGTGAATTGAATCATAGTATAAACATATTTTATTGACCAATTGGAACAATACAATATAGGTTGCAATACAAGGTTCCTCTTTGAGTCCCACCTTACCAAACTACTGTATAGAGCTACTGCATATAATTTATATTGACACCTTTGACCTTGACATTAAGAGCATTTTTTTACCTGCACTTGACTGCTGACATCCTGCCATCTCTTGGTTGTAAAGAGAACCTGCTCTTTAATCTCTGCAGCAACCGGTTCCTTCACCTGCTCAACTAAAAACTTACTCGACTCTGTCAAAATCTGGTATTTTTTCTCCCACTTTGGAAGATCGTCTAGGGTGTCCTGCACAAAATAAATATAAATGTAGAAAAATGCAAATATCAGGGCTGGTGTACTTACTGCCAGTAGTAAAATGGTGTCATAGCAGTTAAATGGCAGCATGTCAAAAGTTAAAGAAAATGAAGGGATGATAAATAATATCTACCAAGGTCATAACCCTTAGGTTTCTACTATATTATAGTAACAAGTGAAATTGACTAAAGATTCAATATTTTTTTTAAAGATTATGGAATTTAGTTCCTGGTACATATACTGTTTTCTGAAAACATGCCATGCCCTGAAACGCTTACAAAACCTTGTATAACTGGATGAAAAGTTTTTGATATAACAAGTCACAAATCCTATCTCTATGGGATCTGGCACCAAGTTAATGCATGTAAAGACAAACAAAAATATTAATGCCAAAGGCAAACACAATTGTTGTCCCTAGATTAGCTTATAAATATGACAGATAAGTTGTGTTTCCTACCCCTGTTTTTTCTGGTAGGTTTTTGATTGCTTGCTCGGCCTCAGGTAACCAGATCTGGAATGTCTCCACACACGCAGTATAACGGGTCCAGTAATCTATCATCTGCTGCAGCATCGTCTCCACGCTACCTATCTCTACCTTCAGTGTGTTCCACCTCTTGGTAATATCATCCAATACTTTATTTACATGATCTTGTTTGTCTGAAAAAGAAAAGGTTATTTGATTCTTCATGTCATCTTCCATATGGTAACCTAAATTGACCCCTGATCCGGAGCTTGACCTTGACACTGGCCCGACGATGTTTTTAGCAAGGTCGGGCCAGTCAGGGCCACTATTTTGCAATTTTGACTGGCCGGTGGGCCAGTGATTTTTTTTTGAGATTTAATTTACTACTGGGTCAGCTACTATTTTCTAATTTATTATTCAGCGTTCCAGAACATAATTGGATGGATCGCTATACAAAAGTTTTTTATAACAATAATAATAATGGGTGTGCATCCATTTAATACACAAATTCTGTTATCAAGGGCCAGTATTTTTTAAAATCCGCTGGCCCTGTCCCTGTGGGCCAGTATCATAAACACCTGATTGTTTGAAAACCCATCTATATACTAGAGTTTAGGAGGACAAAGGTTAAATGATGGATTGTTCTTTCATACACTTTGATCTGATTAATATCAATCACCAAGTGTTGGATGAACTTGTATGTTTTACCAAGAAAATAACTACAATCACACACAATCATGCAGGTACATTAAACTAGTGTACATATATTTTCAGGCAAATTATCCCCTGGCACATGTAGTAATCTACTTTGAAGTCTTGCCCTTATAATTAATAACCTGGCAAACATGAAACGTTCATCCAATGTTAGATTAATGTTCGGACAGCATCATACATTATTCTAACATTAGATGAGTGGTGTACCATGTTTGCAGGGAAGTGAATAATCAATTATTATCTGGAAAATACACCATAGACATCAACAGTAATTAGAGCAAAGATTACCTGAGGGATCGTCTTTTTGATATACTTCTGCTCTTCTCTTGCAGTCATCATATGTTTGGTCATATAATGCATAAAGTTGGCGGTTATGCACAAACTCCTGCATTGTACGGAAGGAACATAATTACATTAGTGGTTAAAGGATTTTTCACATTTATTACAACCAAAAAGAAATGATTGCATTATTTTCAAAATTAATACAATCAAAAAGAAAATATGTGATTTAGCAAAAATGATGACTTAGATCGGGTATGCAAATTACATAATTCTATGTATGTTATATATACAAAGTTTATGATCTTAGATATTAGAATGACCCATTTGTAAAAGTTTCTATTAACATAATTTGAAACAGAGAAAGCTGTTGTACCTGATAGTCTTCAAGCATTAATTCCACATCAGTTTGATATCCATATTTAACTGTCCAACTTTTGAGCTTTGCCTCTGCTGCAACTAGAAAGGCCAATAACCTGAACTTCATCTCCTCAAATTCTAATTTACAAATCATGCTGTCAGATTTCTTTGTTAATGTAGAGAATCTATTGCTCATCCTCTCCATTTGTAGTTTGGGTAATGTTCGACCATCATATACACCCTCCGCTCGGATGGCCTCAAATTCTTCATGAACACCTTCTAATTCCAAAAATAATTTCTACAAAAAAGCATAGATGTTGTAATATCATCCATATAATAGCATTAATGCAAGGTGCAAGAAAGGACAAGATAACATGTTGGCTTAATTATCTTCACTCATTGACAATTTTTAAACCTTTTTTAATATGTTTGGTTATAAAAGACTTTTTGATGACATTTGCAATAAATTACAGCCTTATATAGGGTCTTCCAAGTTGAATCACATACAATAATGTTGGCTTTGGCTGTTTTTTCATCCATTTTAATTGGTTGCAAATATAAATTATTTGGAGCAGTTCAATACCTTATGGTCATCTAGACGAGATCTTATACTGTTTGCTGTGTCTTCGTGTTGATCACATGACGTGATTTCCTGTTCTATCATTTCCTCAGCTCTGTATAACCAGTCGCCGAGCTGGCCGAGTCGACCTGGAAGACTACTATCTAATTTCCACTGCCACACTCTCGTTCGAGCAGTCACATATTGCCATTTCTGGCGTAGCACCTTCCATTTATCTTGTGTTATCACTAAAAGTTTATTTGTTTCTGCTCTTATCCGAAATCTTTCATATACATCACATTTGAGCCGTAAGTCTTCAGAAAATGCCAAGTAATGCTGAATAAAAACAGATTTAAAAAAAATTGCAGTGCTGATGATATATAGGTTCGCAACATTTCAAATACAAAGTTTTCTTTATCCTATTCAATAAATATAAAGCGGCTAGTCCTAATGTGAATATATTACTTGACAAACTAAATATCTCAGCTCATTCAAGTTGTGGCCCAAGTGAGTGTAAGTTTCTATATTCAGTAATAATGCATAGTAAGCAGGGAAAACCTAAAAATTCATGAATGAAAATGAGAAGAAATACTTGGGTCATAATCCTTGTCTTGCTAGAAATTTGTATAAGTTTTTAAGCAAGTTCCCACCCACTGGGATAATATAGCTGGTGGTGATCAAACAAATACATTTTGGGACATATCTATTTTTCATAAATAGAATTATTTTTCTTTATTTGAAGCTGGAAATTTTGTTAGCAATTCCAGTATCAAATAAATGAGAATTACCAGGGCTAAGGGAGTAATTTGCATTTTGTAGGCAAAATATGTTTTATATGCTACATTAACAATATTTTGAGCTATAAAGGTTACAAAATTTACCCCATATTCATCTTCTCTGTCTGTAACTGGCCGATCTACAACATGTAACACTTGTTCCGCGTGGTCCAGCCACTCTAATAACTCAGCATACTCTCTCTCTTCTTGGCGTGACTGTAGCTCAGCCTGTTTCCAGATTTCACGCAACTATAAAGTACAAATGAAAAGTTGAAAAATGTGCCTCACATCAGAAATAGATAAGACGTGTCCACAAAAACCTTCCTCTCTTTCTAAAAATAACTGCTTGATAATCTGAGTACTGTATTATTGGTTATATTCTTTCTTCAAAGTAAACAAGTATAAAACCAAATATCTCATGAAATAGGAGCAAGCAAAATACCTTAGTGGCAATACCTTGTTAACAAAATACATAGAATAAACCCTTTATCTACCCTTGAATTTCATCATATTTTCATTCACGGTGAGGTGTGAATTGCTAGGGCAATTCACACCTCACATTAAATGAAAATTACCCAATTCTATAAAAAATCAAAGTGTACTATATCAAAACGAGAGCTAAACCCTTAACCTGCTAAGCAAGACTATATTTGGTTTAAGCTATTTTATTACAAGGTTGAATCACAGTTATTGAGAACGAAATGAGTGTTTGAACATCAAGATTTTCAAATTAAACAGACACACTGTATGACTAAGTTTCACCCACTTGAAGTTGTGGGTCACAGTAGCAAGACATAACTTCAGGTGGGTGAAAATTTAACTTATTTAATGTAGCGGTTTAAGTATTGAGACATCCTTATCACTATCAATTGTATCATTTTTTTGAAATCACTTTTATTGAAAAAATGTTCTGCAACACGTTGTTGGTAGGCAAAGGGTTCAAGTTTGGAAGTACTCGATGTCAATAGGTTAGGTTGAGATGACGAAGGCATAATGTTAGATTGGGTTACAGTGCTGTAATTTAGTAGGCAGGTAATATGACCAGGGACAATCTACCTTTGCTTAAAGGGTCCTCACACAAGCTTATCAACTGTGAGAGTGCAAAATCACTGTGCCTTTTTGACCTGACTGCTTTAACGTATCTGCACTATGGGGAATATTTAATAGAGAATGCTACAAGCTATCAAAATGAGGATATTTTATAGCTTTGATTTAATATACTGAATGCATATTATTTCCTGATTTGTTCAATTCTCAAGTGCAATTACATATACCGGAGTACATATAAAAGTTTATCATTTCAAATCAAGAGTGTGGAGATTTTGCACTTTCACAATAATTATTTACCATGCAATGTACTATGTTGCATCAATTATTTTACCCATGTCATGGACATTGTTCTATCAGTCATTTTAAACATGCAATGGGTCATGCTCCATTATATCTACATGTACTTTAACCATACCATTTCATTCATCTAAGACCACTATGTTTTTTCTCTGTTTTAGATGAGAGCACGCATAAGATTAAGGCAACGCATTACCAAAAAAACATGGGTTTATTTCTGCCTATCGCGCACATTTCAGGAGATAAACAAATGATCTGGCTATGTTTTTTTGCTTGTTTTTTTCATCAGCTTCATTAACGTTTTCGAAAATATGTCCAAGGTTTTTCTTATTTCGTCACCCTCTTTAAAAAAAATTTTTTGTCGCTCTGATTAACTTTTTCAAAAATAGGTTCAAAGTTTTTTTTTCGATTTTTTTCTCATCTAAAACAGATAAATTAATCATAGTGGCCTAACCATGCCACAGATAATACTCCTTCATGCAATGTGGCATGATCCGCCAGCTACATTAACCATATATCATGAGGCATGCTTTTATGGCTACATAACCATGCCTTAACCTCAACCTGATAAGTTTTTTATTCAAAATTAACAGTGCTAAATTATTGAAATTTTTTATGATTAAAATATTTTGGCACTACTACAAAAGTCAGTGAAAATTAATTTTGTCAATGAAATCTGACTACCACAATTCAAATATCAAGAGCATTCTAAGGCTAGTGGAAATACATGAGAGATAATGATAAATGAGTTAAATGAAAACTAAAAATCTTCATTTAACACTAATTAAGAGATAGAAGTAAACTTGTGAGTACGTACATGTTTCAATTTAATAACTGTATGAGTAAACATCTGTTAATAAATTCTAACATGTTAAATGTGGTCAATAAAAATGGATCCCAGACAAACATAGAGGATGAAATAAAAGTTAAAATGAGATTATTGTCTGAAAGCAAGAGAACCTGCATGGATGGTAAAAAAATTAGATGACCATTAGATAGCTAAATATTATGATGCTATTAATTAAACATTATAATATGGTCAGTTTCTGTGCTGTGAAGACTCACAGCGCAGCTAAAACAAAGTGCAATGTGTAACAAGATGAAAACAAAAAAAGACCATTTGTGAGTGTTTCTACCAAACTAGGGGTGCAAGCACACAAGTCCACACAAGTCATAAATAAAATCTCACCATAATAAATTCAGGAACAATTGTTGAATAATACACCAATGTATCGTTGAATAAATGAAAAGGAAACAGTAATGCTCAATGAAATGTTGATGCTGAATGTGTACAATTTATTACTAAATTTAAAGATGACTATGTTTTACATTTACTGAATATTAGTACTTTGAAGCACAATCATAAATTATGTAAGTTCAAAAGTGATCAATATAAATTATTAATTCTTTTATTTATAATGGAATAATTTTGTAATTCTAAGGAAGCTTAAATGGTTTTGTAACATGATATGTTATGACATTAGCATGCTTTAATATGTGACATTGCAACAAAATGGTTCCACTGTATGCCCCTTTTAAAAGCACTGAAAACATTTGCACAGCATTGAGTGGTGGTGGCCAAGATCTGTGACATTGACCAGCAAATAACATTGTACATGTATTATCTTTAATCCCAAGATGTTTATTTCACAAGACAATTATTATTAGTAATGGTAATGAATTCAAACACAGGGAGAGAACTTCCCACTGGTCCGCTAGTCTGATCACTAGTAAAGATCGCCACAGACCAGTAAACATTCATGGCTGTTGGTCCGTCATGTCCAGTAAACATTTCCCCTCAGAGTTAGAACCTATCTGATTTTTCGCTGTCAGATTATCTGTCTGACATTGACATAGACCCTAATAATGATTGAACCAACTATATGATCCAGCTCTCAGAGAGCCATTTGCACAGACTGTTTTCATTGCTCTCTCGCTTAAATGAGAGAGTGCATTCAGTCATATTGGACTATAAATTATAGTGCAAAGTTAACATATATTATCTGTTAAAAAATAAAAGTTTTGAGTCTCGTAATCGCTGTCTTGCATTATTTTAATTGGGTATATTATACAGGACTAGTAAAACTGTTTGCGGACTAGTAAAGTTGTGTCATTATTAGTCCTGTGGGCTAGTTAAAAAATTCACGAAGTTCTCTCCCTGAAACACAATCATTATGCAGTATTTTTATCCAAACCATATGAGCTACACTTGTGTGCCAATAAGGGCCATTCACTACATATCTATTGCAAAAAAGGTAATAATGGCTTTGTTAGATTGTATATGTGTTCTACAACTTACAATTAATATTATTCACATAACATAAACAATACGAAGAATATACGTTTTGAACATGCAGTTAAATTGCACAATATATTATTTCATGACATCTATCTGTAGCAATACTACAGCAGCTCTAGTTAGTAACACTATCAACGACAAGTGAAGATATACGAATGCTGACAAGCCAGTCTTAGGATTCGCTCTGTTACTAAGGCAAAAAAATATCTAATTTGAAATATAGACTTCCATGTCAAGTCGTATATTGCTGATTTCTTCTCAGCCATAACTTGTATACAACCCAAAAGTAGAGGGACCTACATTATACGAGAAACCTTATGTACAGCATAACCCTAGTAAAATCATGATGTCACATCATTAACATATTAACCCTTGCCCTGCTAATGACAACTATTATCGTTTTATTTGTCGATCAAATCACTGAAATTAGGAAGAAAATGTGTTTAAACATCAGGATTTGCAAAAGATAGATATCGAATTGCACAAATACGAGTAATTTTCATCCAATTGGAGTTGTGTGTCGCGGTAGCGAGACACAACTTCAAGTGGGTGAAAATTTAAATAAATTAACAGGATAAGGGTTAAGAAAGTGGTGATATTTTTTTATATTGGACCTAAATATATTATACCTAAACCAATTGTTAGCCAGTCAACCACGGTCGATGCGATAACTCAAATGGGTGCACAGCAAGCCAGTTCTCACGTATAACACTGAGCCATGCACTGAATTTCATGCAAGTCAATTGGGGTTCCCAGCAGCCACACTACATGCCTAGCTCAATAAAATGAAAGTTAACCTCAGATACTGTGTGTGCCATTTCATCTGTACTAGATTCTCCTGGTGATATTGTGATGTCTGTCTTAGATTCATTTCCTCCTGTGGTGTCAGCTATTATGTCAGCTGTACTAGTTTCTCCCGGTGACATTGTGATGACCGTAAGAGATTCATATCCTCGTGTGGCGTCAGCTATTATGTCAGCTGTACTAGTTTCTCCTGGTGACATTGTGATGTCTGTCAGAGATTCATATCCTCCTGTGGCGTCAGTTATTATGTCAGCTGTACTAGTTTCTCCTGGTGACATTGTTATGTCTGTTTTAGATTCATATCCTCCCGTGGCGTCAGTTATTATGTCAGCTGTACTAGTTTCTCCTGGTGACATTGTGATGTTTGTCAGAGATTCATATCCTCCTGTGGCGTCAGTTATTATGTCAGCTATACTCGTTTCTCCTGGTGACATTGTGATGTCTGTCTGAGATTCATATCCTCTCGTGGCGTCAGTTATTATGTCAGCTGTACTAGTTTCTCCTGGTGACATTGTGATGTCTGTCTGAGATTCATATCCTCCTGTGGCGTCAGTTATTATGTCAGCTGTACTAGTTTCTCCTGGCGACATTTTGATGTTTGTCAGAATCTCAGATTCATATCCTCCTGACTTTGAGGCGTCAGTTATTATGTAAGCTGTACTAGTTTCTCCTGGTGACATTGTGCCATCTGTCAGAGATTCATATCCTCCTGTGGGGTCAGTTATTATGTCAGCTGTACTAGTTTCTCCTGGTGACATTTTGATGTCTGTCAGAATCTTAGATTCATATCCTCCTGACTTTGAGGCATCAGTTATTATGTCAGCTGTA
The DNA here is from genome assembly GCA_964017125.1 of Flabesymbios commensalis. Lineage (NCBI taxonomy): Eukaryota > Metazoa > Annelida > Polychaeta > Terebellida > Flabelligeridae > Flabesymbios > Flabesymbios commensalis. Next base: position 16,393,733 of record OZ024906.1, read on the forward strand.
CTAGTTTCTCCTGCTGACATTGTGATGTCTGTCAGAGATTCATATCGTCCTGTGGGGTCAGTTATTATGTCAGCTGTACTAGTTTCTCCTGCTGACAGTGTGATGTCTGTCAGAGATTCATATCGTCCTGTGGCGTCAGTTATTATGTCAGCTGTACAAGTTTCTCCTGCTGACATTGTGATGTCTGTCCGAGATTCACATTCTCCTGTGGCGTCAGTTATAATGTCAGCTGTACTAGTTTCTCCTGGTGACATTGTGCCATCTGTCAAAGATTCATATCTTCCTGTGGCGTCAGTTATTATGTCAGCTGTACTAGTTTCTCCTGGTGACATTGTGATGTCTGTCAGAGTCTTAGATTCATATTCTCCTGTGGCGTCAGTTATTATGTTAGCTGTACTAGTTTCTCCTGGTGACATTTTGATGTCTGTCAGAATCTTAGATTCATATCCTCCTGACTTTGAGGCGTCAGTTATTATGTCAGCTGTACTAGTTTCTCCTGCTGACATTGTGATGTCTGTCAGAGATTCATATCCTCCTGTGGCGTCAGTTATTATTTCAGCTGTACTAGTTTCTCCTGCTGACAGTGTGATGTCTGTCAGAGATTCATATCGTCCTGTGGCGTCAGTTATAATGTCAGCTGTACTAGTTTCTCCTGGTGACATAGTGATGTCTGTCACAGATTCATATTCTCCTGTGGCGTCAGTTATTATGTCAGCTGTACTAGTTTCTCCTGCTGACAGTGTGATGTCTGTCAGAGATTCATATCCTCCTGTGGCGTCAGTTATTATGTCAGCTGTACTAGTTTCTCCTGGTGACATTGTGACATCTGTCAGAGTATGAGATTCATATCCTCCTGTGGCGTCAGTTATTATGTCAGCTGTACTAGTTTCTCCTGCTGACAGTGTGATGTCTGTCAGAGATTCATATTCTCCTGTGGCGTCAGTTATTATGTCAGCTGTACCAGTTTCTCCTGGTGACATTTTGATGTCTGTCAGAATCTTAGATTCATATCCTCCTGACTTTGAGGCGTCAATTATTATGTCAGCTGTACTAGTTTCTCCTGCTGACAGTGTGATGTCTGTCAGAGATTCATATCGTCCTGTGGCATCAGTTATAATGTCAGCTGTACTAGTTTCTCCTGGTGACATTGTGACATCTGTCAGAGTATGAGATGCATGTCCTCCTGTGGCGTCAGACATTATGTCACCTGGTCTGGATACAATATTAACAGAATATGTATCCAATTCAGAAGTTTCCGGTAGATCAGACTTAGGACAGATATCATGTGACAGTGACTGTGACACGTTCTCAGATGAAGGTACAACAGCCACATCTTGATCTTCCATACAGGGTACAAGTTGCCGTTGAGATTTAGATTCATTTGTCACATTAGTTGTGTCTGCTGTTAAGTCTTGGATATCTGAGGACTGCACATCAGTTTCTAATGGTTCAGAAGGTAGAATCTCCTCAATTGTCATTGTCTCATTCACAATGTCATATTCTTCCACAAATACAATGTTGTCATGTATGTCTGGTAAAGCTACTGCTGAGTCAGTAAAGCCATCATCACCATCATGGTCATTATCAGGGAGTGAGATCTGAGTGCGATCACATTTATTAGTGAGATCTGTGGGACTGATCGGGAAGTGTACACAAGGGGGACCACTCTGCCAGAACTGAGATGACTGCTGTTCTTGTGACTGGTCGTCACAGCTTAATGACAAGCGAGTATGGTTATAATTCTGATTATCCCCCGTATATAGTGTGTCAGGGTTATCTGATGTAGGAGTGAGATCAGTGTTAATGGTTGGAAAATGTACACATGGTGGACCACTCTGCCAGAACTCACAGGAAGTACGTTCTGAAGAGTCATTATTTGTATCTTCAGCTACTGTTATGGAACAAGCTTCATCAAGCAATGTATCGATTGCTTGGTTTGCAGGAGTAACATCATTGACTGGTGACTGTCTGGTATGTAGACCATTCTGCCAATATTCTGATGAAAGATGCTCCGTTGACTGGTCATCTGAGCTGGTGTTTTCATCGACTGATAACACAGTTTCTAGGCGAGCCGGGGATATACTGCGATCATCATTAGCAAACACTAGACTATCAATATCTGAGCCTGAAAGAGGCGATTTCATGTTGTCCTCCAGTATTAAAGAATAACCACTGACAAAATCACTTCCTGATCCTTCTAAATCTGCTACTTCCTGATCAAGTTCTGTGGCATCTTCTACATTGTCCACACCTGATCCAGCAAATAACACATCAATTGGTTTGATTGTTGTAGCCAAGTCTCTGAGAGCACTGACAACCTCTGTAGAGGGAACAAAAGCCTGTTTAGACTTGAGATCAATGTGTTCCGGGTCAGGATCCTGGTGACCTTTCACAACCACAGATTTATTATCAGCAATATGTTTGCCAATGTCTGATAACTCTATATCACTAGAACTAGATAACACATCAGAGTGACTCTGATCTTCTTCACTACTGGACAAATGATGATCTCTCCCGCGATGTCTACGTCTCCTGTGACGAACACGCCTTCTTGGCACACTTAATATACTATCATGTCCAGGTATATTGATATGAGCGTGTCTTGTTATTGATTCATCACTTTGTACACTGTTATCCTCCTTAACTACAATTCCACTGGAACCCTTCCGACCAATAATATCAGAATCACAAGCGATGTTTTCAATTGCTTTAGGGTCATTGTCCTGCGAAACATCTATTGATTGAACATCTCTTGCGTTATTTGCACCCATTTCATATGTATCACTTGCGAATAATTTTGATTTAGATTCCTCTTGTTTTACAGATTGAAACACATCATCTGATGCTTGAGTTTGAGTTTTTATTATCATATCTATATCATCTGCATTAGAAGACACACTATCTGTACATGTGTGTACTTCATGAGCGCCATGGCGAGGTAAAGTGTGCATGACAGTGGTCTCGCAGGAAGCTGGTAGTAATTCCATAGTTTTACCTGTTGTTGATACTGTTGAAGTACAAGTAGTGTATGTGTTAGCTGTAGTAGGACATACACCAACTTCAAGTTTATCTGTAGCAGCCATTTCTTTGACTGGAGCTCTTTTTATGACAATCACTCTACTTTCCACAACCTCTTGTATCTTTTCAATGCGTTCTGTGCTCAAAACGGTCTGCTTCCTCGCAAGAGGTTTTTCATCAGTCGTCTGCATTTGTCGATGACGAGGTCGCAGTCTAACTGACTTCAAATCCTGGTGGCTTTTCGCTCTCTCAGGATGTAAGAACATCCCTGTCAAATCATCATGACTACCACTATCTTTCCTGGACTGATATAGACAGGAGAAAGATCTGGCTGCGGTGGGAGAGCCAAGTGGACTTAATTGAGGGGTGTTTGAAGCACTAAGGCTTAGTGCTAGATCAGTTTTATATTGTTTTCTTCCAAGTTGAGGGCTATGAAACGCTAATAATGTTTCTCCATGTTGAAACCTTCTAGACAAATGTGGACTGTGAAGGTCATGTCCACAAATATCCTCAAGCCTCTGTTCTTTGGTGTTGTCACCATCTACCTTTATGGACAGCTGAGTACAGAGTTGTAAAATAGTAAGCGACATAGAAATTTAGTAAAGGTAATAACAAAATTTGACTCAGTTCTACGATCACCGATATACTTTCAGATCCATAAACTATGTACAAACTCCCCTAATTTATGTCAATTATTATTAATATTAGGTTTCATTCCTTTTTTCCCTACAAAACAGTTATAAATTCTGACTTTACGGCACAAAAAAAAATGTTTCATAAGATGAGATGAAAAACAAAAATTATGTAAGATGACTTACAACAGCATTAGATTACCTAGATATTGAATAAGCTGACATAAAAAATGTATTTTTGTATTGGCATATATATGTACATCAGCTTAGATCATATTAAATAAACCAGCAAATAAGAACAAATATTTTGTAACATGCAAATATGGCACTTGTAGCCAAAGCAATCAGCATATTTATATAGCCAATTAAACAATGAGAAGTAAAAATCTATGACTAAAACATACTTCTCATTGTTTTGGCACTCAGCGGGTCAGATAAACCAGGTGGCTTGTCGCTTTTGCAGGATGTAAAAACATCCCTTTAGTTTTAAGATACCAGGAATTATATACCAGTAAATAATTAATAATCAGCCACATACCTTTCCTTCCGAAGACTGTGAAAGATCGACATCAGGATCGGGGTATTTCTCCAAGAATTTGGCAACATAAGTCATAATGGATTTTTCATCTGGTTTATCTCTGTCCACATCTATAGCAATGAACAGCGTAAGTAGGTCAATAACATCACACAGATGCTGGATGTATGGAATACAGTATTACTAAAAGCAAGTGTGCAGGCTAAATCTGCATTGATTGTCTCAAGACCCTTTAACCATTGGTATAGTTTAGCCATCAATAGAAAATAAGAATACAGTGTCTGTGAAAAATAGTTTGCTTTGAAACTAAAACTACGCCTTGCTCTGTAATGCATATTTTATTCTTCATGTTTTATTTTCCACTCATGTGAAGTAATGTGGCTACATAATTCATCAGACATTAAAATGACACTACGGTTATTAGATGAGACCTGTACACATATATCTCTCATCATTCTAAGTAACAGCTTCTGAAGTTCATATGAGACCCTTTCATCTCAATTAAACAAGATCTAAAATTTAAACTTTGCTTTAAAAATAAGAGTTTAATCAGTTTATAGCCAAGCTTACCTTCTGGATCTAGTAGTTTAGGTATTCCTAGATGTGTCTCAGCTGTGAGGAAGGCGTTCTCTAAGTTAACCCTGTTTGGGTTTTCTGGTAATTTAGACATGTCTATTAAACCATCATCGATGTTATTGATCATAGCACTAAAAGCGAACCCATCTCGCCAACTAGGACCAAAGTCTTTAATTTCTATTCCATATTTCCTGGAAAAAATCATAATTAAAATAATTTTATTAGTCAAATGTAAATATCTGTAATCTTTATTCTCCAGATATGTGAAAGAAGATCTGAAGGCAGCTGGCAATACTGTCATTTAAAAACAATGACATAATATTAAAATCTGGTACTCTGAAGTCGTCTATCTTCACATCAATTTATATGTGAAAACTGACGGTCTGAGTTAAAATGTAGTGAATGAACACAGGTGCAGCAATATCTGCTGAATTACTCTGTGTGAAACTGATAAAGGTGAGGACGCAATATGATGCACTTTCATTGTCAATAATTAATCGTGATTTTTAGAAATATATCACTAGTTCACTACAATTTTTTTAAACTTTCAAGTCATATGAAATGAGCCCAGCATGCTAATAACAAAGACTCACAATCATCAATGACACTTATGCTTTTGATACGTGCATGCAAAGATATGTTCTACATCTAATTTTGGGAATATTGGGAATATTTTCACAAGACATTGGGTTTTACGAGAATAACTATACCAGATATGATAACACAGACTACATGATCGTGCACATTTTATCAACCGTATTTTGGCTAAATCATTTTCACAGAATACCATATGATACACACACATTCACAAATGTTGTATGCACATTCCATAAAATAGGTGAAATACAAGTTACAATTTTAATGATGGTTAATTGAGTTAAAAACGTAAGAGTATATTTTTCACATATGAACACAAAGTGCTGACTTAATATGCCAGCTCAATGAAACACTAGTTTTTTTGTTTTATGCACGTCTAGCACTATAAACATGATACATAATGCAGAGACCATCACAGACAGTTTCAGATTATTTTTATAGAAAATTTGTGCAGCTCCGAGGCAATCAAACATTGATGATGATCCAAGTAGCATAATATTGACTTAGAAATGTGACATAATCTTTGCATGAATGCACATTGGATGTTGTGTTATTTAAAAACAATTATCATCTGCCACAAAGTATATTTCGTTTCCCCAGCTTCTCGCTGTACATACACACACAGTCACTACCCACTGGACATACGACGTTGCTGTGACGTTGAATCAACGTCAACGTCGTGTACACAGTGGGTATGATTTGCGCTCAATACTGTACATTATAAAATTGCTCTTTTGATATCAATATATATAGTGATATAGTGATATAGTGATATGTATTATAATTTTCACGCGTTAAGAGATACAGGAATCTCCTTTAAATAAATACATATATAGATTTTAATTATCTTGATTTTAATGGACATTAATCTTGACATCTATAATTATCTAGTACTGCTCTAATATTACGCTTCTAGACGAGCCGATCTGAGGCACAGTTACAGGTGGTTACTTCTAGTATAAGTGGAAGTGTAATAAACGGCCGTATTATCCGAGTAAATGTGAAAAGAATAAATGGAAATCAATACTTTTTCAAGATGTATTTGAGCCTGTCGCCATCAATGCTTCTGGCGTGACCACCTCTTCCTGATCTGACTGGTAACGTCTTGGACATCACTATGACATCTCTCGGTGAACTGGACATCTCTGAGCCCCGAGGGGGGTACGTCTGGCTCAGGATCTGTACCTCTACTGGACTACCAGCCCCAGGTGAGCTCTGATCCCCAGGTAGAATAGGAAGGAAGCGTTTCTTCCTGAGGGGTACGGGGATCCCAGATCCCTCGGCAGGAGGACGGGTCATCCTCACTGTTTCTGTCTTGGAGAACTCCTTCTCCATGTAGTATTCCTCACTTCCATTAGAGCGCTTAACAACCTCTCTCGATGTCTCCTTGGTCGTCTCACTCTCCTCACGATCACCACTTCGTGAGGTGCTCCTTCTCTCAGTGAACACGTTATCATCTTCTTCCTCCTCCTCATAATCTCCAGGACAGGTCATGGAAGATCGACTGGACGGGCGCTTCTTCCAGATATGGATTTCCTTTGCTTCAGGATCAAGTTGTTTCTTTAATTCTCTGACTTCGTGGATCATAAATTTCAACATCCTTTTTTTACCTGGCCCTTTGGTAACAGAAGAGCGTGGTGTATCAAGTGGCTCTCCCTCCATGGAACTGTGAGGGGAAACATATCTGGGTAGCTCTCCTTTGTGAGGGGACATTCTACCACCTTCACTTTTAAGAGGGGACAGTCTGCCTCCTTTCATAGGAGACAATCTACCACTCTCTCCTTTCATAGGAGACGACCTACCACTCTCTCCTTTCATTGGAGACATTCTACCAGGGTCACTTTTAAGCGGGGACACTCGACCAGTACCAACCGGGATAAGCATCGGTGATTCTCTAGATTTCTGTGGGGATGTTCTACCTGAAGTCCTCTCTTCAATGACTGGCTTTGGAGACTTACCTCTTTTAGCACCACTTGGTGAACTTGTACTACGTCTTGGAGACTTACTACGACGGGTCATAGTGGGAGACTCTTTAGAATATATCGGTTTTGGTGATTTCCCTCTGTCTGTTCTTTCAGACACGGTTCTAGGGGATTTCCCCCGCTCTCCACTTCTCTTCTGGTGAGGTGAGTGTCTTAATTCTCTTGTTTTGCGTTCATCTTCCTCGTCATCTACCATGGGTGAATGTCGTGGTTTGTGGTGACTTGGTGATTTTCTGTGTTTCTTTGACGGAGTTGTCCTCCCCGAATCCTCTACATAACGCATATCTGCCCTTACGCTCGCCATATTTAAAATATCACAATTCTGCTATAAATAATACACTTCTGCCATGAAAAATACGTCCAACAATATAATATCCAGTTTGTAAATCAGTGTTCAATAAATGGAGCAAACATCAAAATATGTTAATACTGTGATGTAATAATACTGGAGTGTAATAAATGAGAAAGGAGTGCTAGAGTTCGTCAGTTTTCCCGTGAAAACGTTAGGATATCTCAGTTTGCGATCAGTGCCCAACACAGTGCTCAGAGACTCCACAGGTGACGCTGCATACTCCTTGGTCAAGGCATGGCGGCAGATGTGATCATGTCCTCATCCACCTCACCCCGACCGCCAGCAAAACAACCGTTTACAAAGCAACTGGCAGAATCAAAATGATCCATTTCGACTGTATACGTAGATGTATTATGATTGGTAATATTGAAATAGCAAAATATATTCATGGCGACGAATATTGACGAAGCCGTAGCTTTATGGTCCTCAAGACAATTTGATTGTTTTTTACTATCAGTTTTCAACACAATCTTGAAGCCTCCAAAAGTGCAGCTATGTTATATTCCGATGTAAATCCATGGTCTGTGTGTGGCGTCCTAACATATTCCCCAGGGCAGACAATGGTCTCACCGTCACAAAAGACTCTACATTATTTTTGTACACGCCGTATATCTTATATCCACTGAGAGAAGAAACTAGAGAGGTGTGCGCTCTTATGGCTGTTCACCCGCTGGTGCCGTGAGAGTAGCTCTTTGGTTTACAGAACCAGGTTAATGGGGAAGTCACCAAATGGTGACAAATTGGAGAAACCCTTGTGTTCTGCGTGCTGGTGTCCTCACGGTTAGCTACCAGTGACTGTATTTACTGTGTGTGGTGCCAGGTCTTTACCGCCTATTCTGTAGATCTACCTGTCACCAGTCACCATCGTAATATCACAGATCACCCCCCTAAGCCGACAACAACGTCTACACGGCGCGTATTACAAGTTTGTTTTATCCACGTTCCGTACTTGGCTAGTTTCCAGCCTGCTATTCCTCTTCTATTTGAATAGCCCAGCTTAGATCCATGTATACGCCATATAATGTATTTTGTAGTCCAATCACTCGCGACATTCAATACCTGTCTCACTGAGGCACTACAGAACAAACTAGTAACGCGGCATTGTAAAATGTAGAGTCACATCTCTTATTCTGATCTGAATATGATATGGAGCTAATTTGAAGCAGCGTGTTTAGAAGTGGCAGGGTCATAAATTAACGGGTAGATTGATAATCACGAATATGTCGCGCATGCGTGCACAAGAGGTGATCTGGCACTTGAGAAAATCTCTCCTGATATACTTCACTATGTCCACACCGGCTGACAGCCGTCTAAGCAAAGCACGGAGAGATCCAGTGACAGCAAACTGACAGACTACTTTATACACTTCAAAGAGAACAAGCTGCCCATCGATTTTGTCCGCACAAATAAAACTATGCACATTCCGTGACTCCTACAATATGACTTGGCATATTTTTCCTCTTTCTCTTCTGTGGGAATCGCAGAAGTATATCATGACGACCAGTCAGATCTGGAGTCCTGGTATAGATAAAGCACGGATCAGATCCAGATTGATGTGGTAAACTACACTTGAGTTTCAATTACCCTCCAGCTCATGCAATATTCCCGGTTGATTCGATACTTGACGCGTTAAATTGACAGCACTCGGTGACGATGTCATGACCATATTCCTCTTGTGTGGACGTCACATTTGATCAGAGTCACTGATAAAGCTGCCTCACTCACAGGTTGTCATAAATTACATCGGCTGTCCGCGGAAAAAATGGATCGGCGGGGAGGGGTGCGGAGTGAATGAGACCTTAATATCAATCTCTTTCGTGGAATTTGTTACCTCTTTCACGACACTGCGGTATATAAACCTAGCAAACAATGTCCCAGCAAACACGTGACGTTCAACCAATGTTGGCCTGATGTTGGGGCAACGTCGTAGACGGTGGGCCAACATCAGGCAAACATTGGTTCAATGTCTCGTGTTTGCTGGGCTTGAGTTGGGTTAATGTCGGACCAACGTCACAGATGTTGGGCCAACATTAAAACAACATATGGGGAACGTCTCTTATTTGCTGGGTAACTACATCATCCTTCAATCTAGATATACAATTATATTCAGCTCTTATTTATCGCATCAAACAATGGCAATGCTTATTGAAATGGTAACTTTTAGCAAAAATCTGCACTGTTTTTTCTATATAGAATATATTTTTTTATGAATATATATAGCTCTAGGCCTACTAAAACCTGAAATCATAGAACGCAATAGAGACGCAACTGCGATGGCAGGAGGTAGGTAGGGCTTGTATGTATATAGATGTTTATTACCTTCAATTCTGAGAAGCATACAATTAATTTTACATTTTTTTTATTAAAAGGACCATCGGAGCGGAAATGTGGACAGAAAGCGGCCAAAGCAATCTCAGAAATTCTAGAATTCGCAGCGTCGCTAGAGGTCTATGGCCCTCATGTTTATAATCTGCGTGCAAGAGCACGATGCGGCAGCATGAGTAAAGCCAATCAATGTTGATCCACACTTGATGCTTTGTTTAGTTATCGTATTTAACGGTACGCTTATCGGCAATTTTCTCACAATGGACACTTGTTATTCTCGTATTATTTGAAAAATTGATGGTCTTTTAAGGCATATTTTCATAGCACGCACAATAGGAAGCGCGCTCGCACCCGTTGATGTAACGTTAAGTACACCTCTGTATTGATTCTATATGTATACTCCAGGTGCGACAAGACGTTGGCCAAACGGCGTATCAATGCTAGGCCAGCGTCGCAGACGCTGGGCCAGCATTGATACGGTGTTGCACCACGTCGCAGTCTGAGCTAGGTATCTGATCGTAATCAATCTTGGAGCCGCCAGCCGGGATCACAAGTTTGAGCGTGCTGTAATGCCTCCCGCCAAATACGGCTGATCAAGATCAAATATCATATTGACCTACGGGTGCAGCAGTCAAGCATGGAGCCCTGGCACCCACATCAAAGCTCGTACTGATGCTTACAGGTACTCTATTCCTGACCCATTGCTTCCCATGATACTCTTATAAATGTCATTTGATCTTCAGGAATTTAGTTATATTATGAACTTATAAGTTGACCATTACTTTCGAGAAAACATGTTGACATACAATATCTCACAAATAACTGATAGTTGACATATTTAATTTACAATGTAAGTCTACTAGTATTTTTTCACATACATATAAAAACTTCCTTATAGGCCCTGTGTCCATATTTTCATACCTTGAATAGTCAAAAAAAATCGTTTAATAGTACAGCGAGATATAAATCCAGATCAATATAATAACAGAGATTAATACAGATAAAATATTAAATTTGAAAAATATATATAATCTAATAAGTCTATTTGTCTTCTTTGTATTGGTTTATTAAGTGATCAAAATAGTCATAGTAGATAAACTCGGTAGTTGAAACTGTCTATAATCCGAGACGTGATAAATCTAAGCAATGTGTTATCTCAGGTGATTTCAATCTCAAAACACGTATTTGCTGTTATTTAGCAGAGAAATATGCCTACAGTGATATTCTTTAGGTGACAGGATATCACGAAATGAAAATGAAATGAAAAACCTCTAATGCGCATAAATCCTCGGTGTCCCGAACCCAGGGGCGCTGCAAATCCGAATCAGGCTCGTTATCATTGTCTGTTTGCCGTTCCAATTCGTAGATCCAGCATGCCGGGACACAGAGGAAATATGATGGAAAAGCTTGGCCGAAATAGTTTGCAATTTTTTCCGAAATAACTGTGAATATTTAGTTTTTTTATTCTCAAGAGGGATACAATTCTGTCTCTCACAGTGTTTAGTGACAGCTCTTCCAGTATGTTTATACGATGGACTTCGATTATGCTGTTTGTCCGCGGTTTACACAGAGGAATGATCAATGATGGAGACACACTACATCCCATCCTGACCTCCAGGAAGGGTCAAATGTCACAATATTCATAAATCTAAATAATGTATTATAGCAGGTGATTTCAATGTCAAAACACGTATTTGCTGTTATTTAGCAGAGAGATTTAGGCCTACGGTGATATTCTTTAGGTCAAAGTACCGCACAGTGTTTAGCAACAACTCATCCTTACAGGAGAATTATCAATGATGGAGACACACTACATCTCACCCTGACCTCCAGCAAGGGTCAAATGTCACGATATTCATAGTGAGAGGCGACGTGGGGAACGACCATCTTCAAGTTTACTTAACCTTTATCCCGCTGATCACGACTATTGTCGTTTTTAATCTGTTTTATTAGTCGACCAATTCATGTTATTGGGAATAAAATGTCTGTGTAAACATCAAGATTTGCAAATATTTGTGCTCAAATTACACAAATATGAGTAATTTTCGGTCACTTGAAGCTGTGGTTCGCGGAAGCGACACACAGCTTCAAGTGACCGAAAATTTAAATACATTAGCTTAACTGCCATGGGGTAGTGAAAGCTATTGTGAGACACGCGATCAAAAACAGGCAAAACGTTTCGCTATGTCAACTAAACCAGGTGACTTTACAACGGGGCGTTGATCCAATGTTGCATTAACGATGGCCCAACATTAAACCAACATTGTGAAGTTCCGTGTCTGCTGGGCTTACCACACCTGAAGGTACAGACAAACGCAGGCTAGATAAGCCTAATCACCAAAGCATTACTAGGGAGTTAGGTAAGCTGTATATAGCAGGTGTCCTACCACACCTGATGAGATAAACTCACTCTTCAAGAACAGATCAAATGCAATTACATGTCAAGTAGTTGTTTATCAAATAGAGACTGATTTCTATATCTCGAAAAAAAACATATTGAAGCTCAAATAAAAGAAATGTATTACAGTAAATTTTATGAGATTAGCCCTGCGATAAAGCGATGACCGATGTACAATAGCTTATTGGCCAGGAAAACGACGCATGCTTGGAATGCTCAGATTGACAAATCTGAATCCATCGAGGATTCAGAGCAGCTAGATATGTCTGCAATAGAAAGATAGTCTTCATTATAGCAGACGATATACAGAGAATGGACAAATAAAGAGCAGACGTGTCTCTGCCCAGCTTGTGTAAGTACACAACATCGACAAGGGGGTTTTCTTTGACAAGGAATTCAAATGAGAGTTGGAAAACACCATAAAATTGCAGCGTATAGTCGCCATGGCATTGGCGAATCACATCCAATTACATTATGATGAGGATAATTACTAGACACTCGCCTCGATACCAGGATTATCTACGGTCTATAACCTGATAACGCCAGCAATCGAATAAGCCTGCTCTATACGCACCGCAGTTGGAATTCATAAAAACATAACAAGAGCACACTCGATAATAGCCCGCCGCCGAATTATGATAAAGAAAGTAAAGACGAATGTCATCACGTAAATACCAACCCAAGATATATATGGTATGTTAAACCAGCCACTTTTCAAGTTATCGCGCCCACAAGGTCAAATTATTGACGTAAAATAAATGTGAAAAATGGCAATAAGTTGACCATTTTGATTTTTTTACCGGCCATTATTGAGCTTGTCCAAGAACTGCTTATTAGTAACATGCATAACAAACTTGAGGAGGATACTTGTGAAAATGTTGAAGTTATCGCGCCTATAAGGTCAAATTATTGACGTAAAATGAGAAAAATCGCAATAAATCGGCCATTTTGAATTTTTTTTCAGCCATTATTAAACTTGTCCAAGAACTACTTATTAGTAACATGCATAGCAAATTTGAAGAGGATATGCGAAAAACTTTTCAAGTTATCGCGCCCACAAGGTCAAATTATTGACGTAAAATGAGAAAAATCACAATAAATCGGCCATTTTTTTTTTTTCAGCCATTATTGAACTTGTCCAAGAACTACTTATAAGTAACATACATAACAAATTTGAAGAGAATATGTGAAAAACTTTTCAAGTTATCGCGCCCACAGGGTCAAATTATTGACGTAAAATGAGAAAAATCGCAATAAATCGGCCATTTTTTTTTTTTTCAGCCATTATTGAACTTCTCCAAGAACTACTTATTAGTAATATGCATAACCAATTTGAAGAGGATATGTGAAAAACTTTTCAAGTTTTCGCGCCCACAAGGTCAAATTATTGACGTAAAATGTGAAAAATCGCAATAAATCGGCCATTTTTTTTTTTTCCGGTCATTATTGAACTTGTCCATGAACTACTTATTAGTAACATGCATAACCAATTTGAAGAGGATAAGTGAAAAACTTTTCAAGTTATCGCGCCCACAAGGGCAAATTATTGACGTAAAATGTGAAAAATCGCAATAAATCGGCCATTTTTTTTTTTTTTCGGCCATTATTGAACTTGTCCGAGAACTGGTCATTAGTAACATGCATAACAAATTTGAAAAGGATATGTGAAAAACTTTTCAAGTTATCGCGCCCACAAGGTCAAATTATTGACGTAAAATGTGAAAAATCGCAATAAATCGGCCATTTTTTTTTTTTTTTCGGCCATTATTGAACTTGTCCGAGAACTGGTCATTAGTAACATGCATAACAAATTTGAAAAAGAATACGTGAAAAACTTTTCAAGTTATCGCGCCTACAAGGTCAAATTATTGACGTAAAAGGTGAAAAATCGCAATAAGTCGGCCATTTTGAATTTTTTTTCAGCCATTATTGAACTTGTCCGAGAAGTGGTCATTAGTAACATGCAAAACAAATTTGGGAAGGAAACATGAAAAACTTTTCAAGTTATCGCGCCCACAAGTAAATGTTAACGCCGACGCCGACGCCGACGCCGACGCCGACGAACTTCAATTGCAATAGCCCACCTTTTTTAATTAAAATTAAAAGGCGGGCTAAAAAGAAAGAGTTATCTTAATTAACGTCAAAGAAGCATTCACCCGTATGATATGACAATAAGAACAGCTGGTGAACGCAGTTTGCCTAGAAAGACAATCAGGTGGATAACAGAATCGGGATGTAAGCAGAATATCAAGAAGTCATTTTCGATTTTCAAACCAATAGTTATTTTATAAATATGTTCATAAAACTCCCTTTTGTCGAATATATTGGTGTGAGGCTTGAAATTAAATCTTTTTTAAATATACAAGATGGCCATTGGTGATAATTTCGCATAATTTTAATGAATAATTCGCACTACATCTATTGACTCATATAAGTAGTTGGGGGTCAGAAACGAGTTCCTTGGGGTAAGGTCAGAAACATAGCTGCAAAACAATAAATTAAGCTTCAAGGAGCTTACGTACCGTAACCATATATGAGAAATCGAATTAAATATTTCCATTATAAACCTCGACGACACGTAGAGTTTAATATACTACAACTGATAAGTATGTAATGTGATTCTTCTAGCCATTGAATAGTGATTACCAGAATGGTTTGAATTGATTTAATCCTTTAACCGCCAAATTATTCAATCTGAATTTTCACCCACTTGAAGTTCTGTCTCGCTGACGAGATCCACAACTTCAAGTGAGTGAAAATTATTCAGATTTGACAATATGGAGGTCAACTGTTTTCAAATATTGCTGATTGATGTCACATTTTTTCTTTAACATGTTTAAACGGTGGTACTTAATGTGCTGATAAAAATGATAACCCGTATATATGCGGAACCGGTGGTTAAAGGGTTAACTCGATAAGAATAGTTGTGCACACACACGTGTATTTGACATCAATAGAATTCAGAGATTTCATTACGATTTCGCATAATGACGTTTGGCGTCATACGCATAATGGGCGGATTTATGTGTACACGACGCGTCTACATATATACATATATATAAATATATTATAAATATATCTATATATATACATGGTTATAACATCTAGTGACGCCTCGGTAAATTCTCATTAAACGAAAGTTAATTCTGCCAATCAGAGTGACTGGAATGTGACTGACTTAACGAGGACATACATGTTATTTTTTACAGGGCACAGATGTTTGTGATACTATCAGTTTAAAACAATATATAGGTCTACATATTAAGCTCTAGTAAAACACGATGAATACTATTAAACGTTCAAGCAACGAGATTATTTATGTTGCTATGGAAATGATACAAATTTGCCAATATATTTCAGTGGGCCCTACACTCTTCTCTTAAACGTTAAGGTAAGTATCAAACGCCGAACACACAATGCAGATATCATTTAGCTTGACAGGACTGGGTTACGTATAATTATGACGAACGAATTATTACGAGCGAAGCCAATATCTGCGTCCTCAGGATTTTTTTAAAATCAACCCTTACGACGCTGAAAAAAAATTGTATAAACCAAACTAAACCGAAGAGTTATTTAAATTCTTCAATTTTCATCATAGATGTCTTAGTTAGCTCTTTCTGCTTCATTTGAATACCTATGTGTCTAGGACGATCATAAATATCTTCTGATGTCTAAAGACGGTCCCAGTGTTGAAAGGGTTAAGGGATTATAAGAAATCAATTTAGCTGACATGTGCATCAGATATTTGAATGGTACCACGAAAATGTGATTAATTTAATGTCTCCCCGACACAAGCCTGTAGCATGTATATCATAAACAAGTTCAAGAGCGACAAATATAACAATGATCGAAGACCAATCCCTACCTCGAGTGCACTATTTTTTCTATGAGATATTAACAGTAATATATAGTTAATAATAGTTAATAAATATTATCGATAAAGAGACGTTTTGTTCCTTTCAAATTATTATATTTATAATGAAAGTGCTAAATTTGTAATAAAAGAATCTAATTTCCATTTTGTAATGATAAAAAATATTATGATAATATTTCGTCTTGTGTCGTACTTATGAAAATTAGATTTGGTAATTATACATTGCCCTGTATATCGCGGCAAATGTCGCCATTAATAATTGTTTTAATATAATTTTGTCATTGTAAAGAAAGTATGAACAGTTCACCACTAGGTGTCAGCGTGATACGGCACGTCCAACTCCGTCATTCTGCTGCTCTCCAGCTTGTTGATAACAGTCAGCGCTGTATTTTTATATGCATGCAAGTAGATCACAATCACAGTCAAAAAAGATAAAAGAGTACGAAACCATAATTATCATTTCTTACAAAAATAGTTTTTTGACCGTTTCAAATCTCAGCTTTGACATATTGGTCTTTTGTTTATATTTTATATCCTTTTAATGCGGCACGTTTTATTTCTACGGTTGTCAAAATCACATGCATTTGAACAGTATGGGTAATTGCATATGTGTGTATTGAGAAAAGAATATCCGCCACAGCGGGTTCGAACTCTCAACACACCAAGCTACCAATAATGAGCTATCTTATCACTGAATTTCTTGTTATTCATTTTCGGGAATAACTTATAAAGTTGCTCCAACATTGGACCAAAAACGCCATCTTTGTTTGCTGGTTGCAAAGGGGAATATTATAATGTGGAGGTCACACGTTGACAATGAGCCACATAGACACAGTGACATTCCTGCAGCTTGCTGACACCTTATATTAGAAGCATTATTCTATTCTGTATACACTGACTGCACGGTGAAGTGTTTGTGCAAGCAACCAAATAAAGCCACGCACGTATATATGTATCCAAGCGACACTAAACACCTTTCACGACTTTATGTGAACCATTTTATCTGCAAATAAAACTTTATTGACAACGATGCCACCTTTTTGATCCCTTGGTTTTGTTTACAGACCACTACAGACAGGATCCGTATTGACAGAGTTTTCTAGAGAGATCAAGCTGCGTGCTCTATTAAATCCACTTTCAAACCCATAATTTTTCATTGCACAAACAGCGGCATAAATATTTATGTTGAAAAATATATCCATATAACAATAAACATCAGCTTACAACGCATTAATTCACTGAACAGTGTTATTCGTCAAAGTTACATTAAAAACTTTTCTAAATATTTTAAATTATATTCCCAAATGACAACATGTCAGTTTTCGTGACAAATACCAGCTGCCCTTCATGTGCGCCATGCTGCCCTTCATGTGCGCCATGCTGCGCATCATGCGCGCCATGCTGCCCTTCATTATGCGCTATGCTGCCCTTCATGTGCGCCATGTTGTCCTTCATGTGCGCCATGCTGCCCTTCATGTGCGCCATGCTGCCCTTTATGTGCGCCATGTTGCCCTTCATGTGCGCCATGCTGCCCTTTATGTGCGCCATGCTGCCCTTTATGTGCGACATGTTGCCCTCTATGTGCGCCATGCTGCCCTCCATGTGCGTCATGCCGCCCTTCCAGAAGCTTCCAAGCGCCATGTCCTTTTAAACAGTCAATTGTCCTTTGTGTTGTTGAGAAATTAAACCTGTGTAGAAACCCATGATAATGCTGATTCACGAGTGCCTGGTGCACATAGATTTGTGACCCAAATTATTGTGCAATCCTGGATGAAGCTAGACCCTTTTAAGCACTAAATTAAATAATTAAACTGTTTACCCACATGAAGTTGTGTCTCGCTATCGCGACCCACAACTTCAAGTGGGTGAAAAATACTCATATTTTTTCATTCGAGACCAAACATTTGCAAATCTTGATGTTTAAACACACATTCTGTTCCCAATAACTGTTATTTGATTGGTTACTAGTACAAATTGAAAACGACTATAGTCGTACTTAGCGCTTAAAGGATTAACCCTTTACCCGCCCACGCAGTCACTATTGTTTGTACTGATAGTCACACAAGAGTTTCTTGATATCTCATCAGCTGACATCTGTAGTCAAAGCTGAGCTAAGCTGATATCAAAATAACTATTGTATGGCTCAGATGTCGTTTTGTACTCGTTAGACTCGAAATTTTCATGAAATATGTAGTGTAAAGATAGAACTATTTGTTATTTTCAAATATGTTTATGGGCACAGATGTGCCACTAGTAGATAACAGAATAAACACTCTATTATTATATCTATTCGAAGTGATTGTCATTGAGTGTGCTTATGAAAACGTGCTTAATTCTTTTACTATACATGTAGATACAAAACATATCTGTATAGTATTAGCATCTATCAATAAATAAGATAGATAAAAATAGTGAAATATCTTTCGGTTGCATAATATTAAAAGAAAATGGAAAACGATACTCAACTAGAGACTAGTTTTAAATCCTTGATCTAAATGATGATATTATTGCTGATCGAATCAATAACATCATTACATTTTGATTCAATACACAATTCAAATTGCATAATCAAGTACTTTATTCCTTTTGAAGCAAAATGCATCTAAAATAAATAATCTAATAGCTATAGCTATTCATATACATGTATACCTCGCATACTAACACTGATTGTTTTACATATGATAGTACTTATACATGTAATATGACAATTCAGAAAAAACATCAGAAACATGCAATCTTGTCTTAAAGTCACTGATACTAATCAACATTTGTAATCACAAACAATAGACTGGAAACAAGTAATCAAAACATAGAACGAGAAGTATTTTTTATGTCCATTACATCATCATACATACCTGGACAACACCCTCATTCTGTGTAAAAATTCATAAAATATTTTTCAGGATTTGTAAGTGTGGTACAAATCTTCTTCAACAAAGACTATTCTATGTTGACATAATGTATTTTATCGAAACAATTTATTTTCAAAACGATGTTATATTAGAACACTTTATAGAAATATCTTTCAGTTGCATATTATCAGAAATGCATAAAGATGCATTTCTGATATTATTAAAAGAAAACGGAAAACGCCACATGACTAGAGTTGACTATCATTCAGCATTCATAAGGCGTGAATAAAGAAGTTGCCATCACTAATGGTACTCAATGGGGGTTACTCCGGTGTAGCCATGCCGTAAAAAAAAACAGGGTGACAGATTTTGTTTTCATTCTAATCGTAACAGTTTATGGTATCATTATAATATAATCTATCAGTACCAGTGATTTAATGAACAATTCAAAGTTGACAACAATATGTGTTTACCTGAAAATCCATAAATCATAAATGCTTAGGTTCAAAGTCATAATATTAACAACCTGCATTTCAAATAGACATGGCGAATCATAAAATACATTTCCTTATATATTTCCTTCAAGGGGGAATTTTTACATTCACATATCTGACAAAATTGTTTGCTACAACCCCATTAATCGATTGATTCATCCACCCATCATATTCAATCAGTCATTCATCATCTAGTCACTCATTCATACAATACTTTAGTTTGCGGTAACAGTAAAATCATTGACCATGTCTGGTTGGTGACCTTAAAGATGTAGTAATGTTTTATTCAACTTAGGAATAAACAGGAATCATTGATGCACATAATTAATTATGTCAATATGTGATCAGCCAATATCTGTTCATCACAGCTATGAGGTAGTCAGAACTGAGATGAGCAAAAAAACAAAATACTATTTCTGGTGCAGTTTCCGATTTGTGTCTGTTGGATTAAAATTCTCAGGGTGAATCAAATCTGGTGTAAATTTGAAACTATTTGTTGATATTACTTTTGTCAGGCACGTATCCATCACGATGAGGTAAGGAGCTAATGCACATTATTGATCAAATACTGGAGACATCCTAATAAAAATCTTACAATTTAAAGATTATCTTTACTTTCTCTCATTTCCAATGAAAAAAATTAAGATGATCTTGACTTCAATATTTTTGTGGAAGAGGGCCCTGGGACTATTCTGGGATGACTGAAGATCTCCGGAGTGTTAATGGTTGGGAATAATTTTTTTTGTATTTCAACACATAATGTCAAAAGCGATATTGATGGATTAGTCATGCCATTATACAAGTAATAACTATACAGTATACTCACGGTACAACAGCTTTCTGAGCCCAGGAGAGGAGCATCTTTTTACTGCCACCAGGTTTCCTGGATATTGTTTTCTTGGGTGAACCATCTGAGTTGAGGCTAGTTGTACTGCCTGATGGTGTGACTAGATTTTGTTGACTTAGTATTCGCGTGTGCTCTTCAATCTGTGGGGGAAAAAATAATAATAATGATTAGGATCACTAAACTGGCACATCTTCATTTCTTGTAAACCCTTCTGTGGTGATCACATTTATAACAAATATGTACTGTTTATGTTCATTTTATAGACACAAAATAATGAGTCAGTAAAATATCTGCTGAATTGCTATAGCTTCTCTGTACAGTAAAAATCAAAATATTATAATGCATATATGCAAAAATTTACTATATTATATATCTGACATTTTTCTTTTCATTCATAACAATGTTGGCAGCAGCTGAAGTCTCATGGTGAATGAAAATTGGAAAGAGTTGAAAAACCCATGACTGCCAAGTGTCATGTATATTGTAAGGCATATGGTAAAAAACATGAGCCTAATTTAAATACTACAAACCATCACAATAATGATGTTTTGATCCTTAGATTAATACATGTATCCACATATTAAACTTGAACATTTTATAAAACCAGGTAATTTTCTTTCACTTTGAGATGAAAATTGCGGGAAATGAATAATTTTTTTAACAATTGAAGGTGTGTCTTGCTACTGGGACCGGGCACTTCAACTGTTTAATAATCACTCGTATTGATTGAATTTGACCCCTTAACTTTTCCTGTTGTGTTGATCAACCAAATATTTAATTTCAAAATATGTTATGTGATGTGCTAATTATATTATATATAATGATAATCTTCTAAAACACACCTGAAAGTAGAGGATGATGTTCCATATGAGGCCAAGAACAATGGATGGCTTCCCGTCCGCTATGACAGAGGGATTAATGTTGACTAAATGTAGTAGTAGTAGTAAATCTTTGCTTTACGTCACTTTTCTGCACAAAAGGTCTTTTAAGTGACATTGTAATACGATAAAAACGTTGGTAGTCAATTGATGAGATGAATGATGTACAGATGATGATGTGAGGGTGGGGGTGATAGGGCATGGTGGGTTATTGAGAGCGTTTTCCTTCGCTCGCCCGATAAGGGGTTCTGGGCATGTCTAGGGGATATACCTCCAGACATGCCCAGACGGCCGGAGACTTGAGTTTCGCTGTACAATTTAATGATGAAACTCTGTGGCATTTTGCGCAGCTCCGCTATCCTCGGGTCGGATAGCCCCCACAGTAACAATAGGAAGGATCACTCCCTCTGGGTAACTCCATTCATCCCACGTGCGATACCTAATGTCAAACACGCTATTGCCGGTTATTTAAGGCTACCACAGCCTACATCAGCGCCAGCACTGATGTGGGTGCTGCAATGGCTCCGCTGTTGAGCGGAGGAACCAGGGTATGCCACTGGCAATCCGCCCGAAGATTATAGCCAGATATGAGGAGGCTGCAGCTGCCCTTGAATGATTGCTGTAGACTAGTGCTTCCGTACAATGCCGTAACAACATCCAACAGACGAAACAGATCCCTAATGAACCTCCCGGAATGGGGGCGAAAAGTACTACTACTAGCAATCATCCCAGTATATTATATATAATGATAATCTTCTGAAACACACCTGAAAGTAGAGGATGATGTTCCATATGAGGCCAAGAACAATGGATGGCTTCCCGTCCGCTATGACAGAGGGATTAATGTTGACTAAATGAATCTGAAAACAAACAATTAAATGGTTATTGAAAAATATAATTATTGATTATAAATGACTATTGTATTAACATTGTTAAGACCTAGTATAGATTCATATATCATGTAGTTTATATATATTATACATACCCGGTACATAGATTATCAGAAAAAAATATAATCTCAATATAAATAATCTCTTTATATGACAAAAAAATTGAAATGATTCAACCATTATTAAGAAAATAGATCTTTTAACCCTTTCAAGCCTGAATTTACCATTGTTATATTCATCCACTGCAAGCCGCTAATTGCTGTCACTATTCTCGACTTGTAGTGGATGAATATGATTTGATGTGGGTAAAAAATTAAAGAAAATTGCCATGTATTTGTAAACGAGTTTCGAAGAAATTGTCATTCTAAAACCCCTAGTTGTAGGAAAATTTTGATCACACACTGTTTTTATGATAAGACCTCATGATGGATTAAAGCATCATTTTACATCCCTGAAAACAGCCTTAATTTCCCTATGACCAAGGGTTTTGGAAGGAAAATTCCAAGGAAACTATTACCAATACATAACAATTTTTTAAAAATTTTCATTTACTTCAAGTCATCTTTATCAACTACAAGTCGAGAATTGCGACAGCAATTCGCGGCTTGTAGTGGATGAAGATGACAACTTCATTCAGGCTTGAAAGGGTTAATTACATCCTCATATGGATTAAAGCATCATTTTACATCCCTGAAAACAGCCTTAATTTCCCTATGACCAAGGGTTTTGGAAGGAAAATTCTAAGGAAACTATTACCAATACATAACAATTTTTAAAAAAATTTCATTTACTTCAAGTCATCTTTATCAACTACAAGTCGAGAATTGCGACAGCAATTCGCGGCTTGTAGTGGATGAACATGACAACTTCATTCAGGCTTGAAAGGGTTAATTACATAGCAATTGATTGATGTATCACCAAATGCAATGAAAATTTGTTAAATAAAGTGCATTGTTGTTTAAATAAATTGTGGCTATAGTTAAAAACACAGTGCCAAATATTGGGAGTATAAACCATACATAAATGGTAATACAACCCAATGTCATATATAACTTACACTACGGTGATTAATAAGGTACTACTGAATATAAATGCTTAAATAATGTAATACGGGAGCATCCATGAAACCCTTGGGCTAAACTGGTTTGAAAAAATTAAAGGCGAATGTGATCAAAATTAATAACTTGTTTCTCCAAAACTGCATTTGAATATTAGGAAGTCAGTAAAAAATGATGTAAACATCATTGCATTGATTAATGTTTTCTGTTCAAATAGGAACTAAACAAATAATAATTACCCTGTACTTGCATATAATATTGTAACAATGACCTAAGCCTTAAACTTCAAAGTAGTGAGACATGATCAATAAGAGCATGCGAAACAGAAATCTAGAAATGTAAATAAAAATGATTCAACATTATTCAGGTCAGTATATAAATACCGAGCTGAATAACTAGTAGGGCCTACTAGTAACACTAGAACTGCTGCTCATGGAACCATACGTTCTTTATAACATCAAGACGGATGAGTCTGCAAATAATTATTTATTTAGAACTATTGAGAAATGAATGTAGCTGTATAAAGCTGAAGATGTTTGCATTCTCAAATTACAGAAACACTACCGATGCAGGAACACTTTTATACGGACAACAGGGATACCGCAAAATGACTCCATACTTTGGTGCATAACAAAAGTGGACCATCACCTCTGGGTATAAAATGGATAGAGCAATAGTAATAAGAAATGTGCAACAACTGAAAAATATTATAAAATCTAAGATGGCAATACTGGGAATATGGAGAAGGGATTCCAATGGCACGTCAAAACACACTCACTTTTTTCTTCTTTAATGGAAAGTTGTCAACAGAAGAGTAAAATGCTCTTCTAACACTACGACACGTTATGAGATATTTAAGAACATCTCTGAGATTAACATACATCATGGAGGTAAAGCAAAGGAAAAAGCAACTAGCTAACAATTATTTACAAGTATGGTTATGTTGAGAACAAAATATGTAACCTGAGTTTCAGAACCATTTCTTTGTTTTTTAAATTAGAAATCAAATGTACAATACAAGCAGACAAGTTTAATCACAGGATCACAACACTAATTTATAGTGTATAATTTATATATTAAAACATATATAACAAACTCACCCCTCTGTTCTCCAAGTAGTCAAGTGCTGTTTTAATATTGCTTAAGTGATGTACCCGTTTCATTTTTCTACTTTTTTCTTTTGGCTAAAGGAACACAAGTAACATGTCAATGTTAAATATTACTATCGGTACAAAGGTTTAGCACCAGAATCCGAAAATATTTGAATAGTACTGGTAGAATGATGTTCCTGTCATGATATTATTCATTGTGTAAATGAGATGTAATATCCAACAACAATTGCTTTTAAATTAAGTTTAGCTGGACCTACATTTCTGTAAAATGTAAATATACATGTTTCTACCTCTGATACAAGCTACAAGAAATATTCTACACTAATATATCTATAAATAACCTACATTTATTCAACATGATCTAAATTGAATGATTGTTTTTATAATTATATGGTAGAGAAGATAGGTAAACTGACCAGTTTGTCTCCAGATAATACCTCCAGCAAACATATCAGCATTACACCGTCCCTAATATCTTCATACAGATCCGTCATGTGCATTGGAGGGACATACTAAAACAAAATACAATTGTATCAGAATTATTGTCGAGAAATGCTGTCTCTTTTATAGGATACTACGTCAAGTATTGGCTGAACAGAAGGTTCAGATATTGGAGTTTTATACTATGAAATTGCAGGAAATCTCCACAACAGTAAGATGACTGAGAACAAACAATTTAAAGGTTGGTCACTATTGAGACACGTCAGCCACTTTTGTTCAGATCAGACTGTCAGTCGTAATTTTAATAGACAAGAAAGTAGTCATGTTGCTAGGTCTATAATGTTATGGGTCTCTATGGCACACAGGTCACCATTTGCGCGAGTCCCCAAAAAATAGTATGGGTTCGTGATTCAAATAGTTTTTGGTGGCATAACTATTATTGTATAATCCATAACGAGTTCTTAATACAATAAATATGTTAAAGGGAACATTAGAATGTACTTGACCAAAACTGATTTACTGTGTCTTTTTGCATTGTAATGCATCAGGGACACAGAAAGCACAGCTAGACACATTACTGAGAGGGAGGGCATGATTTAGAGGGGGTCAAACTAGTTCCACATAAAAATTGAATACATCAGGCATAGTCCTACATTGTAAAATAGCAAAGCTAGAAACATTCCAGCTTCAAATATAAGATGTAGAAATATTACATTAAGTAAATATAAATATAATTAAATATGATAAGTTATTTAGCAATATCAAAACGGGAATTAGATGATCAATTATTAAATCCAGGCTGTGAGTAGTGAATGCAAATATGGGGCTGGTTGACATTGTTTGATAAAACAAATACATGTATTGTCAATTTACCAATAAAATTTCTCACTCAATACCACATTCACCATTTGGTTAAAGTTAAAATATACAAATGACACTATGATGGGCACATGCTGCGGGACCTATTAATGATAAAATACTAGTATCTAAAACAATTGTACATCCTTGAATAATGTTGAGTGGCTGGTAGATATTCAATTATGAAAGCAAAACACACCTAGTTTCACACTGTAGAGTGCTAAGATTACTCACATTTTTTAGATAAGAGTTGATCCAGTTACTGAAGGTTTTCTTTTGCATGTGTTCTTGTTCATCTGTAAAACATAATAAATTCAAGATGTATTAGATAAGCAAGATAGAAATACAAATTATGAGCATGGTAAAGCAGATGATAAAAGAGTATAATACATGGCCGGTCATTCACCAGGTGGCTCTGATCACAATGTCTGGTTAGTGACATAGACAGCAACCACGAAACATTGATCCATTTTTGGTTTAATGTTGGACCACCGTCTACGAGGCTGGCCCAACGTGTTGTGGATGGTGGCTCAACGTTAACACGATATATATCGTGTTTGAGTGGTATTAAGTGGGATAACATTAATAAACTGTGTATACGTATCATGTATAAATATATAGCTCCCCACGGACGTTCTATCCAAGCAAAGTTCTGTTACTATATAGGTAGCCAGTAAAATTGAAGTTTGATACTGTTACAAAAATTCTAAAAGGAATTGATAAACATTTTAAGAAGTTTTAAGATTGGCAACTCTATTAGTGATAACAAAGATAATAGTATACTCTCTCATCTATTAATGGTGGTTGACTACAAATGGCAGAATGTTTGAACAGCGTTATTATGTTTATTGTAGAACTGTGATCTTTAATGAGGGAAATTATAAGACTAAAGTTTAATTTATATAAGTTCAAACATTTTCCATCAGCCGGAAGTTAGATATTTCGTAAATGCATCGTAAATGCAGTTTTTCATAACATTATACATTTCCAGAACAGTTGTAACAAATCAGAGATGAGAATATATACAAATACAACACGACAATAAGTGACAAAATGAAGGAGAGGAAAAAAAATATTGGAAAATATAACAAAATACAAGCTGAGTTGCTCAAATAAGTAAATTACAGTAATTTTATATAAAATTGACGGGGAAGCTGATTACATAGCGAATGGTCATTGGTGTGCAAAATACAAATTACAGCATCGTCATGTTATGATACAGCGTTGTATAATTACTATATATTCATGGTGATTAATCGTGACCTGTGTTTCAGTGATTTCTGCCACTTTGATACGACCTGTCAACCTCTAAAGCAATGATTTCGACAAGAGTGATATTTCTGTGGTTTTATTCCTACTTCTGCAACCAGTTTTTGGAAGGGGAATGGGAGCGAAAATGTCTTGCAATCAGTGAAAGTGACATTACGATGTCACAAGAAGCTGTGGATCTCGGCAGCGAGACACAACTTCAAGTGACCAAAAAATTAACATAAATGGCCCGAGTCAAAGCTCTAGGGGTTAGTACAGAGGGTAGGGCAAATGATTTTCCGCGATCGCGGAAAACGGACGGAATTCGCGGAATATACCCTGTGAAACGGAATTGCATATTTTAGGTGACGTAGTCCATACAAATAATAATAATCGATCATCCTTAACCAAAAAAAATGGGATGTCACATTGGAATCGTCACTGTGGAAATGAAAGGATGTATTTCCCACGTTATAATATGAGAGATGTACACCCTTTCAACGCCAAAATGACGTAGTATGGTTATAATTAAGCTCCATATTTTTTATATTTGTTGATGTACAAAATATGTTTGACGGTACACGCCAGAATGACGCCAGATATAAGTAAATCGGTCTGAACTGAAGGCAGACGCACGATCGGCGTTCTTTGTAGTTTATCAGGATGAGGTCCAAGGAAAACTTCTACCGCATGTGATTCACATGCAGTAGAAGTATTCCTTGGCCCTCTTCACAACAGTGAATATGCCAGTGGTGTGGAACTACAGGAAATATGGGCGTGGTGAACAAGATTTGGCATAAAATTGTCATCACGTTAGCATCTCGCAGTGCAATCGTTAACTCAAACCCAGCTAACACACCACACTGAACCAATGCTGGATTAATGTTGGTCCAGTGTGGTAGACGGTGGGCCAACATTAAACCATCATTGGTTCATGTAAATGGTCTTGTGTTTGCTAGGAATGCGCCTTTATATGTAGCACGGTCATTTGATGTATGTACCCTACCCTACCCTGTTTTCAGGTTATACGCGCACATAAGGTATAACGGATGTGACATCTGCGGCGCATTATCTTTGATCTATGTACTAGTACATCATCATGTATAATCTAATAAGGTAATACAGGTAACAGTGGTTTGAATTGTGGTAGTCTAAGTCAATAACGTCACGGTGGTCAGATGACAAAACAACTACTATTCTATTCAAATTGAGTTTACAAAGAACATATCATCATATCTGCTGCATTGAAATAGCAGATATGACTTTTCGGTTCGATATGATTTCAGTGTGCGAGTGGCCCATTACATGAGCCATTAAAACAGCTCAGTTTTCATGGCAAATTCGCTCCTGTATTCAATCATTGTCACAAGTATGCTCACTTTTAAGATAACAGTTGTATCACAAATGTTTTTTTTTACATTTTAAACAGCAGTTTTTAAATTATTTAATATCCTTTATAATAATTTATCGCTGATGATGCCGTTGGATAATTAAGCACGAGAAAAAACAACTGCATTGTAATGATACCCCAATTTCAAACAAGCAAGATATTGGTGGTGAATAAAAAGCATGATAACGGTAAAGTAGTAAAGGTTGTAAAAATGACCAACACATAAATAACAAGTGCAATCTTGTTACACTCACAATGAATGTTAATAATGTTTCTGAAGTTCATGATGGAATACATCTTGTTAGGTAACACGACATCCTTCTTGTATAACCCGGAAATATCTACATATCTTCTATTCGATAGTTGTGAATTGTTGTCGCCATTTCCACAGTGCATCGAAATTAGCCAATTTTATAAATATACACATGAAATCATTAATCTTTGAGCTTTTTCATCATTTCGATGGGTTGTATCATATTCCATGAAATTATTATTTTATTGAAAATAAGCTGGTCACAAAGAAAAAATATTATATTTAATATTTTCAACCCCATTTTGTACGTTTTCATTGACCAACAAAATATACCGAGTCATTAGAATCAAGGTTCAACTAAAATGTATGCATAACATAACACACGCACAACATTTTTTCTGAGTGGAGTTGGAAATTTTGACTAACATTTCTTGAGTCTCATTTGTTTTGACTAGTCTGATGCGTATGTATAGGTATAGGACCAAGTGCAGAGGATCAAGTAGACCCGACAGTGATTTGGCGGGCCGCCGGGTAGACAAGTCCGTACAGCCTGACTGGATCTCACTTATATATAGGGCCTACAATGTCTACCTCATGTACATGTAGCCATATCATATACGTCAGACCCCCATACTGTCACAATGTGTGTAATCAACGAAGATGATAACGCACTTTGTAAATAATCCCTTATTTGTGTAGGCGATATACATATATCAATGACACTTGTTCTGAATTACTTCTTCTGTTGCAAAATTGGTTCAAGTTTATAAACTTACTTATTCCATTCCTAATTTTTAAAAAGGTAATAACCAAATCAGGCGGTTGTCAGATTCGCGAGGTATACATAACTGCTTCAACAATATAATATGGGAGTGGCGAAATATATAAATTAACTATTAATACTCTCATCTTGTATCATTGAAATATGTTATTGTATTTCACATTTTTTTCAAAATATTGGAGATAAGGAGATACAACTAAAACTGTAGATTACTTTGAATTGGGTAAAGAAATGCAGACGTTGTATCAATATATTCTAGTAATCAAATACATTTTAGTTAAATTAACGCAAATATTTTGGTATATATATTTAGGAAAAACTCAGTTAGTCGTTTCTATATCGCCCACTAAACAGCTATATTTAATTTGGTGGTTGAAATAAGCTTTTACTATATTGCAATACATTGAGCAGGATGTTGGTCTACAAATCATGGTCACGGGCAGCCAGTTTGAATTCAATTAACCCTTAAAGTGTCAACTTATACCATTTCAATTTTACCCACTTAAGCTTATGTCTCGCTGCGACCCATCAATACAAGTAGGTAACAAATACTCATATTTGTGAGGACATACATGCAATTATATTAGCTATTTTCATCAGCGTACATGTATATCAAACAATGTTTTCTAGACTTGAGCTATTTTGTTAAATACTATTTAACGAAATAGGTCAACTACAAAACCCATTGGTTGATATGCTGATGAAAACAATTAAAGGTTAACGTTGCCATGGACAATCCTTGGCTGACACCACACATTTCGCTTTATGGTAACAATGTCAGCATCATAATAGTACTTGACCCTTTCAGTGCGGGGACCCACTTTAGTCGGGGATCATCTAAAGTAGATCCCCTCACTGAAAGAGTAAAACATTTATACTGACCGTAGACCCATAACATAAGTATTCAAATGAAGCGGAAAGAGTTAACTAAGTCATTCTTGATGGTTTCAAATTGAAATTTTAAACAGATTGTTCCAAACTTCTATTCGGCCCAGCAAACACAAGACAATGAGCATTTGCTGATTTGATGTTGGGCCACCGTATGAGACGCTGGCCCAACATCAAACCAACAAAGCTCAATACCAGTATACTAAATTGATACATACTAGGACGATTTTCATTAAAACAAATTCAGGTTTTAAGATGTTTCAAAATCTGATAAATTGAGTTATAGAAGTTAAAGTACAATAAGCACACTTTAATCACAAGTATATGGATGACAGTAATTAATCATGATCAGTGGAGGCTTGATCGTGGGTGATACACACACTCAGCTGATCTTCTCCTCTCAAGTACACACAAGTACCCCAATCAATCTTATCTCAAATAGCTTTTTCAGCACTTTTTTAAGTTACATTAGACTTACTGACAGTGAGGCCAACATAATAATGAAGTTATTAACACCAGAGATTGTTCATATGTGAAAGATGTCGAAAAGTTCTAATGAATGTATTCAAAGCCTTGATGATTATGTATCTAAACATCACAATACACGTATAAAACTAGCGCACATAATTAGTCTCTGATTACATGAATTTAAAATTTAAATCAAAATACCCCTCTCTTTGGATAATAAAAGTATGCTCAGTAAAGAAAAACTAAAAATAACTAAGAATGTATCTGGTCTTCTTTATAATAAAATAATTATATTAATAAGGTTAATTCTCAAATGATCAAATTCCAAATCACGAGCCAGAAATACTGAAGGGCTACAGTAGGCTATCTGCATAGATTACTAGTATTGGTGCATAAGTAGTCTTTCGTATTCGATATAATTTGCAGTAGCAGCTGATAATTATTGGCATTATCCCGGAAAAAAAGGAGGTGACCCAATGTTAGAACGGCATTGCCTCAGTTCCTCATGTCTGCTGTGATGTTACTTAGAACTACATATCAAGTGTTAAATTTCGCGCGTTCGGATGCTATGCTTGTTTGTGGCTAGTTTGGCGGGCTTTCTTGAGACTCATTGTTGCACATATTTGGCCGTCTGATAACACAGTAAGACACTTGATCGACTTAATGTCAATCACTTAATACCAGGACTAGGTGATAAATAATCCAGCAGTATAACCATCTTTAAACCAGAGAGCAGAGGAGGGTATTCTGGCCATAAATACAAAAAAATCAAAATGACGTGAGACAGAGTCATCGTAAATCAATGTTTGATCGATCTTTCCAAATTTAATCGCTTTGCGACTACCAGCTGTAGAACAAAAGCGACCACCTTCAAACCTAGGTAAAGCCAGACATTGGGCATAACAGTGTTATTTACCATTCGTTATCAGCTTGTAATGGAATCGGAAACCTGTCATCATTTAGCATAATGCATTGTCTCTTGTCGATTGATAAATGACGACCTATAATATTATTAATCAATGAATATGATGCCTCCATCCTTCATTTGTATAGTCACTTTACCGGTGTGTACATAGCCGCTACTTGAGATTGTGGCACCTCTCTAGGCATTCTTGAAACATTTTCCTGCAACGTGGTATCAGAGAAAAACACACCAAGAAGCACAGCAAACACGAAACGTTCAGATAATGGTGGATTGATGTTGGGTCAGCGTCGCAGACGGTGTACCAACATCAATCCACCATTAGCGCAAATTTTGCTGGGCTAGAATAATAAGTAATGAAAATATACCAGAAACGCATATATGTGCAAAAGAGACCCGAGTTTATGATCAATCAATCAAAGGTTCACTATGTTAAAATATACAACGTATATATATATATTAATTTTCGAAATTAATCATTTGTATAACAAAGAAAACGTTTTGCTTGCGCTTTGTCTTGGATAAATCAATAATGCTCCTTTAAAGGTGTTAAGATAATATACCCATTGTTGAACCATGATCTCATTTATTATTAGATGAAGAACTAATATAATTTGGTTCACTATTCTGAAGATAAGTAGAATAAGTACACTGCAATATAGTCAGAGACAAAGACAAATTTTTGAACTATCTACTATAACTTATTAGAAGTTATAATATCAATCATGTATGTTTGTCTGTTGTTTCTTAGAAGTCGTTTCTTTAGACCGTGGAATCTAGAATACACCGATGCCCAGCTGAAAAGTAAAACATCTAAATCAACAACATATGGAGCAATAAAAAACACGACGTATGATTAAAGCGTATATTTCAAAGCCTGTAAATCACATATTTGGATCAGTAAATTTTACCGTAAACCTGATTGTGACAATGCTATAAACACCCTATCCCCAGCAATGACATACATAAAGCTGGAAACAAATAACCAACCCACCTCTCAGCACCTGGATGATGTTCCTCTTGGGTTTGACTGTTTGGTCTGAAATCGTAACTCTCAGACTAAACTTATTTGCTATAGTAAATTATGTAAGTTTCTCAGCAAAAAAGGTACATTGCCACTATATGTTCGGTTAATGTCGGGCCATCGTCTACGACTTTGGCTCGACATTAAAACAACATATGGCATGCTGAGCGAGTAAATTACAATGAAACTGTCGTATTATACACGAGACCATGTACTTTTGTAATGTGGAAACACAAATAGTATTCACTAGAGGTTGTTAAATTTGGAATACATTATTTTGTTATGAAATCAAAAACATCAACATATGTCTATTCACAAAAAGTTTATGCACAATTATCTCACATTGACGCCTGAGTATTATCATATTTGAATTCACATCACACAATGGTCAAAAGATCTTCCAAAGATATCATGGATATTATCAGGTGATGAATAGTTTTAGGTTTCAATTAATACACTGCACTCGGTTGCAGTCACCTATGTAGCTGATCTAGAACTCTAGCAATATTAAATAATAATGAATATCATAACATAAAATAAAATGTCACGTGCAATGTATAGGCCTACAACGAGAAGAATTTAGGTAATTCAGAGGCGACAGCAACTTTTGAGCATTCCAGACAATCATCGTGTTAACGTCACTATGTGTGTTGCTAAATGTATATGCGAGGTCCTATCGTGACCTTGAGGTGTCATCGTTTTAATCCGACAAAATGAAGGGGATTACCACCTAAAGCACACACCACCTTCACTGTCTAGGAAACGCAACAATACTTAACGGTCTACCAACGTCGAATGACTTCAGCCCAACATTGAATTGACACTTGTATTTCCATGGTAAGCCTTCGTTGACGTTCTTACTGGATCAAGTTTGTTTAAGATAATCCCATATTTAGCGTGATATTCAAAACACCTAAGCTTCGTTTCATTCCTAATTCAAAACTCCATTGAAATTACACCGGTACACATTATACACCTCTATATTAGATCAATTCAATTTACAACAGAAAATATTTGATGCCTTCACCAAAAAGATAGAACCGGAATGTATACCAACTAAAAGCCTAAAACCACTCAAAAGCAAAACGTGCACAATTATTCAAATGTCCAAATCTTGGAAAAACACAACCCAATAACCGTGTTCTAATATTTCAGTTCAGTGAATAATATGTACAACATTTTCAGAAAAGATAAGTAGAAATTGTAATAAGGGAGTCCAAAATATACAGTCTAAACATAACGTCTTCATATACATGAATTGATACCAAAAGAATTTTAAACAAAAACGTTCCGGTAATTTGATGTAGTATGCATAGTTTGGACCTAATAAATATAATTTTCCAAATAGGATTGACATACTTGTTCATCATATAATTTATTAACTTTTCAAACACGAGACGTTGACCCAATGTTGGCCCACCGTCGGTGACGCCGTCCAAACAATAAACCAATATTGGGTCAACGTCTTGTGTTTGCTGGGTATAGACATATATATAGCAATGAAATATTTTTGCACACCACAGTAAAATACTGAAACTTTTATCATAAGAAACCTTTATTTTAAGACCTTATAACACACACTATTTAACCATTTCAAGCCTGAATTTACCATTGTCATCTTCACCCACTACAAGCCGCGAGTTGCTGTCGCAATTATCGACTTGTAGTGGACGGAGATGACTTGATTTCCTGTCGCAATTCTCGACTTGTGGTGGACGAAGATGACTTGATGTTGGTGAAAAATTTAAGAAAATTACCATGTATTAGTAAACCAGTTTCATGGAAATTTTCATTCTAAAACACTTAGTTGTAGGAAAATTAAGTGTGTTTTCAGGGATGTAAAATGATGCTTTAATGCATCGTGAGGACCTAAAGGGTTAAGCAGAGACCCACCTCTCCATAACAGATACTGTACGTCCTTAGGGATGGCCATACCCAGGTCTCTACCACGGCTTCTGTACCATTCTGCCAGGTGCATTTTGCTGTCTGGACCAAGATGCGGCATGGATTTAGAAGGATTAAATGCGTCATTTGCCCCTTCTGATGCTTCTTCATCATATGAAGACAAACTTAGGTTTCTTTCCATGGGTAGAGAGCCAGACATACTGGCTCTCATCAGTCTATTACGAGGTGATAATCTGACAATGTCGCCGTCACCCTCATCTGCAGGCTCGTTTAAAAAAGAGCTGGAGAAACTTCTCCTGCTACGAAGAAGCCGTAATGGGGGAACATCTGTGGTGTCCATGACCTGGTGGAGGTCTTCCACAGATGCTGCTCTATCATGAGAGCCGCCTCTCCGCAAATTACTCATTATGAGAATACGTATTTCTGGTATAACTCAGCTACAAAAACAGCGAGAATTGTTGAGGTATGCTCATTTTGAAAGTTCACTTCAACAATGTATCAAGGCCACGAAAGACATGAATCTCCAGTGTACAGTCGATGTAACAATCACACGTACAACAATATGTTGTCTTCACACTTATCATAAATGTATCCCATATTGTAATGATCCATTTGTTGTGAAGCTCTATGACACTGAGCAGTATATGATAAGCATTGCGCGTGTTTCCGTCCTCAGACGTGCCTAACGGTAATCCTCCTAGATATTATCAAAGACTCACTCTCAGCTCACAGCCGTGTATGGTTGTCATTAACAGCTTATCATATAGTCTTTAAGGCACTGTCGTCAGAGCAGGATGTGATTTGCCACTGAAAAACTGACGAGCGTTGATTTCGTCACAATATATAATTCGGATCTTAGATCATGAGAATATCACTCTCAGTTGGTAAATGGCCAACATAATCTACGGGTGTCAATAATCCTCGCGCCAAGTTGTTTTCTTCTAAAGTTGTTACATGTAACTATATATCGTAATATGACCGGCCACATGAGGAACCGGATCAATTGGCTCTCCACATATGGATATGTAAGATGGAATTTGATCTCAGAAGTGATCGCATAAGCCCCCCACCAATTTCTGGACGTGACTAAGTGCGATAAAGCACAGCCTACATGAGACAATACTAAGCCGTAATGGCATAATATGTACTTAATTATAAACATACGCATGTTTACATGTTGTAATGAGTATAATAGGACAACCGGTGTGATAAAAGTAATTTTTATGTTAGTCATTTTTTATAATGTAAAGGACAAAGACTGTTTCACAGACCAGTGCTTAGGACATTCATCTATATAACGAGGTCTGTTATGGATATACATAACCTAATACTCTCGGCTTAAAGTACAAAAAAAATAATACGACTGAAAAATAAAATAGTATAGTATTGGATGGATCAATTCATGATACATAAATCTCTGACTGCTATGCTGCTGTACTAACCCAAAAAGCGGTATCGGGTCACTTTAAAAGTTATCAGGTGTTGTCTTTAGGTTTTACTGAGCATTGTATCAGAGTGTGTTGGCCAGGGAGAAATGAAGGGTTCTAGGTAAGTTACGGTGTAAGACAAGGGCCTAGACAACACCCTCCTTACTATTGACTAACTGACAGATCTAGTTGTAAGCGGTTCCACCAGGTAAAGTATAGCACCCTCTCTGTTATGGTCAAGATGACGAGGGTCAGTTATATGTTCTCAGGCGGTGTAATAATAACATGATTCAGGTGGGTTGTCACAGACAGTGTGGAGGAGACTCACTTCAGAGTCACTAGTTCCCATAACACCCCCTGATTCCTCAACTCTTACAACGCGGAATTATTTTTGTTTGAACCATTGAGAGCAAATGAGTTTTTTAATTTGAAATCATCATAAATGTTTTAGTTAGCTCTTTCTGGTTCATTTGAATACCCATGTTATGGGTCTACGGCCATTATAAATAATAGTTTAATTCTTTCAGTGCGGGGATCGTCTTCATACGTCAGAATCTGACGTCTACAGACGTCAGATTGTGACGTATGAAGACGGTCCCCGCGCTGAAAGGGTTTACCTTTCTGATGCAATAGCCTAATACTGCATAGATTGTAACGAAAATTGTTTAAAATTTTACACGCCTGGCAAAATCGTTAATTAGTTTATTAGAAAACAGCTTCATTACCTTCTAACTCGTATACCAAGTGATTAATTTGTATGTGGTGAATGTTGTTCCATGTTAATCACTAATTAGCGTCGACTACGGTATGTTTTCTGGTCTTTTGTTATCACTTGTATACCCAGTTTTTGCAGTGATTAATCTGCAGCGAGAAATAAATTCGAATGTCTGAAAATGTAAATTAAATAGATGACAGCTCTGAAGGATAAATAGGTGGAATATAGCACAGTTGTAAGTGAAGTGTTAACCTTTACAGCGACTTCAGTGTCAGAATCTGACGTCTAAATTCGATCCCCGCACTGAAAGAGTAAAATATTTATGATGACAGTAGACCTATAACATAGGTATTCAAATGAAGCAGAAAGAGCTGACTAAGATATTTATGATGATTTCAAATTGAAAAAACTTTGGGTTCCATGGTTTATACAAAAATATGTCGGCGCCTTAAGGGTTAAAGCGTGGCTGCTTCTTATTCACTACGTCTGAAGAGAAGCCACGTAAAACAGCGTGTGAAATAATGAGCGAGACCCCTTTTCATGGAGTAACACGACACTCAGGCAAAAATGGCACCTCTCCTGAGCAGTGATTACATTCCAGGAAACACGAGACGCTCACAGAATGCCGGTACAATGTTGGGTCAGCGTCGCAGACGGTAGGCCAACATTGAAACAACTTTGGGTAAATGTCTTGTGTTTGCTGGGTTATTCGTGTGCGAACAATGCAGTAAACTGAACACGTTACCCAATGCTGTTTTGATAACGGGCCAACGTCGTAGACAATATGCCAGCAATAACACAACGTCAAGTGCCCGATGGTGAAAGAACTGAACGAGTTATTTTTTCTGTCAATGATAATGTTATTGGCACTGGCGAAAGGGTCTAGCAAAGGTGTATCATTCAAATAGAAACAGCTGCATGTGATATGAGACCATTTAACGGTTTATGCTAATTTTGCCTAGTAGAGTCAATCAGGACCGTAACCTGTTAAATATTTTTATTAGCAAGAAATTCGAATCTAACTAATTTGAATCGTTTTATTAGCAAGAAATCTCACTAATATAAATGAGTTGCATTGGAAGCAAATCTAACGCATTTGATTCAGTCAGTGAAAATGCTCACTTTTATATGTTCAATAATTCAATCAATAATTGATATTGCACTTGGGCCCTCCAAAATAACATGATTAGCTCACTTTGAGTTGTAGGTAGTTGCTACAGCAATTCACGCCGTGACATGAATTGAAATTCTTGGCAATGGCCTGATAATTAAAGTTTGATTATTTCGCACATTTGGATCCACTCTGTATATATCAGTATTTCATAACTTGTCACATGTATTACGTATGTGACATGTATCTGTTGGATTTGACAGCCAATATGCTGGACAGGTCTATCACAGACTGGCCTTATAGTCTGTGTATTCTCCATCAAGATATGTCACTATTTAATTTACAGCTCTAGTTGATACCTGTAGATTATACTCCCTCTGACTCAGTCAATGTCACACCAGGACACGTAACCACTTGCTTGCCATCAACACTCAGCTGATCAGTTAAGCATTATACCGCTGATCACGACTATTGTCGTTTTTATTTGTTTTATTAGTCGACCAAATCCTTGTTATTGTGGATGAAATGTGTATCTTAACATCAAGATTGGCCAATATTTGTGCTCAAATAAACAACTATCAATAATTTTCAACCACTTTAGGTTGTGGATCGCGTTTTCATTGTTGAGCTAAATATACACTTAAAATGGACAGGATACATTGTGTTCTAGATCGTCAGAATTTGAAATACGGTAATTTTATACCATTATTATATGTGTAGCTAACAAATTTAAATATTTCAAATGTGATTTGGGGATCTTTAGTACAAAGGTGACAATACCAGCCCACGGCAGCAACTCCATCAATAGTATCTCGTACATAGGCCTAAAATCCAACAACTTTTCTTAGAAATGTGACTATAAACATTTTTGTGTGTGTGAATTGCTACAGTGTTTCCTGCGTTATCGATTGTGAATAATGTTACATATAAGATTCCGCAAACCCTGAACAAATGGCGTGGTGAAGTTACTGGTAGCAACGTATCTTGAACCAGTTTCAAATTTGCCTAATTACAGCAGAATAAACAAACATATTCAGAACATTATAGTTCCTTGTGATTACATATTACAACAGTAAGTGTGGACAGGGCACACTATCATACAATTAACAAAAAGCAGTAACTGCTCACTCGAAAAGTAAGCAGTTACTGGAGTTTGACTTTACATTCATTGTAAAGGCAAACAACAGTACCTGCTTACTAGAGAAGTAAAGCTGATACTGCTTTTGTATGTGAGTTTGGGGGTAGTGAGCTGGTATTTAAAGTGGCCACTTCTGCGCTCACTTCTCACTCTATACAGCCCATCAGTAGGGGGTATGGTCACTTTAGTCTACTCCTGCTGCCAGAAGACCAGAGGCGTTCCCTAATGTTGCCTTAATGCTGAACCAGAGTCTACGACGCTGGCGTTAAATTGAGACAGCATTTGAGAAGCATATCACAGTGTTGTTTTACTGATCATGAACCAGCGTCGTAGACGATGGACCAACAATAAACTAACATTGGCGTGACGCCTCGTGGCCCGGCAACCAATTGCGTCCAAGCCCAATTCTGTTTTAATGTTGGTCCACCGTCTGCGAAGCTGGGCCACCATTAAACCAGCATTTGGTGAATGTCTGTACTTGCTGGGTGACCTCCATATAATGTTACCCTCTCCATATATATCAGTCTCTTACAATCAAACTTATCTCTGGTATTCAACTTTAATGGATAATATCTACCTTTATCTCTCTATGTATTTATGACAATGTGTGATGAATCGCATTGTGTCAGTCTGATGCATCTTATTATGTGTGGAAACTAACTACATCGATGTATCTAGATGTGAATAATTTAAAATTATGTAACAAAACAAATATAATGGAACACTAAAATTCCACTAATTTTTCTATCTGGCTCTAGCTATAGTGTAGTAATTGGCTGGAACTGATCCAATATTGTGTGTGATTGTTATATAATTTAGGTCATTAAGTGGGCTGTAGGAAAAAATAAGAAACTATGACTGTATTTGTGATAGAATTGTACGCATCACGAAGTTTCTTACTATCACATATCATGGTAAAAGATTGACATTTCATCACGGATATTGACACGTGGGCTGCCATGGTAGTAGCTATATTTTTTAAATTACAAACGTTTTATGAAGATAAGAATGTTATTATACGCCCTTAAATTATTATAATTTATTTGTAATGATTAAGACATCTAGTTTTTTCAGTTCGAATTTTTAATCCATGTGAAATGGAATGGCTGATGAAAATACTAAGACTAATACTTGGTAATAGTTGAATACGCCCCCCGACAATCAGTGATACTGGCCGCCATGTTATTCCTGTACTTTACGGCTGTAAGTCGAACCCATGGTGGAGACAAGTACACTTTGACAACTCACACTTAGTTGTGAAGTTTGCATCGACAATCTTTGATTCTAATTCTGGCTGATACAACAAGCATTTTCACACACAGAATGCATTGTGCCAATGTTAGATAAATGCCCCACAACACTGCCTACCATGTCTCGTGTCTCGTGTCTCGTGTGGAATCAACAAAGAGCATACATAAACACTATATAGTTGGATCAGCATGGAGAGACAAAAGCAAAGAATAATTGAGAAAGAAACGCAGAGCAATATATACAGCAGAAATGCATAATACAATTTCTGATGATATTCACCTCATAGAACGACATTCAAATAACTGAGTAAATTAGTTTAATTCTAATTTGTTAGAACCATCTGATCAGTTGAAAATCGATTAGTAGTGATGCGCAATATAATACTTGGTATTTTCGATATAAAATGAGGTCAATTATAATGTATGTGGACAATTATAATTTTATACTTCTCACCCGTTGATATCATAACATCATATAAGATATCCCTAGTCCTCATTAAAAATAGCATCTTTCCTTTATTAATATATATAAGTTAATATTACATTGTTCATATCACAGATTTGTTAGATTCATCAGTGTTTCGTTTCTTACCAGTAAGCATTAATACATGTCAGTACTAACTGTATGTAATAAGTTTAATTATAATTAAATAATTTGTGTTCGACGTATCCTAGTTAAATACATGTGTGTTAAAACGTTTATTAAAAGCTTGTCATTGACATAACTCTAACTAAATCTTGACAAGAGTCTTGTAAATTGACGACCGCAATAAATGCACCCTTTTTGTTATGGGAGCTGTCATGGGCAGTCAGTACATGTTTTACGGCAAATAGATATAAAGTCAAACAAGTTAAGTGCCTATCTCAATGTTGACTTTCCAAATCTTCGCTAAGTTAGTACAAAGCTATCGCGACCCACAACTTCAAGTTGGTAATATTTAATTACATCTGATATTTTATGTAGCTAGCGGGAGTTACATTAATCATTTGAAATAAATTGATGTTCAAAGAACACATTGAAGGATAATGGTTACACGTGATATGGTATTTACTTTACTGTGGTATAAAATAAATAGAGACACATATATTATCTGATGTAACTAAAGTTATTAGGCTGCTTATCATTATGAAACAAAACTGGAAGAAAATAACTAAAAGTCAAATTAGATAAACTTAATTACACATAAAAAGATAATACAGGAAATTATCTAATACAACAATATACTAGGACTTTTATTCTAAACAAACAATAAAGCCACATACATTCAACATTGGAGTCTAAACGCTATCAACCCTTGTGCTGTTGGAGTGTTTGTTCCTATTTTTTATTCTTTCAAAGCTGGAATTGCTACCGAAAATCAATGACGAAAATAACAGAATTAATGCAAAAAGTAGACTCCTCCTAAATTAAATTATTTTAATAAACAAGCATCAACTACAAAAAAATGAATCACTTTCAGTGCCTTTTCATTTATTTTGAAACGTGCATATAACGAACTAGCAGCACAAGGGTTAATGAGAAATACGTTTTTTTTTAATCTAAAGTCCATATATGCTAACTTACAAGCTTATTCATCTGAACATGATCTACGTAGTATATACTGTATCAATATATACAGAGATAGTACTTGCCTTTGAGTTCCTTATGCTTCGCGAAATACATAGTTTCAGCTCGGAGGGCCAGAAGGTGTGTTTTTTTAGCTTCTGGACCCTCCATTTTACCTTTCACTTTTTTCTCCGCCATTATCCTCACTATTTAAAATACCCCATTTTGATGTCGTTGAACTGAAGCCATACTGGCACCACCCTCTTTCCACAAGCAGACACTATGCAACTAAACACGGGCAATATTCGACCCCAAGTACTTGGTAGGACCATAAAGCAATCCGTGTTCATACACACTAGCTAGTTCAAGCACGTGGAATAATTTATTAACATTTTCAGTACCCCGTCTGTAGCACATAATTGGGAAAATACCCCACATGTCCTTGTCTGTTCAAAATTTACATAACTACATTCTCAATATCATTAACATTTAGTATGCGTTCAATTCGGGTATTTGTATTGTAATAAAGGTGATGAATATTCATAGATGTGGGTCACAGAACGTTTGTGTACATCTAATTCATGTGTGAGTAACGCGGGGGTACGGAGTCCTAGCAGAGGTATGTGCTCCATACGGGTCCATGTTGACACTGCACTTGTCGGGATCCGTACAGGATCGGTAAACACACACCACGCTACACTGACTCCTTCCTCTACACCAGGTATACCCCCACACTCTTATCATGCC
Organism: Flabesymbios commensalis; assembly: GCA_964017125.1. Lineage (NCBI taxonomy): Eukaryota > Metazoa > Annelida > Polychaeta > Terebellida > Flabelligeridae > Flabesymbios > Flabesymbios commensalis. Next base: position 16,436,268 of record OZ024906.1, read on the forward strand.
AGAGTCTGCATAAATTAACCCTTAGAGCGCTGAAATAGTTTTGTAAAAACCATGGAGACCAAAGGGTTTTTTCAATTTGAAATCCTTTTAATGTCTTATTTAGATCATTCCGCTTCATTTGAATACCTATGTTATAGGTCTACGGCATTTACAAATATTTTAATTTGTACAGTGCGGGGATCGACTTTAGACGTCATAATCTGACGTCTACAGACGTCAGATTATGACGTCTAAAGTCGATCCCCGCGCAGTAAGGCTCGACTCGCTAAGCACAAATAGTCCTTTATAATCCATTTTATTAACCGATCAAATCACTTATATTGGGAATGAAATGAGCGTTTAAATATCAAGATTTGCAATTTTTGTGTTTTAAATTAAACAAATGTGAATAATTTTCACCCACTTGAAGATGTCGGTCGCGGTGAAAATTGTATTTATTTAATTTAGCGCTATCATAGTTAACCCTTTCAGACATTCCCGGTTATAACTTATTACAAAAGTATTTCTTTTTTAGATTTTTCATTAGCATATCAAATCACGGTTATACTGTGTAATGAGATCATTTTTGTGCTAATTGTTCTTCGACAATAATTGCAAACATTATGTCCCAAAATAACAGATATAAATAATTGTTACCTCCTTGAAGTTGTGGGTCGCGGTAGCGAGACATTTTGTCAAGTAGATAATTCAATTAGATAACTCAGGTTACATACATAATAGCCAGGTTGATTCAGATTTACAATTTTGCTAATATAAAATACTTTGTACTTTTGTACGGTAACTATTTTTCTTCCGAGTATACACATTCGTCAGGAACACTTATGTATTCTGCACGAAAATATTTTCAAATATCTAAACGCCTGTTTTATTGCGAATTTTAAATGTCTAAATTACTTACATATTTTTATATAACATTGTCTTCTCTGTAAACCAAAAAACTATAGTCACTTCCTGGTTAGACTCTGTTAGTCTCAATGTACATTTATCATAGTTCAATATCAAAATCTTTCAAAAATAGATTAAAAAAAAAGCGATCTACCCTATTATCTCATATTATGATTAATGGTATTATTATTATGAGAATATCTCGGAGAAATCCAAAAATAGAACAATGATACTGTTTATTTATGGATGTGCATTTAGTATTTTTCAGGAATAAAAAGTCGGTAATGAAAAAAAACAGCAGAGAAAAAGTGGCGCGGGGAACTGCTTTTGCAAAACCTTTTTAAGTTTTATATTTGGATAAGTTTTTTATCTGGATATATATATCCGTGTGCACTAAAGAATAAGGCACGTAAGCACTACTTATACATGTCGCCCTTAGATAAACTGCACTGAGCTAAATACACAGATGTATGAATCAATAAACGATAGATCAATATCTCCCATTGATCGTCATTGTCAATGATTGTATTACATAATTCAGATCACTCTCCCAGACTAACAGGATAAACATCTGAAAGAACTACAAATATAAATGGTATAAAGCGAAACCAAAATGCAGTCACTGTTCACTTTTCAAGTAAGGCGTTACTGTCCTTTTGCTTTGAATGACAGAATGGTACACCTCTCAAAATAGATTGCTTCTAAAGATCACAAAGAAATTTAACAATAATTCTCCGTTTTATGATCTGAAGAAATCATCATATTGTTTTAAAAAATCGGTGATTCGGAGTCATTATATACTGATATATGAAGAATAACAACATTTTTATTTTTTTTAGGTTAAAAAAGTATATTTTCACTAAACTAGGAAAACACTGCGAACATTGTTATGTTTGTGAGTTATCATCGATGTTATGTTGGAGAGATACTAGTATTATCGATAGCATTAGAACAATCATATAAGACTTGAACAATCTTATATGAACAATCATATAAGACAGTGAACCAACAATGGTTGGTTTAAATAGCTCGCTGAATTGTATAATATTAGTCGTTGATCTCACGAGGCAATGTTAGATTAATGTTGGTCCACCGTCTGCGACGCTGGCCCAACATTAAACCGACATTGGGTCAATGTTTCATGTTTGCTGGGATAGCACAACAGTCCCCACGTCGTTGACACAGGCCTGGGCACGCCGCCTGACACTGGCGCACTGAATGTCGCGAATACAAATATTTCAATAAGGTCAGACGATCCTCAGTTGCAGCAAGGATATCCTTGGTTGCAGTGTAGTCAGTCCCGATACCATTGTATTCATCCGTTATAATTAGTTACATTTCTGCACGGTACACCACGCATATGAGAACTGTCGTGTCGTGAAATACAGCTTATTTATTATTTCTAGACTGGTAACAATCTTACAGATAAAAAAGGATAGTCTTGGACATAATAAGAATCAATTTAGTTCGCATTAACTCTTCCAATGCGAGGGACGCCTATTGCAAACTGTTTTTTTACAACAACAACAATTCAATTGAAATTAACAATTCACTAGTACTTTAACATTACATTATATTTTCAAATATATAAATATGGGGTATTTTTTAATACTTCATTTGAAGTTAAAATTGCGTGATCAGCGATAATGCGAAGGTGAAATGCATGTTGATCACGGCCACTAAACCAATATAATAAATAAGTTGATTTGGTTTGTTTAAAAAATGTGAACATTATTTTCACATTCGACACTTTTAATGTCATTCAGGATTAGCAATAAGAAAGAACATGAATATAACAAGACTACATAAGTCCAGGAGCTCCCGCGACGAATTAGAATTTGATTTAAGCAATTTTGTGTAGGGTTTTTAATGTAGTACTAGGCTAGGTCAAAAATCAAGACGCAAGACAACTAGGTCTAAGAAGCTCAGTCTAAGAGTAAGATAAGAACTAGACAGTTTTTGTCAGAGATTGCAAACCTCCATTAAAATTAATGATCCTAATCAGTATCCCAGTAATGGTCTACCTATCTGGCATGGTTTACCCGATATCAGGCCAATCGAGGTAACTAATAGCTGATTTACAGTCATTTTGAATTCGATATAAACTAGTTAAAAACTTAGGGTGCATCCCTCCCCCGAAACCTCATATTTTGTTTTATAGTAATAGACTAACATCTAACACAGTTTGCAAAATATTGGGCATGTGAAAGTAAATAATGGCCGATAGGGGGCCATTTTGAATTTGATCGAGTCGGAATTTTTCAAGACGCATCCTCAGCTGAAATGTCACATTTCATTCTATAGTAATGGTCTAGCCATCTAGCACGGTTTACCAAATATCGCCCATGTGAAAGTGAATAATGGCCGATAGGAGGCCATTTTGAATTTGATCAAGTCAAAATTTTTCAAGATGCATCCTCTCCTGAAATCTCACATTTTGTTTTATAGTAATGGTCTAGCCATCTAGTACGGTTACTAAAAACCGGCTATGTGAAAGTAAATAATGGCCGATAGGCGGCCATTTTGAATTTGATCGAGTCAATTTTTTTCAAGATGCAACCTGTCGTGTAATCTCACATTTTGTTTTATAGTAATGGCCCAGCTATCTAACACGGTTTACCAAATATCAGCAATGTGAAAGTAAATAGTGGCCGATAGGCGGCCATTTTGAATTCGATTAAGTCGAAAGTTTTTTAAAGGCATCCTCTCTCTAAACGTCACATTTTGTTTTATAGTAATGGTCTAGCTATCTAGCACGGTTTACCTGATATCAGGCCTATCGAGGTAAATAATGCTGATTGTCGGCCATTTTGAATTCGTAAATTAAAAATTTTCAGGGTGCATCCTCCCCCGAAAACTCACACTTTGTTTTATAGTAATCAGGTAATGGTCTAGCCATCTAGCACGGTTTACCAAATATCAGCCATGTGAAAATGAATAATGGCCGAAAAGGCGGCCATTTTAAATTTGATCAAGTCAATTTTTTTCAAGATGCATCCTCATCTGAAATCTCACATTTCGTTTTACAGTAATGGTCTAGCCATCTAGCACGGTTGACCAAATAACGGCCATGAGAAAGTGAATGATGGCCGATAAGCGGCCATTTTGAATTTTATCGAGTCTAATTTTTTCAAGAAGCATCCTCTCCTGAAATCACACATTTTGTTTTATAGTAATGGTCTAGCCATCTAGCACGGTTTACCAAATAACGGCCATGTGAAAGTGAATAATGGCCGATAAGCGGCCATTTTGAATTTTATAGAGTCGAATTTTTTCAAGATGCATCCTCTCCTGAAATCACACATTTTGTTTTATAGTAATGGTCTAGCCATCTAGCACGGTTTACCAAATAACGGCCATGTGAAAGTGAATAATGGCCGATAAGCGGCCATTTTGAATTTTATCGAGTCAATTTTTTTCAAGATGCATCCTCTCCTGAAATCACACATTTTGTTTTATAGTAATGGTCTAGCCATCTAGCACGGTTTACCAAATAACGGCCATGTGAAAGTGAATAATGGCCGATTGGCGGCCATTTTGAACTTTGACAAAATGAATTTTTTCAAAATACATCCTCTCCTGAAGCCTTACAATTTGTTTTATAGTAATGGTTTAGATATCTTGAGCGGTTTTCATGATATTCCACAATATCAGGCCTGTCGAGGTGAATAATGGCTGATAGGCGGCCATTTTGAATTTTATCAACTTCAAATTTTTCAGGATGCATCCTCTCCTGAAACCTTACAATTTATTTGATATTAATTGTGTAGCTATCTTGAGCGGTTTTCATGATATTCCGCAATATCAGGCCTGTCAAGGTGAATAATGGCCGATAGGCGGCCATTTTTAATTTTATCGACTTGAAATTTTTCAAGATGCATCCTCTCCTGAAACCTCACAATTTGTTTTATAGTAATGGTGTAGCTATCTTGAGCGGTTTTCATGATATTCCGCAAAATCTTTCAGTCGGATTTACCGATGTTATAAATTAGGTCAAAGTGCTGGGTCAACTTCAAGGTCAAGGTCCAAAAACCTGAAAAGGCACAACTAGGGACCTTAGAGAACATGTATGTGCAATATGACTGTCATCGGCCCAGTACTTTTCGAGATCTGCTCCGGAAACGAAGTGCGCGTCAAAACGTCTAAATAGGTCATAGTTCTGAACCAGAAGTAGGTCAAAGTTCAAATACCCCAAAAGGCACAACTAGACCCCCTAGGGGTATTGTGTGTAAAATTTGAAGACAATCGGACAAGTACTTTCAGAGATATGCTCCGGAAACGAATTGTTTACGGACGGCCCAACGGCCCAACGGCCCAACGGCCCAACGGCCCAACGGCCCAACGCCGTCACATCATCATTTTCTCCTCTGCAACCTTGCGTATTAAATTCAGATTAAAAATATTTTAACCCGTCCATTAGCCACCTGGAAGTAACCCACATACCAAAAATTGTTATCCTAGCTTATTTTCTCACAAAGTTATAGGCAAAAGAAGAGGCCAAAAAAAAACGGAGGTAGAATCCATAGCTCCCTTCGCTCACCTACGGTGACGGCGGGAGCTAAAAAGTAAGTTATATCCTGTTTTTGAGTTGTATTGTTATAACTCACCAGGTGGCACAATGTGTAACGTCAGTAAAACCAAATAAACATCGAGATGAACATGTTTTGTTGGCAGAGCAAATCACTGTCATTGGGGATGAAATGAGTGGTTAAACATCAAGATTTGCAAATTTTTAGACTTAAAGTAAACAAATTTGAACAATATTCACCCACTTGAAGTTGTGGGTTGCGGTAGCGAGACACAACTTCAGGTTGGTGAAAAATAAAATTATTTAATTTAACGCTTGCAGTGATAAAGAGGCAATCATTTTTTTATCAAAGACAGCTGTTATGCCCTTTTGTTAACAATGTAAACAATCAGTCATAATATTCAAGTATTGATGACCTGCGCGATATATTGTTCAAAATAAGATTTTTATCCTCTCAGTTCCTCTGGACGCAAAACTAAAAAAATATTAGTACTAGCATGGCGCTGTAATGACATCTCCCTGGTACTAGCCTCACGTGATTTTCAAAGAAATAACATGTTATGCAAATTCTGCTCCCAGATAAATGGAATTGGTACATGCATGAGCAGCCAGAAAAAAAGTTGGCTCAATGTTGAATTGAACTTGGGCCACCGTCTACGTCGTTGGCCCAGCATCTGGGTAAAACGGGATTATAAATCTACTTTATTTTTTAAACAAAAGGTAATGGTACCGTGACTTAAAGTTATAAAGAATATTTGCAAGCATTGTCATGGTTATAATATGTGCTTGTACCATAGCACAGTAATAAAAAGTTCTTCGTAATCTGTTGTACTATGAGTTTATTTTAATATATATTTTTAACATCATCCTTTGCATTAAATCAAATACCATAAAACCCTACTTTCAAGTACACCATTTTAATTTCACATGTCCAGTTACTTGAAAAAAATAAATAAAGGTCCATGCCTGTTTATTGGTGGGACATACCACGGAAAAATCCTCTCGAAAAGATAATTGCGATGACATTGGGGAATCAAGGTAACATGCTTTTATCTCTTAAATTGAAAATATTTATTTATGTAGCAAACGTCGAATAACAGTGTGGCTGATAAGTTTGATTGTGTTTGTCGTAAACGTCTATCGTGAACATACAATGATGAAATGAAATGAATGGGGTTATAGGCCAGCTGTTATGAGCACTAAACTGGGCCAGGAAAATAAATGATTTGGGCTTTAGGCCACTTTTGTGCACATACAGGCTAAATTGGGCCAGGAGAACCTCCTGAGGATGGTGAGATGATACTGCCCTCCAGACACAGGATTCGAAATTCTAACCCTAGAGGTCTGAGGCCGAGCACGCCACCTCTCGGTCAGGGAGGCTGTCCACAACACTGAGTTTTACGAGTGGATGGGGAAGAAACATTTTTGTTTCTTTCAAACCACCGAGACCGGGAAACGAACCCCGAACTCTAGTGTGAAAGGCAGCGGTGCTAACCACTACCCAAGGGCCCCCGCCAGGAGAACATCCTGAGGATGGTGAAATGAATCATGATGAAAACGTCATCAACAAATTCTACATCTCTGATTCTTGGAATGGAAGCTTGTCAATGTGCGAGCATTAATGATAATGTTCAGATAACGATTATTTGTTTGGTCGTCATTATTTGCTATATACACATTGTGAACCAACCCGAATGTGCTGCAATGGCAACACCCCCAGAAGTAGGGTCCGCCGCAATGTAAATGTTAGGGTTCAGTAAAGCAAAACGACCCAACTGCATTTAATTTCAGGTCGGGTTTCATTTTATTTCCTCAATGACAGTGCTACTCGTACAATAACTAACTCGTGCGAAACAACTCTTCCTATTCTGATGTGATAATTTTGACTTGAAGTAAAGCGGTGTAAAAATTACAAAGATGAGTGCCACCTGGTGAACAGCCACGCATAACTATATGTCTGTGAGCTGACAATCAAATGACGGACATAAATCTGTCTACCAGGTTATTTATTAAAAAAGTCATCATTGTAAAATATAATGTGTAAATGAAAAAAAATCATCGACTGTTACAGTGACTAGCACACGCGACCCTTGCTAGAGTTCGATATGAGATTTTCACTTGAACCCTTCAAGCGTTAAACTAAATAATTTTATTTTTCACCCACTTGAAGTTGTGTCTCGCGGTAGGTGAAAATTTCTCATGCTTGTTTAATTTGAGACCAAACATTTGCAAATCTTGAAATCATCATAAATGTCTTAGTTAGCTCTTTCTGATTCATTTGAATACCTATGTTATGGGTCTACGGCCAATATAAATATGTTGATTCTTACAGCGCGGGGGTCGATTTTAGTCGTCAGAATCTGACGTCTGTAGACGTCAGATTCTGACGACTAAAGTCGATCCCCGCGCTGTAAGGGTTAAGGGTTAACCCTCGAATGGCCTCGATATGGCCTAAACCAGTTTCATCAGAGACTATAACGTTCATCATGTTCAGGAGCTTGCATCATATCTTTTCACCATAATCAGAAATGCATAAGAAATATTTATACAGCCATTTCTGGTCATATACATATATATGGCACGTCGAGTTGATCTTTTACAACAGGTAATCTTTGGACGAGGTACGTTGAGATTAACTCTTAAAGTGCTGAATTAATTTTGCATAAATCATGGAGACCAAAGGGTTTTAATCAACTCGAAATCATCATAAATGTCTTAGTCAGCTCTTTCTGATTCATTTGAATACCTATGGTATGGGTTTACGACCATTAGAAATATTTTTTACTCTTACAGTGCGGGGATAGATTTTAGTCGTGAGAATCTGACGTCTGTAGACGTCAGATTCTGACGACTAAAGTCTATCCCCGCACTGTAACAGTTAAGAGTAAAGATCCACTGTTTTCTAACAGGAGCGGATGGCGCTGAGTGTGGGGTAAAATTAAATGAAACGAATGGGGTTTTATGCCATCTTTGTGCACATGTAGGCTAAACTGGGCCAAGAGAACCTCCCGAGGATGGTGAGATGAATGAGATGACACTGCAATACAGACACAGGATTCGCAATTCGAGCCCTGGTGGTCTGAGGCCGAGCACACTACCTCTCGGTCATGGCAGCTTTAACCACTGCACCAGGGCCCCCGCCCTGCCGAGTGTGGGGTGGGCCTTCATGAGTTTGGAGTACTACTTCATGGAAATTTGTATGCGAGTCACAATTACACAAGAATAGGTGAGCATGTCACATTCTACTTCAGAACGGAACCAGATATGTAGAATGTGACTCGATATGTGTAACCAGGAATAAAGTATGTTCTTAACCATGTTAACTGCATAAGCAAAGTGGAGCGTTTCACAACAACACAAAGCTGTACTCTGTAAATAGTTTGAAGAAAAGTTGATGACGCACAAAAAAGTAATATCTCCCCTGTATGCCCAATATTGAGTGAACATTATGTAAAATGGATTTCAAAGACCAAAAATATGGCGCTAGCATTGATATCAAAATCAGATCAATCACTTTATCTATCACCTGATCACGTGAAATTATTTATTTACCATGACAATTTATTTGTCGTAGTAATATCACTTTTGACTAACTACAAATAAATATTTCCAGAGAAGTTGATTGCAAAATGTTTTGTGTAATCTATATCATATTACACAGTTACACGGGATAGCTCTGGATTTCATATTTGATGTCAACAATTATTTCTGGCAGAGTGATCATGAGTAAATGTTTTGACAAACCTGGCTCAATGAGATCAGGATGAGCGAAGTACTTTCCATAGCGGCACACAATATCTGTCATTCTTTTCTCCTCATTAAATTATACAGTGAATTCCACTTGGAGTCTAGTATTACGTCAACATAGTCCTAATTTAGTAATCCATGAAGTCCTTTATATGTATGCACAACAGTGAAAACAGATTGAAGTGATATGACCACATCATTAATGTATAGTGATTGAAAGATCGACAAATATTAGTTCGTGTCCATTCTGGATTTTTTCACATGAGAATTATGCACACGTGTTGTAAACGGGGCTGAAGTAAATATATCATGCATAGCACCATGAAGAGCACACAATGTGTTGGTGCTAGCCACGGTAAATGATCTATTTGCAGCACAGCACCAGCAGGTATGGTAGGTATTGTCAGGAGGTGACAGTGAATATTAGTTCTGCGATAATGGATCTACACAACAGACGTCATGAAGAACATAGAACTTTTTATGTCCCTCGGTCTGTCACACATAGAACTGCATAATGTAATCCGTAAGAAAAGTTTTGTTCACTATATCCAGGCCCAGGGATATATCCGTGCATACACTAACCGAACAATAACAACGAAACTCTCGAAAGCATATCCAATAAATGCATTATTTTAAACAGATAAATAATAACTTTGTCACATTATCAGAGAGCGTTGTACGCCGACTTAGGTATCGCCCAAATTGATTTGATTATTCCCTGCACTTCACAGGCAAAATGTAATGGATAACAGTTATTTGGCAGAGTACCAGGTAAACAAAACCTTCCCATGGGCTATCAGAGCAGTGACCAAGCCACGCTTCTAGCGTTACAAGTCTCCCAATTTCCCACACCTCAAGCAAAATGTACAACCACAGCTCATTATAGACATATATATACACAACTTTATACTGCAGTGTGAAGTCAAACAGCAGTAACTGCTTACTTTTCAAGTAAGCAGTTACTGCTGTTTGTCTTTGTATTGTATAGGTATGTCCTTATGAGGTACAGATATCAGCTTGACCAATAGTGGACATCAGATCATAAACTGACCATTAGAACAAGCTAGTAGTCATATCAGTAGTATGTTAAAGTGGCATCACCTACATTGTGTACACAAGTCCAGAAACACGACACATGTCACCAGCGTTTGCTCAATGCTGGGTCAGCGTTATCGACATTGGGCCATCATTGAGCCGACGTCTCTTGTAGCCGGGAACGTGAGCTCCCGCAGTGACAATAAGCCGTGTTATCTATTACTGGCCAGGAACATGAGGGAATCTCACTGTATGCTATCTCTTTGTAAATATTTATAAGTGGATTTTGTCTCATCTCTGGTAGTGGACACTTTATTAGTACTTATCAACGTGGAATGCAAACTGCACATCAAACATTTAATAAGATTAATTACAGCGACGGGAGGTGTATATTCATGCATTCGATCTGTTTTTTCTTGCAGATTGCATTATTCAGAATATCAAATAACATCAAAGCGGAATATCCATCGTGATGCTCTAACTATATACATCTTTTTTGTGATATTTACAATTTCAGAGGACGGATTTTACTTACACTGTAGTGTTTATTAGTGACTTATAAAATCAAAAGTTTGTTTCTCACTTGACATCGAATCAGCAGCCTGTTTAGATACCTCATAATTATTCACAGGGGTCAGTTTTTTAAGAGTCTCACCTTAGTATCATAAATGTATTGCATTTTAGCATTGCATTATCTTTTAACGAGAGATTGCGATGTACAAATGACCACAAATAAAAAGAGTCTGCGTTTAGACTTGATTCCGTTATGAGTCTGAGGAGGGTGCGTATATTTGAGCTTGCACGGGTTTGTGATCCAATATTTCAATTCACTTGCATTTTATTTGTGTTATTTCGATGCTGTGAACTTCATAGGAAGAACGACAACATTCGCTTGTGTTCTCATCATGCACAAATATATTACATACAAATATTAACCTTTGTCCTGCTATAGTTTGTGATAAATGCTTTATTAATCAAATCATTCAATATGGAAGATAGACCACCAATTTCTCATAAATATACCAATTTATCGATATTTGACGCTGGATACTACGCTGGCAAATTCAGCTTCAAATGAACAAAATAGAAGCAAACAATTCAACGAGACAAGGTCATAACGTCTGGCATTTATATCACGATGGTCCTCATTCCAAAAATAATATTTCAAAGCATCTCACTATCTTGTTGCTTATGGTATTTTTATGTGAATCGTCAATTTAGTGCTGCATTTAGCACGACACACATAAATCACCGTAGGAGCATAGCAAACAGCTTTGAAGTCGTTAGCTGGCAAATGGTCAAGGTTATAGAGCCACTCGCACGTGTATGAGGCACACGCGGTGGTCCTTAAAAATATCACCTTTGTTTGAACAAAAAACAGATTTGTGGTCCTGGGCCTTGCGGCACTGCTTTGAACATCTGTCCGGTACGCATCCACGATGACATACTGTATCACTTGACCAGTACTAGTCTCCTAAAGAGAATATTCCCCTTTCTTTCAACAAGTTAAACTGGCCATGAGTGTAAAAATAAAATTGTATAAATTATTTACATTACTTTTCGGAGTTTCTAGGAGGAATGTTGATAATCATTGATAGGAAAATTTAATGTATGATACTTTATTCTGTAACTAAAACTACCCACGTGTCACTGCACATACTGCTCTTTTTGCCAAACGTTTTACATCAACTTGAGTAATATGTCTAGTTTTGTACAGTTGCTATCGAAGAATTGTCAATCTGACAAATTCACTGATTGAGTTTGTATCTGCCTATTTAACGGAACAGCGAAATATAATCTGTTCTGATAAAACAGAAACCTAGTAATTGTTGGTAATTATGTACCACACATTTGATATATTATATGCTACTACAACAGGGAACTTAGATGTGGAAGACACCTGGTGATTGCAGTTAATAATGGCAACATGATAGACTTAGCTGCCACGTGGTGATTCAAAACAGTACAGGGTAGAGATGTATTAAATGTATTAAAATAATAAAATTAATCCTAATTCGAATATAGATTGTAAATCAACAATCAAGATGCCTTGCAAAAATTGTTCACATGATTGTAGGTGAATATAAACAAAGGGCGGTCTACAAACACTATAATGTAGTTGGCAATAGTCCTGTCAGTGTTCTTGAATTTCACTGGTGCGATTTATCATGTTAATTAGCAAACACAACGGGGTTTTCTATGGCCGTGCATACGCCGATTTGGATAACAGAATATGTCATATTGTCACCGTGTTTCATGCTCGACTTGATCGCACTGTGGCTCTTTTATGTTCGCCAAAACATTCTTTTCTAGATATAATGATGAATTTTATGGTCGAAATTATTTTATTGTTTTTGATATTTCTGCGACATATCCCTTTGATAATATCTGTGTGGCGTCTCCCACATGTAAATGATCGTAAATGAAAGCTTTCATGTAAGCCCTATTAGGCATTCGTACTGGTGAGTGAGCGTCCAGTCAATTCTTATAAAATGAGTACATGGTGTCATCTGATTTATTAGTTCATCTTTATTTTATTTTCAGCGATTATATCACCAGAGACCACTCGACATAATCAAGAAAACACATTTTACACATAAAAAAAAACAATAATTTACTGGAACTCCTGCCGAGCGCATATTATGTAGGCCAAATGTTGTTCAGTGATAATAAAACGTCCTACAATTCCACTGTAGAAAAGCATGCGGTTCCACAAACCTTGTTAATCTGTGTGGTAATCAAAACTGCTATCCGAAAACAAATGTTTGAGAATTAAACAAAGTATTTACATAATGGATGAAACCTTTCAAGATATAGTACTCACATTGAGTGACAGCGTGGAAAGCTAAAATTGCACTGTTGATCTACATTATGAAATACTCCTAGGCTACGAAAAAGCAAGGGCGGGAAGCCGGGTTGAGAAAAATCCAGTTCTTGGCCTCTCTTTTCATCAGTGTGAGCAAGGAATATATATATCCCTTGGTGTGAGATGACAGTATAGTTTCACACCACTAGTATAGTTTCACACCACTCGCCAGGTTGTGTCACTGGTATAGTCAACGGAGTAGACAACCCTTTCAGACATCTGTCATTGTTTTTTGTCGACCACTCATACCAATACGATAGACAATGTTAATCAATGATGAAAACAATTAGCGTAGTGTTTTTTCCGACGATTTGAGGTGGAATTGACATGAATAAATTATAGCTGTATCTAGCCATCATGGGCCAAAACCAATCTGTTAGTGAGTGTTATAACACATTAAACAGGCCTTTGGATGAGGAGGGTTGATGGTGACGCCACAGGTCCCATGTCATTGAGGAGTGGCAGAAAACACTTATAGCTGAAGGGTAGGTCGTTTTTCTCCTGTTATAGACACTTGATGATGGCTACCTGCCAGATCTGATACAACAGTGTACAAATGCGTAAAATAGCAGCTGCTCCCTGCTGATAAATAGAGCTTTCATCTTCACTCATGAGACAACATCAAATTACACACGTGGTGACTTTTATGATGAATTATATATGACTTGTTACGGCAAGAGATCATAGCAACGGATACTATACGAATACCGATAGCTATGTCAGTTATCTCACTACCGTGATGTTATATAATACACGTGAATGAAAAGCCTGCCACTAAACCCACAATCATGAGTATGCATCCATGTAAAAAATTGACGGTAGATGTGACAGGTACTACCAAAGATACTAGAACAGATCCTTGGTGCTACCCCCCATTTTCAAATTCAGAAGATATCGCCCGAGGCATACAGTGCCTTGTATCATACAAACTACATGTATACTAAAGCTATGGTATTGCCACTCCACAAAGTAGAACCACTAGCATCCATTCCTTTGATCCGCATACTAGTATTGCCCACAGAGTGCAAAATACTCAATGATTAAACTTTAGGAAATGTACAATAGTAATTTGACTATAGGTGAATGTCATAGCTGAATGAAAAAGAATGTCACAACAAAAGTTTTGTGATTGAGAACTACATAATATCTATAGTTTAAGAATTAGCATATTCTATCAAGTTATTTTATCTTAAAATAAATTGATGGATATTTGATGGATGATAAATGTTTGGGATATAATGCATTCAGCGTCCTTTGTTTGAGTTGCTAAGATGCACGATATATCCCCATTATACACGTTATACACCAGTGTGAACAGTGGTAATAAAACAATAAAGTTCACTTATATGGCATAACGAGGATTCAGTCTCACACTATCACAGCCGTGTAGTAATTACTTGTATTGAAAGCAGAAGCTCACACAGATCTGATCAATTACAAAAGGTGACAATCTGAAATATTATATTTCTGATCAAGACCAGATAACACCTTCAACGACAATAAATTAGACTGAGTTACAGATAGGTTTTTAATAATCACCGCAGTGATATTATTTCCAGAATCACCATACCGAGGTAATATTCCAACAACGAGTAAGGCAAGAATTCTAAATTATGATTTATGCCATTAAGATGATAAAAACACAAAAATCAAACAACAGTTATCTGGGTGATTCTAGGTCAATTGAACTTACGGGTCGTGGTCGAAGACAACTTCGAGCGTGTTTTATTATTATAATATTCCGTTTTTTTGTCATGTATACAACTCTCTGATGAGATTAACTATGACCTTGCAACATTTGTGCGCCTGATTTAGCCTACATAATTATAAATCCGTAAGTAAGACAGAAATGAATATGTGTGTTTGCCTCTATTATTGTCATTAATGATCATCTATTTAGACTTCCTTTGTGATCACATACTTCACCTGCAATAATCAATGAACATGACTAGTTCAATTTATAACCGTCATCTCGAATTATGTAATTTTGATACTAATTGATTTATCTTAAATGTGTATACTTAAACTATAATACTGTCACAACTTTGTTGGCAATGACTAAGCAGACTAATGGATTGGTGTTTTTGTATGCACACATGGATTAATATGGTTCTGAAGAGGATTTATCCTCTAAACGATAATGTCCCACAACAGGGAAGGTTACGTTTTTGTCACCTTCTATTAGCCTGCAGTGTGTGCCCATTGACGTTCAGTCAGCCAGCGTGCGATCCAGTGGAATGCGTACAATAATGGCATCGCTATTCACTCTCCAAATAGTGTCTTCGTACAAATGAACAAATCAATAACGCTTTATATCATATTTACGCAGCGCCTATTGGGTGAACGAGGCCTGGGGACATTCTTTGTACAATTACAACAGCAGAACAAATAAGCCACAATGGGCTATCTGCTGATAATAATGACACATGTGTGTCTTCACTTACTAGATGAGTGCTTTAGATCCTGCTGGATTGTGGCCTGGTATTCTCTACATCTACACTTTATGGGGAGGTCTCTGTTTGAGAAAATCATATCAGTTTTCAAAGACGATTCATGTTTTTAGTGTGTAAAATTGATGAAATTTTAAACTGAACTACGTGTATAACAAAACATAAGACATGTTAGTTCACTTTCGATATCAAGGAAACTGTGTAATACGGATTCCTTGATATACTAGTATTGTACGAGTAGTTTGCACCAAATTCAAGAAACTGTTGCGGGGCGAGGTAGCGAGACACAATTTCAAGTGGGTCAAATTTTAAAATCAAATTTTGCGCTTAATGTATAATTCACTTTTCAAAAGGTCATAAGGACAGTAAACATGGTAAAGCTGTTACAAAATAAGCATGCTAACAACTGATTTCTGTGCATTTGAAGTCATCCAAATTGAATGTCTTCTTTCTTTTCTAGCACAGTCTAGATAGTAATTTGACAGTATACCAGAACTTATTAGAACGCGGGGGGTATCCCCCTGGTTGCGCTGCTAGGGGTCCCATCCTCATAATGGATCACACCAGGATTCACTCCGGGATTCTCAGTGACTGACAGGATGGTTATGTCACACACTGTCAATACGTCTCCCAACACAGCCCAACAAACACATAATATTCGTATAACGTTTGTACAATGTTGGACCAACGTCGAAGACGTTGGGCCGGCGTTGTACAAATGTTATACAAATGTTTTAGGTTTGCTGGGAACTTGCTGCGCAGGTTTCCAGCTATACGAGTTTATTTTCAGGGCATGGCGCAAGATCAATAGAGGGGCACTGTTCGTCAAATAAATGGTTTTGCAGGGGCAACAGAGGAACACGCTTTTAGTGCTGTATTTCATAAAAAAAGAGATAGGGGCCTAATTTATTAATGGTACCAGTAATATCAAAGTTAATACGACATTACAGAGTTACCATTTTCAGTGTCTCATCAACGGCATATTTGTGAAAAAACCATTACTTGTAGATCTAAGTCCACTCATCTTGGTGTCAGCAAGAACTTTCTGTATCAGCATATATCGCTACTGGGCTGCTATCATGGTTATGTAGTTTGAACCGCTCTTTATGAGAGTTATGTTATGTAAAGGATTATGCCAATGAATAAGCTGTTCAGCTGAAACCCTTAACCCTTAAAACGCTGAAATATTTGTTGCATAACCCATGGAGATCAACATGATCAAAGGTTTTGTCAATTTTAAATCACAAGAAATGTCTTAGTTAGCTCTTTCCGCTTCATTCGAATATCTATGTTATGGCTCTACTGGGGGCCAATATGAATATTTTAATTACAGTGCGGGGATCGACTTTAGACGTCAGCATCTGACGTCTGCAGACGTCGACTGCAGACGTCAGATGATGACGTCTAAAGTCGATCTCCGCACTGTAAGGGTTAAACATTTCCAATGAAGCCCTTCACCTGAAGCCCCTTCACCTTATTAATAATTGGACAAGTTTAACATTGTTTTCGTACCGCGTTCAAATGAACATCCTCTGCTGCCACATTTCACATGCGGACATACTAAGTTTTCTTATGCATGTCACTATAATAAATGAGTACTTACTTACTTATTGGATATAGGGTGCATGCACTATCCTGCCGTTTTTTGTGATAGTTTAAAGAATAGGCTTTGCGGTGTCACCATAGGAAATATTAAATATATAAGCATATACAATATATAGGTATGATACTGGCACCTAAAGGGTTACAAGTTGTGTCTCATTACCGCGACCCACAACCTCAAGCGGCACTTTTCACGCCACTTCACAAGATTAGTGGACGATAATCTACTCAAACTAATTCCGGCAAACACGAGACGTTCACCAGGTGCTGGTCTGATGCACAGTGTGAGCTGGGATTGAGCTTGCAGGGTGTGTAAAAAAAATTCAGGGCGGGTAACAGGGTGTGTAGCAACCCCTTTACTATAGGCAGGAGATTTTTGCCAGGGTGTGGTAGTAAATACTAGGGCGTGTTGTAATTGCCCTGCTAGCTTACATGCCCTGCTAGCTAACACAGTGGTCTGATGTTAGGCCAGCGTCGCAGACGGTGGACCAACATTATACCAACACCGGGTTAACGTCTCGTGTCTGGCAGGATAGCCATCATACATCCGAGAAGTATGCATGTCGGAAGTCAACGCGCTCAAATAATCAGAACTGGGCATATCAAACAGTGCGGTGAGGAAAGTGGTCGTATTAATAACAGATTAGCAGAATCGTATAGTGGTATGTCTAAATGTTTACATCTACAATACAAACAAGGGACGAGTAATTTGACGCGAAACAAAAACAAGCAGACGAATTACTGGCATTGATTGCCTGAGACCAGTATAAACGGCGAGCATGATATCCCATCATGACACTGAATTACGGCCATACATCTATATAACCTGATAACAGAGGCTGATATTCTTAACCCGATTATCATACAATCCAAAGCTCTAATCGCGCACATATTGTCGTTATTTTTTGAATTGATATTTAGATTACTGACAATAATTTACTCTGATCAAATTAGTGTGACAATGTACAACATATTCGTGTAGCACAGAGCCTCAACTCGTGACAAGAGCTAGAATAATAAAGCCTTTCTCCATATGTTATAAAATCAATCAAAATTACCGAAAACACATAATAAAATCATTACTACGTTAGTTTACATAACCTTATGATGAATAGTTACGTTAATATTTTCTATCATACAACTTAAGTTGTTAAAGATCAACAAGAATAGTTTGTTATACATGTATAAAGTACAAGATCACACTCGACAATAGCCCGCCGCCATTATTGAACTTGAAGTCATTATTGCGGCCACAAGGTCAAATTATTGACGTAAAATGCGAAAAATGACAATTAATCGGCCATTTTGAATTTTTTTTCAGCCGTTATTGAACTTGTCTAAGAACTACTTATTAGTAACATGCATAACAAATTTGAAGAGGATACGTGAAAAACTTTTTAAGTTATCGCACCCACAAGGTCAAATTATTGACGTAAAATGCGAAAAATCGTAATAAGTCGGCCATTTTGAAATTTTTTTCAGCCGTTATTGAACTTGTCCAAGAACTACTTATTAGTAACATGCATAACAAATTTGAAGAGGATACGTGGAAAACTTTTCAAGTTATCGCACCCACAAGGTCAAATTATTGACGTAAAAGGCGAAAAATCGTAATAAGTCGGCCATTTTGAAAAAAAATTTCGGCCATTATTGAACTTATCTGAGAACTGGTCATTAGTAACATGCATAACAAATTTGGGAAGGATACATGAGTTATCGCGCCCACAAGTGAATATTAACGCCGACGCCGACGACGCCGAACTTCAATTGCTATAGCCCACCTTATTTAATTAAAATTAAAAGGCGGGCTAAAAACGAAGGAAATTGTAGTGACATTATTATATAGATCTCGATGATATACTGAGTCAAAGAAAAATAACCATACATTTTCGATATCAATACATTTTTTTCTTTGGCAGAGCCATTAATAATCGTATACCACATGCAGTGCCACTGGCAGCCAGTGGATAGATTTACTGGCATGATGGTGACATTTATATATATGTGCATGACGTACGGTCTGGTGGGGTGGATCAAGGTCATACGCTCCATGTCTGGATTTTGTTTGTTCCGTGTTGTTGATATCGCCACGCATTACCATCACAACGGCACACATGTAAATATAAAGCAATAATATACTTCAGTCAGTGACTTTAATGTTTATAGCACTTCTACGGTTAATTTGGGTGAGCCGTACCAGCAGACAGCAGGTATTGATCCAATGTTGTTTTAATGTTGGGCCAGCGTCGCAGACGATGGACCAGCATCAAATCAACATCAGGTCAACGTCTCTTATTAACGCATCCCCTAGTTTGCAGCGAGAACTTTATATTATCAAGGAATATATGTCTTATATATTCCTTAATATTATAAAGTTCTTTCGAGAAGTATCAACAACTTTATATAGTTCTTGGGAAGTATAAATATTCACCAATCACGTTTATTGCAGGCTCCCGCTGTCATGGTAGTGCTTCGCGCTTTTTCCGCAAGACTGGCAGTGATATTGGCTGGAGCTCGGTGTGCAAATGATACCCTGATTGAAGATTGTTTCAACGTAGGGCCGACGTCGCACACATTAGCCCAGTATTGAAACAACATTGTTTTTTCGTCGTGTTTAGTGGTTTTGATGACTGCCTGGGGATATGACCGCGTGGGTGAGGTATCATGGGCATGGACAAGGCGAGTGAACCGTGGACAAGCTGTGTGAACCGCGGGGTGGATGCCAAACAACCACCAAACTCATGTCTCCCCCAGCTACGGATCACCGTATAGATACTGTACTGTCATATCTCTGTAAACGATCATCAGCCACTAACATGGTAGTCCAGCCGAATTATGGGATAATGTTGGCTATATCCCAAGACGATGGCCCAGTATGAGGTCAGGTTCAGAGTAAATATAAACGAAAAAATATAGCATTCAATATGGCCTAATGCAATGATAAATATGTCAATATGCAATATGAAATGACATTGCTGGTTCAAGATTAACCCTTAAAGCCCTCACGATGCAATAAAGCATCATTTTACATCCCAGAAAAGAGACCTAATTTTCTACAACCAAGGGTTTTAGAAAGAAAATTTCCATGGAATTGGTTTACCAATAAAAAGCTATTTTCTTTAATTTTTAAACCACTTCAATTCATCTTCATCCACTACAAGTCGAGAATTGCGACAGCAATTCGCGGCTTGCAGTGGATGAAGATGACAATTTATTTATTTATTTATTCAAATATATTTATACAGGGTAAAAACATTATTAGCCTTTGGCTATTTTGCATATGTGTCCTGTTTTATGACAAGCATTTGCATAAAAAGTGAAAACACATATTTAAACAATAATAATCATATGTAGAATAGTTACATTAACTAAAATAGAAGGTACATTAGACATTTTAGATCATAATCCGATGATATATGCATTTGCGTTAATTGAATAGGTTTACAAATGTATATGTATGTATATTTATAGCAAAGTGAAAAGAAAAGAAAACACAAATGTCTCCGCACTAAAACTCCAACAAAAACCTACAAAAAATTGGAGAAAGCGATAAGACATGTACAGCCATATCATTATTGGCAAACTCAGGCTTGAAAGGGTTAAAACAACATTGGGAGAACGCCTTCCCACATATTACAGATACCGTGGTGTTTCATTTTTAATAAACAAATACCATTATCAATCACATAAGCATATAAAAGAGAAAATATATCGTTCTTTTGTAGGTATGGCGCATTTGAACTCCAATGGTAAAGCGGGTCACTGTGGAGAGGTAAGAGAACTACCTGACTGACGTTGACTTCACTAATTTTCGTGAAGCTAGAAACGCCTGGGCATTCCTAAGTTATTGGAGGAGCATTCCATAGAGTGGGTCCGACTAAGGAGAATGCCATTGACCCTGCTCTGTTGTTTTACACGAGGAAGGCACACTTTATGCTGGCTGTTATTAATTTGGTTTTGTCTATGGTAAAAGCAATATATTCCTCCATCGGTAATATGTAACTTTAAACCATGTATTCCTCTACACTTTGAGATATGAATTACTGCCGCTATACTCACCTCGATGTGCAACAATGTGACCCGATTTGATCAAATTCGCAAGTATAAAATATCAAATCAAAGTACTGTGACTTGTGATGGAGTATAGCATTTTATATTCACTGAATCTCAGTCAATTTCAAACTATGCCATGTAGTTATGAGTGCGATAAGGACAGAGAGCACGTGACGTTATTGTTTGTTGGGTAGATTCAAGAGCTTGGGAACTCACGGGCAAAATTATTAGTACAATTTTAAACTATATATTCTGACCACATAACAAAAGACCATGGTTGTTAATTAAACAAAACAACAATCAGATATAGGGAATTGTTTTCACAATAAACTAGTCCCAACCATATATCAGTGTGGGTCTATATATACGGGGTCAGATCGATAAAGACAAGTTGTATACTGTGCATTCAAACAATAAGGCATAGCTCCGCATATACTGATTGATGCTACTATAATACTGTTGTCCTCACATGAACTCATAACAAACGTGTAATTTACCACGGCTTAGTAAAATACATTATAAACCACTATGCATTTTTAGAGGAGTAGCCAATCGTAAAATTCAATGTACCGATAGATCATACGTTCTAATGTAAGTGTAGGAGTGTATCCAAATTCTGTGAAACGCAGTGACGTCACTCGGTGAATACAAGGTTATATAACACCCCCTCCCCCATACTTCATTCTGTGAAACGCAGTGACGTCACTCGGCGAAAACAAGGTTATATAACACCCCCTCCCCCATACTTCATTCTGTGAAATGCAGTGACGTCACTCGGTGAATACAAGGTTATATAACACCCCCTCCCCCATACTTCATTCTGTGAAACGCAGTGACGTCACTCGGCGAAAACAAGGTTATATAACACCCCCTCCCCCATACTTCATTCTGTGAAACGCAGTGACATCACTCGGCGAAAACAAGGTTATATAACACCCCCTCCCCCATACTTCATTCTGTGAAACGCAGTGACGTCACTCGGTGAATACAAGGTTATATAACACCCCCTCCCCCATACTTCATTCTGTGAAATGCAGTGACGTCACTCGGCGAAAACAAGGTTATATAACACCCCCTCCCCCATACTTCATTCTGTGAAACGCAGTGACGTCACTCGGTGAATACAAGGTTATATAACACCCCCTCCCCCATACTTCACTTTGTGAAACGCAGTGACGTCACTCGGTGAATACAAGGTTATATAACACCCCCTCCCCCATACTTCATTCTGTGAAATGCAGTGACGTCACTCGGTGAATACAAGGTTATATAACACCCCCTCCCCCATACTTCATTCTGTGAAATGCAGTGACGTCACTCGGTGAATACAAGGTTATATAACACCCCCTCCCCCATACTTCATTCTGTGAAATGCAGTGACGTCACTCGGTGAATACAAGGTTATATAACACCCCCTCCCCCATACTTCATTCTGTGAAATGCAGTGACGTCACTCGGCGAAAACAAGGTTATATAAGAATCCTCCCCCATACTTCATTGTATTAGCCAGCTCGGTGAAAACAAAGAAGGTCGAGATCATTGAGTTTCACAGAATAAGCAAACCATTTTATAGTATAGGCTTTAAGCTGTGTCTCCATATGAGAGTGACGCGATGCGTAGCGCAATGCGTGGCGTGATGCGTGATAAATTTAGGAATCGCTTCTGTATTGTTTTAGTTGTCGTGTCTCATCATGTAGCGATCGGTGCGACACACCTAATTATAGTGACGTCAGGGTCGAGAAATCCCCATTGCGAACACGTGCTTTGCCGTACAGGTTCCACGAAGTACTTTTCTGAAAATTGTTCTCTTGTCTTTCGAAAAAATGAATGAAATTTGTCCTCGTTTAGTGAGAGTTCCCGCACCAGGTGATGGTATAATCGATAGGTGGTTCTTTTTGTTAGCAAATCGTGTACCTACCACCTGTGTCTGCGTTTTCTCTTTCGTTTTGTCAGACAGTCAGAGCAAGGCACATTTCATCCACTTCTTCTTCTTCTTAAGGCTTTCGTCTACAGGCCTTGGGGGTATATATCACATAGTAACTAGGTCACTTGTGTACAATCGGTGAAGTCCCTGGGACAACGCAGCGCACTAAAATTTATCACGCGCATATGGAGACACTCACCACGCAAACCCATCACGCTACGCATTGCGCCACGCATCACGCCACGCGCATATGGAGACACGGCTTTATGGTTACATTAGTTCAGTCTTGCATATGAAAACTTGAATATATTGTCATCTAGAAGACATAAATTTGTATTATTTTGCAGTAGTAGCGTTTGTTTACAGCACATGCCCACACTGTTAGGGAATGAGAAAAATAAGCTAGAACTGTAAAACTTTAGCTGCAAACAATATTATGATCAAATGCCACACGATATGTCCACCCTCTGTCAACACTAAATGATATCCGGGTCCATAAATAGAAGTCACCTTTCTCTGCGTAAGTTTTGTTTGTGCAAGATTACGTACTGCTGAATTCCACCAGAGATTGTTCACCACCCTCAATGCCTGATATGAGTTACAAATTCAATCCCGCTGCTGTCCGATGATGAGTCGACGTCCGATCATCGGACAGCGACAGAATTTGGATCATAATACAGCTCTATCGATTACTACACTATTAGAGCGTAATACGCTTATGGAATACATTTTTATGCCCGATGTATGAGATATTTAAACATTGAACAGCAAAAAAAAAGATTTACTCAATTAATATATGTAGATAATGTAAAATCAGTTCGCCGTGTCACTAGGATAATGTCCAAAAGACATACACTATGATGTTCAATTTCGTCTTGCCCATTCACAAATAGTAAAAATTTCGCGTTGTATATATTCATAACACGAAAAAGCGTCAATTTTACTTTCTATATGCATGATAGGATGTGTATTTGACACCTCAAGGTCATATTTACATAAATATAAGGAGAACCGGTCAGATGGTGATCGCGAGCTAGATGTTTATCTGGATAATATACGTAGAACTACAAAGACAGCAGGAGCAGCAAAACTTAATTAAGTCAGGTAAAAAGTATCAGCTTGATCACCGAGAATACGGCACTGTATACAAAGTGAAATACGCATGGACAGCGAAATCTAGACCACGATAATTTGTCAAAGCAACAAATCCGTGAAAACATCATACAGAATATATTAACTTATATTTAATGTGATACATGGATATACCTGGTTACATAATTTATATTTTTAAATCGTTCTAATAAGTTGGAAAATTAATGTCATCATGATTTACTACTTATTTTCATAAAATTTATTAATAAAACTTATTTTTGGTAACTATATATTTATTGATGACAAATAAATTCAATATTGCGTTTCTTCAGCGGGTAAAGGGTTGAAAACCATTATATACTTCATTGGAGCTTGAAGTGTTAAAGAGGGAGTGAAGTAGATTGGTATGACCAACAGCTGATAACATTATAATGGCTTCAATGGCAATCGTTGTGTGGCTAAGAATAGATATAATTGCCTGGGAGCAGCTACCAAATGAGTTCAGGTCTCACAAAAACACTGGTTTGCAGCAAAAATACAACAAGCACTGTTTAACAGACCGTCTGACCTGTTTCTATCAAACGATCCAAACACACCAGTTTTTTCGTAAATAGACTAATCACGTGGTATCTTAGTAGTGATGGAGAGAGAAAAAATTAAATACTGTAGATCTTGTAATATGCGCTACCTATCATCTATCAAATGGTTAACTCGCGAATTCTAGACTTCGTGTAAAGTCCCAAAATCGCAAATTCGCGAAAATCTAGACACGCCAAAATTACCAGATCTACAGTATCTGGAAGTGGTAGACAATGCTGAAAATCAATATAAAATTATGGTATTTTAATTTCAGGAACACCATACACACATTTCTAAAAAATATAAAATAAAGAAGTAAAAACTAATGTTTTTTTCCTGATAAAGTTCACACATAAAATATTGGCAGATCTCCACATATCACATTAGTTTTGTCAGTTTGTCGACACTGCAGGTAATCTGAGCAGTGCGTCTGCCCTACTACAAGGATCTGGCGCGGGCGGGGGGGTCTATAACAGGACCCGCCCAGCTGGCATCCTGCTCAGTCTGAGGCAGAGACTCTTAAAACGCTAGCCGTGCTATAAACAGTCGTCGATGAACACGTAGGCCCTATAACAATTCCAACATTAGATTTAGGGGTGTGTCTCAAACAGATTTATTTATAAATACTTGGGAGTCAAATATGACAGATTTAAGTACTTTCTTTATCGAAATTTCTTCTTAAGGTTGTGGATCGCCACCGCGATCCACAACCTTAAGAAGAGATTTTGATGCGGCAATTTAGCGATTACAGGGACAGCTCGCCTGTTCCGGTCAACAACAGAAAAAAAGTGAGGACTGAAAGGCCATCAGGGTGTGGCCATCCCCGTCCCAAGCAAACACGAGACATTTAACTACTGTTGGCTTAATATCGGGTCAGCGTCGTAGACGGTGGACCCACATTAAGCCAACATTGGTTAAATGTCTCGTAATTTTTGGGGGCTGCTGCCTGCTGCTATCGGCATGTGGATGACATCACATGGGGAGCTGTGATGCCACCCTGTGATGCCACCCTGCATAATATGCATATCACAGAAACAGAAAAACATCTGCATGACCTTTGACATTTAAAAAAAGAATCAGATTGAAGGATAATGGTAAATCTTTAAAAAACTCCGCTAGTAATTCAAACCTTTGAGGACAGAGATCAGAGGCGCGACAATCCATAACCCTTGTCCTGGCAGGGCATGATATACGTTTTCAAGAAATTAAGTTCAAACCAGATAAAATCATACAGAAACTTTTGTGGTAGAAGTTCGGTTAATCATTCCATGTCTATGAAGCTGGAAATTGGGTTGGCAACTCCAGCTTCAAATGAATGAAAAATACTCAGTAAAAATTCAGCCGGACCAAAAATATCTGAAGCATTGAACTAAGATATACCTGATCAATAAAAAAGCGCTCACACAAAAAAACATCAGTTTCACAACGATGTAATGTACCTGCTAACTGTTTGATGGTGTCCACAAACTTTTCCGCGGCCTCTGCCTCTTGTTCACGTCGTTTGTCAACTTGTCCGCTCTCCATTGTCACAGATTTAATGATCCAGATCGGATTCCAGTGTTAAATAAACACAGATGATGCCTAGTGTCAGCGCAGCCTGTCAGTCATCTCAAGTTCTGGCAGATTATCTCACAGTATGTCAGTACACCCTCGTCTACCTGGCTGCTCAGTGTCTCCTGTAGATACTCATCTCCGCTTATTATATGGTATCCCGGCCGGGGTCCCGCCCAGATGCGGACTGACCCGTTTCCATGTTTACGTGTATACACTTGTGTGTATTATGGACAGGTCTACGCGTTCGCACGCGCGCAAACTTTCCAGGGATCCCACTTCAAACAGCGGCCAGCGATCCCGACCTTTAGATCCGTATACTGTCAGAATGCTGCGGATCACCTATTCTGGACTTTCAATCGTCATAGTGTATACCCACCTACATTGTGGGACGTGCGTGCATTCGTAAGCACATGCAGTAGGAGTGAGAATGCTGGCTCAATGCTGGGCCAACGTCGAAGACGTTGGCCCAGCATTGAACCAACATTCGACAGATACAAGCTGAATGACCAGGCATTCTATTGGTGAGCGCGCTGCCAAAACTTTACTGATATCTCATAGTGGTGGTATAAGATGGTACACACTGCCATCTCAGCAACCAAGATCCAGTCAACCAATGATGGTTAAAGGTTGGCCCACCGTTTACGACGGTGGACCAACATTAAACCGACATTATAGTGCTGCGGCCATTCTCTAAAAGAGGCCTAGAAATAGGAGTAACCCCTCCCCACGGTAGAACAAAGCACAACCATATTTTTTTGATTGCTTGATATGTCTGGACTAGGAAATGGATGGTTGTGAAAAAAAAAATCGGGGACGTTGCTATGGTAACGTCATTATAACCGTACAACCTCTTATCCTGAAAATGCACTAAATATGCCTTTTTTGTGTGCAGTTCCTACAAGTTAATCGATGGGTTGACGCTAACGATAAGCATTTAGTAAAACAAATACATTGTACAATCGATTTGGGAAGCGCCAAATATGTAATGAAGTTATCTTGAAGATGTATTTTCATGTTATTTTAATAATTTGATGTAGTAGGAAGATTTATTACGCAGAAACGTTTAAACATCGTAATACGTTTATATAGGTCTTGTTAAATGATAGTGTGTTCACATACCAATAGGTTTTGTTTGCGTTAAAATTATAGCGAGAAATCGCAATAATGAATATTACTCCATGTGATTTATATATTATAGAGACGCTGTGCAACGTTTTATTGTTCATTTACAATATCATAATGACGTCATAATTAGTTTGTTTACTGAACATGTTCAAGGTTACACGTCACCAACTCTGTTCAAAGCGGCCATTATAGCAGATCGTATTTATGGCCCTAATTTAAAAACTAATCGTCGTAGATGCACAAATAAGGTGTCTAACCCTATGATTTTCGACATTTTTCAGACATAAATTGGATAATGATTCACAGGTTTCATTAAATTTACAAAAATATGTCTTATGTTTATGTATGACGTCATGGAAGTTTAAATAGTAGTTAACAATTGAATTCACTGAAATTATATCCCGTTTCTCAAGTGAGCGATTTGAATACTTAGGCATATATCAAGCAAAGTTATCCGAGCTTTAGGGCTTTTATAAAAATGACCTAACCTTGTTTTGTTACATATACAATGTTTTTGATGTTTCTTATATTTGTTATGCTTAAATAGCTTGAACAGTTTGGCTTTGTGTACTCGACGCAGACGCACTCGCAGACTCAGACGCATAAAGTCTGGTCTTTGTGTACTTGATGAAGAATGTTGATGGTGAGCCAAGATTAAAGCAACGTTGTGGTGGGGATAGAATCGAACCCTGGAAAGGGGGGGCGTGGGTCATTATATCATTTATGGCAAGGCGGTTAATAGGCCTGTAACAAATGACTCTCGTTGTTTGAATACAATGTCGATCTTTGACGGAAAGGACGGGAGGAGTTCTCATCCGTCATTTTCCAAGCAGACCTTCCTGTTGGTTCTATTTTCATTTTGACCAACTGTTTTTTTTAAAGTTGAGCCACCGACTACGAAACTGGACCAACAAACAACAAACATATATGCAAGCATGAGTTTACTTTATTCTGATTCAGTAGCGTATATGCCAGCATCGCATCGCGGACGGTGGACCAACATTGAATCAACATAGGATGAATGTTATGAGCGAAAAGAAGATATTCAGCAATGGCCACCAAGTCAGAAAAATAAAAATAAATGCACAATGGTGAACAAATTACACCCGATGGTTTTACAATACAGACATATCAATTATACCTCTGGAGCAAAGAACATACTTCATGAATTACAAGGTTCAGCTAAATATGGTGGCCTGGCAAACCGACCGAGGAACTTTATCATGGTTATCGGAACGTGGGAACTGCGGAACATGGGAACAATCGTCTGCGTCTGAGTGTGTGTCTGAGTGTGCGTCTGCGCCGAGTACACAAAGCCAAAAGTTTGGTCATTTTTGTGAATGTAATGTCAATTGCAAATATGTTAAATATGTTTTTTCAACAAACGAAGCTAGGAACAATTGTAATACCTCATTTCCGTGTGATTTTGACTGGGCAATCCATTTCTGATATTATTTCCATGACTTTTCAAGGTCAAAAGGTAAATTTCAAAGTCAAACAAGGAACATGTGTAAGCCTAATACCTCTTTTTCGTACGATTTGAAAATCCATTTATGGTATTTTTAAAAGTCATATTCAAGGTCGAAAGGTCAATTACAAGGTCTTTTGTGTGTAATTTTGACTGAATAATCTATTGTGGTACTGTTTTGATGATTGAAGGTCATCTTCAAGGTCAATTTCAAGTAAAGAAAAATATGATTTTTAACACATAAAGCTAGGAGATTTTGATTGTAAAATCATTTTCTTTTTAAATATGATTTGTAACATATGTGCTACCCATTGGAGCACGTAATATAATACCTCGTTTGAGTATGCTTTTGACTGGATAATCTTATTATGTTAGTTTTAAATGATTAAACATGCTGAAGGTGAAATGATCAGGCGACGAGAAGGCGTTATAGGGCAACGGAGAGGTGTTGAAGAGCGAAGAAAAAGCTTTAATGGTCAATGAGGAGTTGTTAAAGGGCAATGAGAAGGTGTTAAAGGACAATGAGGAGGCATTAAAGGGCAACGAGGAAGCATATTAAAGGGCAATGAGGAGGCGTTAAAGGGCGAAAAAGAAGCGTTATAGTGCGATCAGTGCCACCTGTGTGAAGAATACTGACTAAAGCAAAATTGAATTTTTAGTTGATGACATTTCAGACAATTCGTACAATCCGCGTCGCTTATGGAACTCTATAATAAATAACATTCTGCGTAGAATTCCACCACCTGCAATTCACAGCAGTAAAATCACTTTGTGAAAATTTCTCGAAATACTGTAGATAAAATTGCAACTGTATATTCCATCAGTGCAAAAAAACTCATCGTGTGATCAAATCATCGTGTGATCTGGACCCCATTCCTACAAGCGTGCTGCAAATTGTCTGGACATACTAATGACTGGGTATATACATCTTCCAAGGCCTCGGGAGAAGTGGAGCCTTGCGGCGGGAAGTTTAAGATGCGTATATAGGACCATCAGTTAAAAACATATCTTTCTAAAAACGAATTGAAAATTACAGGCATGTATCCAACGCGAGTTTTAGTTCCAAAATCTTACATAAAGTTAATAGCCATTCGTTTACAAGTTTATATACAAAATAACCATATATCTAATCCACTACAATCAGCCTACACGAAGCATCATTCTGCAGAATCCGCGCTGATTTCGACAACGTTCACCATATTACATTAACAAATCGACTCTCAGATTTGTATGGAATGTCTGCTCAGACTCAAATTTGGTTTTCTTCTTATTTAAAAAATAGGCAGCAATCGGTAACAAGAGGCCAGCCGGCCACCATAATCCCCCGCCCCACCCGCCCGCGTGTTAGCCATTTCCAAGGGTACATCCTTCCCTGAACTCTCACATTCTGATTTACAGTAATGGTCTATCTTTTTCTATGGTCTATCACAGTATGCCATGCATATTACAGATAATAAAGTCAATGATGATCATCAGTCAGCCATTTTTTAATTAGATCAAGTTGACATTTTTCAGGGCTTTTCACTCAATAAAACCACATATTTTGGTTTTACAGTAATGGTCTAGCAATCTGGCACAGTTTTCCCGATATTACCCATATTAAGGCCAATAACGGCCTCAAGTTGATCATTTCGAACTTGATCGAGATTTTTCAGGGCATAGCTCTACCTGAAACCGCACGATCATTTCTACTTAATGGCTGGGTTTGCCACATATCAGGCATATTAATGTTAATTATGGCCGATAGTCGGTCATTTTGAATTTGATCGAATTAAAAATTGTCAGGGCATAACCTACCTGAAACCGCACATGTTGTTTTATAATAATGATTTAGCTATCTGGCATGGTTTGCAAGATATCAAGCATAATAAAGCTAATATTATGGCCGATGGTTGGCCATTTTAATTTGATCGAATTGAACTTTTTCAGTGGATATCCCTACCTGAAGCCACATATTTAGTTTTATAGTAATGGTCTGGCTATCTGGCACGGTTTGCAAGACATCAGGCATATGCAAGGTAATTTTGGCTCATGGTCGGCTATTTAAGTAGGTCGAAGTTTTTAAACCCCAAATAGCACATCCACACCACCTAAGGGTAAGAGATGTGTGTGTGCAGTATGATGGGTTTCTCAGAGTTGCTCCGGAAATGAAGAGCTGTAAGATATCAAGCATATTGCAGGTAATCATGGTTGATGGTCGGCTATTTAAGTAGGTCAAAGTTCATATACCCCAAAAGTCGCTTGTATACCCCCTAAGGGATGTGTGTGTGCAATATGAAAAAATACCCCCATGGGTTTCAGAGATCTGCTCTGGAATTCGAAACTAAATGCAGAAAGACGGCAGACGGACATCAGAGGTGACGTTAATACAGGGTTCCTACTCCACTGTGTGAATATTTTTCCATGACTTTTTCATGACAAAATTTATTTTTTCCATGACAAAATTCAGGCATATACCGGGCATAACATTGTTAAAGAATGTATCACATCACACCGACGCGATAAAAATGTGCATCACAACATTTTTTTATTGACAAATATTTTTTCATGAGTTTCCCAAGAGTTTAGGCATTTTTCTCAAATTCCATGAAAAATTACAAATTTCCAGGTTTTCCGCGATGCATGGGATAACAATTACAAACGGGGCGGGGATAACAAGTACAGACACTCTGACAGATAAAGTTACACTCTCATATAAAGTTTCACAGGGCTCTGCACTGGGACCACTTTTTGACTATAAATACACTACACAACTCAGTGCTATAATGTCCAGTTTCGATATAAACCACCATCTTTATGTCGATGATATCCAAATTTACATGTCCCTATCATCTAGGAATCTCTAAGAGAAGTCGCAACATTGTTTAATGGGTGTATCGGCTTGGATGACAGGGTCCAAGCTGTAGCTTTACCCTGGCTTCTCATTGGGTCCAAACTTCAGCGAGAAAAATCCTTAAAAAATCTCTCATGCTGAATTATAGGTCAAGGCACAAATTTATCTGCATCAGCCAGAAAGCACTGGTTAGTAGCAAATTAGTTTATTTGAATATCGCTCTTTCACAACATTTCAGAGAAGGACATCGCTAGATTAGAACGTGTTCAGAACTGCTTTGCTAGAGTGGTAACCAAAGCCCCACGTTTTAATCTTTCCCTTCCTATACTGAAACAATTTTTCGCATTCATTTTAAAATATGCACTATAATGTCCTGAACCCCAAGAGAAAATCAGCCTGCATATCTTACAGACTTACTTGTTTGGCAGAAATGCTCAAAATATTTATGTTCCACAAATTCAATACATTGTTCCCCTTAAAACTAAGACTGGGTCAAAAGCTTTCCCCATAGCCGGCACAGTCTTGTGGAATGCTCTGCCTGTGCCGATACATATTGCCCAAACAATTTTACCATTCCGGAAATTACTTAAATCTCACCTATTTGATCTGGTGGCCCGCCTCCCTGTTGACGAAACACGAGATCCTTGTGAGGATATGTGCGCCTTTGAGCACTGTTTGCTTAGGATTTAGGCGATATAGAAGTTTTATTGATTGAGTGAGTGGATGCTTTATAAGGTGATGGAGATGGAGTAGGGGCTGTGGAGACACATTAAAGGGCGACGACTAACTCACAATAGGAATGTGTTAAAGGGGATGGAGAGGCATTAAAGGGCGTTGTAAACACACTCCTGTCACGCTTTAACGATTTTTCGTCGCTCTTTCTGCGTCATTGTAGCACTTTTCGTTTAACACATTCTTTGCAATTGCGTGCATTTCCGTCACTATTCAACGAATCTTCTTCGCTTTTAACCCCTTCACCACCATACATGACGGGAATTTCCGTCGTCATTCGTCATGTTATGTAACCATACATGACGGAAATTTCCGTCGTATTTACTATAGTTACACCAGGATCCCTGGATCCTGGCATGCACTTCGGCCTGGAAGTGAAGTGGTTAATATGCTTTTAGTTTAACACCTATTCGTTCCAATTGAAGGTCTCACCGTCACTCTTTAACGCCTGTTCTTTGCCCCAAACGCCTCTCCATTGTCTTTTAACGCCTCTCCGTCGCCTTTTAACGCCTCTCCATTGATCTTTAACACCTCCCCATCGCCCTTGAATGCCTGCCCATTGCTCAGTCACCATTTAAAGCCTTTCCGTCGCCCTTTAATGCCTTTCTGTCGCCATTTGACGCCTCTCTGCCACCCTTGCCTTGCCTCCCCTTGCCTCCCCACTCCTAAACGCCTACACATCACCCTTTACCTCCTGCCCTTTACGCTTTTCCATCGTCATTTAAGGCTTCACGATCCCACTTTAATGCCTCTTCTTTGCCTCTTAATGCCTCGGCGCCGCGCTTCACCCCCCCCCCCCCATTGTCCCTTAATGCCTTAGTTTCACCATAGATTAACCACATATAGATGTGTCATAAACCACTGACCAATGGGCGATTCTGTCACA
Organism: Flabesymbios commensalis; assembly: GCA_964017125.1. Taxonomy (NCBI): domain Eukaryota; kingdom Metazoa; phylum Annelida; class Polychaeta; order Terebellida; family Flabelligeridae; genus Flabesymbios; species Flabesymbios commensalis. The sequence continues at coordinate 16,469,627 of OZ024906.1, forward strand.
CGGCGCACCCCAGCGCCCCCTGAGTTTAAATTGGGTCATTTCTGCTGAATTAATATGGCGCGCATAGCCATACTGCATGTACTGCCCAGGCATCAATAGCCTTTGTCACTGAACTATCCTGTAGATTCTATTATTGAAGGTTTATTGGAATGTACTCATAATTTATGACACCTACATGACCTATGGATAGTCTAGCTAATCTTAAAAACATCAATATTTTGTAGATCAAGTATAAATAAGCCTCCAACACACCCAGACTACACTTGCCTTCTCTTCTTGAAGCTGAGCCTTGACTTGTGCCAGGGTGTGCCTGGGCGGTAGTATATTCAATGTCAATGACAATAAACTCTCACTGACGTTAGAGTATTAGTATTAGAGACATAGTCCTAAACATAATCAAGATCTAGACTACACAAGTCATGTTTGTAGGCCTATAATTAGAACTAATTGTTTTCAGCAAGAAGTCAAGACTTTTCGTCCAGGCCTAGTAGGCCCAAACCTCAGATTTGGTCATTGTTAAAAGCATGTGGCCTAGACTACAGTAGGCTACCGTACCTAGACATGCTAGATCTCTCCAGACTGTCCCAACAGAAATAAAAAACTAACCTCTTAGGCTAGACTAAAAACACACATAAACATGTCATGATAACTGGACATGCCACATGGGTGGGAGGTAATTAGGCTATTTCTAATTAAAATGTTTATTTATGTTGTAGCCTAGTATAGGCCCCTATGAGTAGGTTATGTTACCTACCAGTAGCCTACATTGCTACAAGTAGATAACATTTAGACAGCCTACCCCCATATCATATTATGTTCAATAAATAGGCCTAAGAAAGGTTAGGCCTAGACTAGAGCTCCTGCAGTTGATTGTAGAACAAAATATTACTTTGGTGGGAGGGGGAGGTACGTAGGCCTAGGCTATAGGCTAATCATGGAAATAGACTAGACTATTTATGAAGTATAAATTATTTATAGGCATTATTGTCTAGTAGGCCTAGGCCTAATAATTTTAGTCCCTTGAAATGCTAAAAATGAATGTTTGTTTAATTTGGTGTAGACCTAGACTATTTAAATTGACGAGGGGGGTTGGGGGTATAAAATACATGGTTTTCAATTTTTTTTTTTTCGCAGGCTAATTTAGTTTTATACATATATAGGCCTATAGCCTATATACACCCTATTTTAGGCCCTATAAGCCTAGGTCTTAACTAGCCTAGGCCACTTTTTCTTATAAATTGCATGGCTCGCATGATTCAAGATTCAGAGCAGACGGTCAAAAAATATAAATAAAAACTTTTTATTTGATTTGTAACGGAAAACTTACACAAAAAAAAACAAAAAAATTTAAGTGTACACTTATTTCATCTAAAAAAATGCATAATTTATATTTTAATTTCAATTGATATCAATGATTAGCGGTAGACTAGTCTATAGTAAAATAAAAAAAAAGAGACAATTTTTATTTTATTTTTTATTGATGTTCCATTAGGCCTATCGTGACTGGGTGATCTTGCAACAAATTCTCGCATTACTAGGTTACATTCTAATTAGACATGCAAATAGTTATGGCGCCATTATAGACAATTTTGATTACTTTATGTCATTTAAATGGTCTACACATAACATTGGAATGCAACCTTTTTGTTATAAAAAAATGGGAAGGTATTACTACAGGGGCAATATTTTCGCCTAAATTTCATCAAAGTAGTAGTAGTAAATCATTGCTTTACGTCACTTTTCGGCACAAAAGGTCTTTTAAGTGACATTATAATACGATAAAAACGTTGTAGTCAATTGATGAGATGAATGATGTACAGATGATGATGTGAGGGTGGGGGTGATAGGGCATGGTGGGTTATTGAGAGCGTTTTCCTTCGCTCGCCCGATAAGGGGTTCTGGGCATGTCTAGGGGATATACCCCCAGACATGCCCAGACGGCCGGAGACTTGAGTTTCGTTGTACAATTTAATGAAGAAACTCTGTGGCATTTTGCGCAGCTCCGCTATCCTCGGGTCGGATAATCCCCAGAGTAACAATAGGAAGGATCACTCCCTCTGGGTAACTCCATTCATCCCACGTGAGAGACCTAATGTCAAACACGCTATTGCCGGTTATTTAAGGCTACCACAGCCTACATCAGCGCCAGCACTGATGCGGGTGCTGCATTGGCTCCGCTGTTGAGCGGAGGAACCAGGGTACGCCACTGGCAATCCGCCCGAAGATTATAGCCAGATACGAGGAGGCTGCAGCTGCCCTTGGATGATTGCTGTAGACTAGTGCTTCCGTACAATGCCGTAACAGCATCCAACAGACGAAACAGATCCCTAATGACCCTCCCCGAATGGGGGCGAAAAGTACTACTACTAGCAATCATCCCAGTACCCCATTTCATCAAAGAAAATCTTTAGACGTTTCGAGGCCCCCTATATATATATATATATATATATCTGCTTTCAACCTTTATGATTGATAATAAGGTAATAAAGTGGTGTAAAAGGCATGCTTTAAAAAAATAGCCCTGGGTCAAAACGCCCACTTAGGCCTACATCCACCTATTATCAGTTCGCCGCCCTTGGCTATTTACCAACTTTCTTGAGTGATCTTGCTCATCACATGTGAAGCTTGATACTTAAAATGACCCATATTATAGGCCTAGGCCTATAAGCTTATATTTTTACCTTATGTGTATCATACTTGCCAACCGTCCCGAGTTTGGCGGGACAGTCCCGATTTTTCACCATGTTTCCCGCATCCCGAATCACCCAGAAAATGTCCCGAATTTTAATACTTGTCCCTATTTTCACAAAAACTAAACTCTATTACTGTATCAAGTTGATTATTCTTGATTTTAGTACAGTGTAGTTATTTTTTATCATGTTTTTATGCAGATTCTGATCATTTTTATGTAAATATTCTTGCTCTAAAAATGCATCCAGAGAAAATAAACAAAAGAAATTCCAGGTGCATTCCACCGTTCCCCACCAGCCGCTCAGTTGGCCCGTGATTCACCTATCTGGTCTTGGGAAGTAGCTTTTCCGACCAGATGTCCCTCTTTCGATTTCTCAAATGTTGGCAAGTATGATGTGTATATTGATAGCTGATGATATAGGCTTAGGCTATTTAAAATTATCAAGGATAATAGGCCTAATCATGGCTTAGTGTTGTGATCCTGATAGGCATATCTATGTCAAGAAAACAATTCAGTCTGATCCTAGCTATATTCTTCAGTTTGCCGCCCTTGGCTTTTTGCCAAATTTCTGGATTCGTTATATGTTTCAAATTTTGGTAAGGCACCTAATTTCGATTCACCAAAATGTCAAATTTACACTCACACCTCCTCTTTTGGAACGCAATTGATCTGCTCATTCAAGGATAAACTTTCAAACTATATTACTACCGTAAAAAATGCGTATATTAAAATGTAATAATGAGCCACATTGCCAATGATTTCATGGCGGAATAGCTTTTAAATTTTTAGTTTACTGTTAACTAGGCCTAGATTTTGATTTAAAAAAACTAATTATAATAAGATGAGATTTATAAGCTTAGGCTATGTAGGGCGTTTTAAAGTCACTGTCAATGCTTGGCTTGAAGTGGATCAGAGATCCAAGGGCGAGGTATCAGAATTCGAACCAGTGTATAGTGATGAGTGTTGTCACTGAAATGGGTTTTATTTTATCTTACAGTGAAGTTTCAAATAGCGGAATTTTCTATGGGGACATGCCATTTTTTACATTTCCATGATAGGCATATTGAGCTTTTATAAAACCATATAGATATTTTTTCCTTATTTACAAATATTAGCATTATAAAGTAGGCCTAATAATGCTTAAACGTGAAGTTGAACCATTTATTTTAAATATTTTTACATTTAATTCAAAATTTGGACCTTTTAAGTCCTGGGGACACCAATTTTATGTAAAAATACCCACATTTTTTGTTTTACCCATATAAAAATGAGGACAGTCACATTTTGTTTTTCCTGGCAACATCCTTGCATTTCAATGTTAGATCCTTGAATCGTAGGCTATTCATTTTTATGTAGGCCGACAACGTTGAATGGATTAACTGGAACGCACCATTATATATATCGGGGGGGGGGGGCATTAACCCTTTTAAGCCTGACTTTACAATGTCACCTTCATCCACTACAAGCCGCAAATTGCTGTTGCAATTCACGACTTGTAGTGGATGAAGATTATTTGAAGTGAGTGAAAAATTAAAGAAAATTGTCATGTACTGGTAAACCAGTTTCATGGAATATTTTTATTCTAAAAGCCTTGCTTGTAGGAAAATGTCTCTTTTCAGGGATGTAAAATGATCCTTTAATGCATCGTGAGGACTTGAAGGGTTAAGAAATATGAAAACAAAGTTTGTTGCAACAAATATGGACAGAAAAATAAGTTTGTTGGCGGAATTGATGAAAAATATGTTGACCAGAATAAACCAGCAAATTTTAACATGTATACAAAACAAGGAAGGCATCCGATCTGATCTGATATTTCCGTTCTTCAATGGACAAAAAAGAAGTTTGTCTAAATTTTACCTCTAGCCTTGGACATGCATGTCCAAAAAGAGAAATACGAGAATTTTGTCTCTATGTCTCCCTTTACTGGTAGGTCTAAATGCGCAGCACAAAAAATAAAAAAAACTTTTGCAGTTCTAGTCTATGTTTAGGCCTACATCATATGGTCATATAAAGAAACCAAAATAAAATTAGGGCCTACCGATTTTTTTATTAGCTTAGCCAGATTGTGTCACTTTAATTATACTAGTTCATGTAATTATGGGGCCTATTGATTCTAAACTAAATATCAGTGTTTATATTATAAAAAATGTTATTTATGTTAATACGTGTAGGCCTAGTAGGCATATGCCTAGAGGATAGACTACTACAAAAAAGCTAGCAAAATTAGGCCTAGGGCTAGGCTATGCATATCATTATGGCTTATGCATATCATTAGTCTATTTTTCAGGTGGGCCCCTCCTACTAGTAGACTATAGACTAGTCAAAAGATGGTGGGTGCGTGGCTTATCTTTGATCAATCCATCACACCCATAGTACAGTGATAACTATAGTCTATACTAGGCCTAGTAGACTACATGTGTCTCCCATATCCATGTAGCCTTATAGGCCTAGATTTTTTTTCTGATAGACTAACCTTAGCCTATCAGTGTCTATAAGTTACTAATATTATGGGGCTAACCTATAGTCTGTTATAGTTCTATGAACATGATAAATAGCTATGCCTGCATAGCCTGAGCCAAGACTGCGAGGTGTCATCATCATGTGAGCTGCAAATAGACTTCAAATAGAGTTTAGGCTAATCTGAAGGTTGGTGAAATTAGAGATTTTAATACCGTTCATAGTTACAGTAGGCCTACTAAATGTAGGCTAGATCTAGTAAGTAGTAGAGTAGAATAGAACTTAGAAGTCCCACTCCCAGCGCCAATCGCAATGACTGCTGAGTGATGATTTATAAGCCTAAGCCAGCTCGCCACGCCATGTTCAGATTGTCGCCACAATTTCTGACCCAATTTAAAATCAGATGGCGCTGCAGTCGCCGTGTGACAGGTTTTCAACATGGCGTGACATATCTATTATGGTTAATCTATGGTTTCACCTTTTAACGCCTCTCCATCGACCTGTAATGCTTTTCCGTTGCCTGACAATTTCACTTCGATGATGTTAACTCCTTCCCTGCGAAATCATTTAAAAATTATGACGTCACATTGCGTAATTATTTGAAATTGACCCTTTTATCCCCAGATCCGTCATAACTGGGGATTCCCAAGCATAGTTATTATTTTATAATATGAGGTCATTATCGGGTATGGAAGGCTTGAAGACATCCATGCCCCCCCCCCCCCTATCACACTTGTGTGCAGATAAGAGCGACTGGGAGCCGTCACAACCACAACCAAGTGAATCACCTTGGTAGTTATGTAATGTCGCAGTGATGCGATATCCGCAGTGTAGCACAATGTCGCATTAGTGCGACATCTGCAGTGAAAGGGTCAAATCAATAAAACTCTACCAAAATTTGATTATCCAGTCAAAATCACACCAAAACAATGTATTCTGTGTATTCCAATTTGTAGCAAATACATTACAGTGCATAATGGACTTCTCCAAAAATTAGTGAAGAATTTTTGTTTTTTATCGTGAAAAGAAAATTCGCAAAAAATATTTAAAAATAATTTTTTATTTTTCGTTTTCGAGAAGTCTTAGTTGCACGAATTGTCATTTTCACGAATTTTAAAGGATAAAATGAGGGGGATATGTGTGACTAAGTGACTGTTGGCAGGCGTTTGCGACCACTGCATATTTGAAACTTCCGGTTGCATTCTCATTTTTCTACTTTCTGTTGCCAACAACGACAATTATTTTCTCAGAAAATAATTTTAAAGAATTATTTTTCTTTTCGTTATCAAAAACGAAAATTATTTTCTTTAAAGCGAAAACAATTTTTTACGTTTTTTTCCATTCGAAAGAAAAAACAAGATAAAGCAATCTCGTTTTTTTATCGAAAAATGAAATAATTATTTTTAATTCTTTACAAATTTTCGAAGATAAAGTTTATTATGCACTGTATTGTCCGATAAAATCATACTTGGCCTTGGAATTGGCCATTTGACGTAGATAATCACATCAAGATGTATGACTTGTACCTAGATTTATTTTTTAAAAATCATATTTTCGATTACCCGACCTAGAAATTGACACATTCGCTTCTTGAAAATGGCCTCTTTAATCAGCAAAATAGTAGCAGAAATAGATTATTCAGTCAAGATGATATCAAAAAGACGTACTACACGTCTTTTGCTATTTGTTTTTGCTAAAAAATCATATTTTTACATTTTTGACCTCGGAATTGACATTTTCATGACCTTGAATTTAAATTGCCCTTGCAGATGACCTTGAAGATGACCTTGAATCACAAAAATAAGACTATAAATGGGTTTTTCCATACAAAATCCCACGAAAAAGAGGTATTACACATTCTCCCAGCTTTATTGGTTCAAAAATGATATATTCCCACTCACTTGACCCTAAAATTGACCTTTTGACCTTGAAGATGACCTTGAATAATCCTATTAATTTCAGAAATGGGAGGTCGTTTTCTGTGATATTTGTACGACATTAGAAATAGTCCTACTCAAGATAAGGTCCAAATTGAACTAAAAATCAAAAATGTTATACTAAATAACAATCGTACGATTTCAGAACGCAGAAATTGATGATATTTCACTGATTCCGGATGCAGTCATTTTGTTATTTAACCTTGGACGACTTTGAAAATTAAAATTACATTTCAACTACCTTTTGTCAGGTATTCAATCAAGTGATATACGGCAATGTACATTGTGATATTTAACTCAGTATTATTTAACCTATATTCTAAATATTGGTCAGTATATTTTTGAATCTCCACCAGTTTGAGATATAATTGATAAGCGAAAACACACTGGATATTCCACACATTGTGTGAAATAAGAGCGTAATAAATTATAATCATGCTTAAGTAAAATATATTTTTAATGCAGAAATGTATTAATGATCATCACTGCTACATATTTAGCTCGTCCCAAATCTCTGATGCCAGTTACATGGTTTTTATCACGTTAGCTTCATTCATAGCCTTGGGAAATATGTGCGCAAAATGGTGTTATTGTTGCAAAAGAGGCTGTGTTGTAATAACGCCGTAACCATGGCAACGCCTCAAAAAAAATTTCACAACCATCCATTTTGTACCCCCGACATATCACTGAATCAAAAAAATATGGTTTTGCTTTGTTCTATCGTGGGGAGGGGTTCACTTTTTTTTCACCCTCCTGGCCGCTGCACTATTAGTTAGCTGGGATAGCTACAGCTGTGATAGCACAGGTATATCCCTTGAAATTCCAGAAGACTGTAATCTTATTTAACAATGCCTAATTCCAGCAGGTAGGCCTATTATGCGCCGTAATCGCGAACATGTACGCATCCAAAATCTTCGAAAATTTCAGAAAGTAGTCTTGAGATGTAATAAACATCTTAAAAACAGTGCCATTCTACAGTAGGAATAACCCTAAAAAACACGCCAAAATAGATAGCGGTATGTTACATAATACACAGATTTACTAAATATTATGATAATGATAACTCCATGATAAGGAGTTGTCAGCAAGTAAATATAAACACAGGTTTGTCGAAACAAATCTCGTTAACATAAAATACTTTTAAGATTATTTCGATGATATATCGGAACATTTGGAACATTCGGGCATCGCATACTAATATTAATAATTTGTATTATATGAACAATGGGATTATGCTATCAAATGAATAACACTATTCTTCAGGGACGGTATCCAAATGCGAGACATATTATTATAATTATTCTTTATTTTTCTCAGATATAGTGCCTCAAGAGGCGCATCTAACTCAGCACCTTGCACCTCAGCAGCCTTGCATTCTTAGAAACATGTAGCTGCCAGGAACACATTTTTATGGCAAAACACATGAAACAAGCGGGAAAGGCGCCAAAATATACTATCTATACATGCTGCCGGGACATTTCCACACTAGCGATACCAGAGTAAGACACTGGAAAAATTAGTCCTGCATAACGAAACGCGCTGCATTGATCCAGTGCTGGGTCAATGTTGGGCCAACGTCTTAGACGTTGGCACAACATTGCAGCAGCACTGGTAGACGTTATCAGTGCGCCTGTTCATGTCTACACGTATCTCAAGCTGTGTGAGGGAAGGACACGACTTGCTGGCCAATTAAATATTTGACGTACCGAAGTGGCGATAAACCACGCAGATTCCGCCAATAGATTAGTTATGATATTTCATACAATTGTTCTGCTAAAACTGATTCAATTGTGCCGATGTTCTAATATTTAAAATCATGACATTAATCTGCGAGGCGTGTAACAAAATATAAGTTTGAATACCATGCTATAAAAGATATAAATACAACTTACTAACCAGAAGTAAGTGTTTACTATGTAAAACACCCAAGAAGGCTCCCCTTCGCACTTGTCAAATAAAAGTTATAAATATAATTTTACTAGATAATCAATTTGTACATGTAACTATCAAGTAATATTATGGGGCAGAGGCTTGCAGCTTTAGGCTGACTTGGTGCTATTTTGACTACAAAAAAATTAAAGATGGCCGCCAAGATCCGGATATTTTTCCGAACTTTCTGCAAAATTGATGCAGCCTAGGAATTAATACTGCCATGCAGTATGTTGAATATTGAGTATATCGGATAAGCGGCTTTGAAGTCATCAGGGTGACAAGGTCATAATTTGAAAAAAAAAAGATTTAAGATGGCTGCCATGACCCGGATATACTTCCAAACTTTCTGAAAAATTGATGCAGGCTAGAAATTAATAATACTATGCAGTTTTGTTAATATTGAGTATATCGGATTAGCGGCTTTGAAGGGTGACAAGGTCCTAATTTGACGAAAAAAGAATAAAGATGGCCGCCATGACCCGAACTTTCTAAAAAATTGATGCAGCCTAGGAATATTAATACTTGTATCCAGTATGTTTAACACCAAATGAATACAAAAAGCGGTTTTGTAGATATCTGGGTGACATGGTATAGAAAGTCCATGCGCGGCGTCGACGCCGCCGGACGAAACCGTACAAAAACAAAAAGCCTCCCCCTGGTAGGGGGGAACCTTAAAGCATATACTTATCAATTTCCACACAATTGGGTCGGAATAAATTGGAGTAGGCCTACACAAGTAATTTCACCAGTCTAGTGGCTCAAACCTAAGAAATGTTAATTATTTTCTTATCTAGCGTCCAAACGTGATCATTGATAATTGAAGAATTGACTTCTTAATGGCAGATGTTTTGTTGCTTAATAAGCAAGAGTACTCACAAGTGGTAAAATACTGACATATTAGGTAAAAATTTAGTTATAGAATAATTTAAATATCCATCCACATGAAGTGTGCCTCGCCCCCAGAGCGCGATCCGCAACTTCAAGTGGGTGAAAAATACATATTAGTTAAATTTGAGATCAAACATTTGCAAATTTAGTGTTTAAACACTCATTTCATTGCCACTTACAGTGATTAGATCGGCTAATAAAAACAGATTAGAAGCGATTAGCCGCGAAAAGGGTTAAGATTCTCAACAACAAGATTCCAGAGCGACGATGAGAAAAAAAACAAAAGTCAATCTTGCACAATACAGAATGACAGCGGGATATGTTTTTTAGTGCGATTTTATTTGCTCTACAGATTTGTACAAAGTATGTCCTTTGTGCAGTCGGATGACTATACAACCGTAGCTATGACAAAACAGTTTTTTATGAGCACGTCAACAACATAATATGACGGTATCGCCATGATAGTGGCGGCCACTGTGTTGATATAATATAGGCGTGGTTACTGTGGCAGAATTAACACAAGATGTCACAATATTTACAAGACATTTCCAGAAATAACAAACGATTGGCGGCTCTTTTATCTCAATTATTTTTTTATCGCAAAAGATTTACGTTGGAATTAAGATCGATTTCTAATTCATAATATCAGAGATTAATTATACATATTTTTTTCTTACAGAAATCGTGATCTGTACGAGCCCAGACAAAATAAATACGCGAAGGACTAAAACATATGAAATTCTTACATTGTCAACATAATTTGATAGGCTAAATTGCAACCTCTTCTGTGGTAAAATCAATAATAATAATCATTTTCATCCTCGCGTTTTCTGTAAGTGATGTGTCAAGAATTCCTGCTTAAAATACAGCAATTACTATTTGTCATGCTCACGCAAATTCCAGCTTCAATTGACGGAAAATAACAGATAATTTCAAATTAGTATCAATGTATGTGGCATTTTATTTCGTTCCAAACAACAAAGGTGGCCAGCCATCAAAACGCTAAAATATTTTTGTGTAAACCATGGAGACCAAACAAGTTTTTTTCAATTTGAAATCATCATACATGTCCTAATTAGCTCTTTCTGCTTCATTTGAATACATGTCTTACTACTCTTACAGTGCGGGGATCGACTTTAGACGTTAGAATCTAACGTCTAAAAACGTCAGTCCATGACGTCTAAAGTCGATCCCCGCGCTGGACGGGGTAAAGCCTGGGTCACAATAATTGATATGAAAGTTGATTGACAGCTGGTTGAAATACTTTGGCGCTGGCCCATCACAGCATGTAAACACTGGCTCACGTACATATCTGATTATCATGTAAATCTATTATAATGACCCCTGAAGCATATCAGTCTCAGAAATCATAATCTTGGCAGCCTACCAGCCTACCATAAGAAAACTTATGAACTGAACTTCAGATGTATACAAACTATAGTGTAAGATATGCCGAATACGCTTCTACGTGTGAAAACAAAATTGAATTGTTATTATAACAAATACAAATATCTAAAACGTGTAAACACATATTTAAAGATATGTGTGTTGAAGCCAAGGCTGAATTCCCGGTATTCAAATTTTAAAAGGTGACGAAACAGAACAATTATCAACATGAATAATGGTCATTTATAGCATATTTCCCAACACAGTTTATACTAATCATAATAACACAACTTGATCTGATTGTGTATCGCATCCGCATATATAGACCCTGGGCCACATTCATTTTGGTAATTCTGTAGCGCATGCTTTTCGTCGATTTCTCCGTCAATTATGAACCAATTTCCTTAAATTTAGCACAGGCAATTTTTGAAGTCATATCCTAATACTTCATTAAACATTTCGCAAAAATTATATTTTATATTGCAAAAGTTAGACCATTTGACATGTAATAAAATTCTAGAATTAGTTTAATGGGTTTAAAGAGGGACGTCATAATTTTAATTTACTACATGTCAAATGGTCTAACTTTTGAAATACTGAATATAATTTACATTATTAGGATTCTGTTGAAAAATGATTTTTACAAAATTTCAGGAAAATCGGTTGATTATTGACGGAGAAATCAACGAAAAACATGCGCTTCTGGTTAGTTGTGGCGTAAAGTATAATTGCATAGTTCAATTGGAGGGGGGGGGGGGCATTTACTATTTGTGTTCCTATTGTTGTTATCACCTTTCTTTGTGCGTCCCACTCCGCCACACCAATGTAAATTTGAGCTTGCATCGGAGCCTAAATATGCTAGAGGCTGGGCTTATCAGTTATTTATTTGTGCGCCAAATGATTTTAAACTGCCATGATCCCACGATCTCGCGTATTGGTTCGAACGACGACATTCCTTGTACTTTTATTAGCTTTTATATACCAGACCACTCACATATTAACATGTACCCTGCGAGTAAAATCCTGGAGGGCCATCTGTGATCTGGACACCGTCACGGATTTACATATAATAGAGAGCCCAATGCTTCCATAAATTGGTTTTGAGAGGGTTACCCCTTATCCTGCTGATCACGACTATTGTCGTTTTTAACCTGTTTTATTTGTCGCCCAAATCACTGTTATTGGGTGTTCAAGTGGGTGATAATTTAAATAAAATAACATAGCAGGATAAGGGTTAAAGTTAATTTACTTAAATTTTCACCCACTTGATGTTGTGTCTCGCTACCGCGACCCACAACTTCAAGCGGCTGAAAATTACTTATGTTTGTTTAATTTGAGCACAAATACTTGAAAATTGTAATGTTTAGACACACATTTCATTCCCAATAACAGTGAGTTGTACTGCCCTAACGCTTCTAACTAATATCATCCAGTATGCACCCACCCCGAGGAGTAAATTAAGGTCATAGTAATTCAGTTTATTAATATTTAGTGCTTACATTCCTGTTCTTCATAGGACGTGAAAACCTACACTCGCTAATTGAGTAATTAGATGGCGACGTCAGCACTGTGCCAACAATGTGGACTGGTACAACGTGTATCACTGTATAATTAACACATCAAAATAACGACATAATTGAATCAGAAACGTCTTTCTGCTGATAAATATGAGAGTTTCAGCATAAAATTATACATAACGTCCCTCAATGTTTCCCTGTTCGGCCCAGGTGTACACATATTGCTTCACTAAATTTTTATTGCTCTGAGGAAAACTAAAGTTATAATTTACTAATTTACACATGATTATGACTTAATTTTATGTAATGTTTAGATTTAAGATCATAAATAAAATAACTTTTGTTGATAAAGAATATGCATTGCTTTCATAGCGAGAATATATACAAGTTGTTATGATCAAAATAATATGTTTTCATGAATAAGCCTGCCTCTCGCAAGTGTAGCCTACGGTCAAACAAGCGTTGTCGACGAATGAGGCCTTCCCAATATTGATTTATACAAATCATCAACCGTGGACAAATTACGACTTATCTCCATTACATTCTGCAATCAAAAAATGTTTACAATTTTGATCATTTTATATTTTTATTGAGTACTATTACAGTAACTAAATCATAGCTGACTTAACTCAATTATTATGACGAAAACCGCATAGAAATCAATGTGTCAGTTATTATGTGTAAATGTAATTTTCTGTAAAATACACACACAAAGAATGAAACCGCAATGCCAACCACAGCCTGCCAACTGGCCGTCATGTCAAATAACTACATAACAGCGGTTGGTGATATTGTCAAAGTAATCGAGCCAAGCCATGGTTTTGATGAAATTATGTCAATTGTTATACTCCAGATACTTGACTGTCATTGGGAGTATGGCTTCTTCCAGAAATGAGAAATGGGACTATCCCTTCCTAGGACGGGTTCCGACTTAGAGACTCGGTAGATACAAAATAATGATTATTAAAATGTTAATGTAATTGTATTTACTTTCCGCTATAGACCACGGCGATTGAAACAGGGATGTATGTAAAGCATGGCCGGTCTTCGGAAAAAGGTAATCAGTCATCATAATGCAACCAGAATGAGAACTAAAAATAACACAAAATCAAAGGAATATTACGAGCTAGAAATGTTGTTGGTCACTTTTATGGATTGGCTAGTTGTTTTATGGTACTTCCGAGGCACGTACCTGTAGTTCGGTCTGATTTATAGGCTGTTTCACAGATATTAAATCTTATATTCGTAAAAATAATCTTTCGCAATTTATTGTTGTTTCGACTGCATTGGTCGCACTAGTATTTTGCAAATGATTAGATAATTCGCTCAATATGTTTCCCCTCGGTATGTACTATAAGTTCTCAAGCAGTGTTGGAATAAGGATATTTATTGAGATTTCCAAAATAGCCAAAAAGCAGTATTGTAATACCATGTTTAAACTCAATTACAAGTAGCAGCCCAGCTAAATCAAGTCATACGTCGTGTTGGTTCTCGTGTCTCGTGTCAGCTGAGAGGGCACGCATATATCTGACCATTGTTTGTAAACAATCACGACAAGATAAGTACTCGGGAGTTGTTATAGGTGAATTCACACTCGTATACTAGTATACATATAATTGTGTGGTACTCATCCCAATTACCATTAGCTTCATTATTGATGGTGGCAATTTTCCGCCCTACAGTTGCATATTGCTATTGTTTATGTGTTTGTTACTTATGCAAGTGATACACTTTTATTAAATAGTATATCATAATTTAATGAAAGAGACTATACATGTTAAATATAATGAAAATGAAATATAATGACTGAAATGAAATATAATGCCAGAGTGTTGGGTTCTAGTATAACCGTGCTAATATAACTGTCGTGAATTACGACGCTCTGTTTGGTGTTGCTTTATCACATAATTGTCTCTATTATGCTCTCTAGTCACTGGTGAGAGTTATTTGTTTTGCTAAATTATTGTTGAATAGACTACTTGTTCCAGATAATCATTGACGCAAGTTGTAAATGGTACCATTCAAACACCACAGGAAAAAAAAGAATATTTGTCGTGGGCCAATCTTCTCACGCTATTTTTTAGATTCACTATAATGTATCAATGATTCTTGCATAGAATAAGACCTTTGACAATTGAAACAGCGTATTTTCAGGTCGGCCAAAATGGTCAGATGTTGAGGACAAGATACAACATTCGGTGATCTTTTACTAGTGATCGTTACTCACTGTAATCAGTAAAAATGAAATGAATCGGGCTTTAGGCCACCTTTGTGCACATATAGGCTAAACTGGGCCAGGAGAACCTCCTGAGGATGGTGAGATGATTGAGATGACACTGTCCTCTAGACACAGGATTCGAAATTCGAGCCCTGGCAGTCTGAGGCCGAGCACGCTACCTCTCGGTCACGGAGGCTCCCCACAATACTAACTTTCACACGTGGATGGGGAAGAAACAATTTTGTTTCTTTCAAACCGCCGAGACCGGGAACCGAACCCCGGACTCTGGCGTGAAAGGCAGCGGTGCTAACCACTACCCTAGGGCCCCCGCCCTGTAATCAGTAAAACGGCGCAGACGATAGATTTGTCGTTGTCGATAAAGGTCGCGTTGAATTGTCGAATTGTCGCTTTCAAGCCTGAAGTTACCATTGTCATATTCATCCACTACAAGCTTCGAATTGCTGTCGCAATTCTCGACTTGTAGTGGATGAAGATGATTTGATGTGTTTTAAAAATTAAAGAAAATTGTCATGTATTGGTAAACCAGTTTCATGGAAATTTTCGTTCTAAACCCCTTTGTTGTAGGAAAATTAAGTCTATTTTCAGGGATATAAAATGATGCTTTAATGCATCGTGAGGGCTTAAAGGGTTAAGAAAGAGACCTGTTGATTTGTAAAATTAGGGAGCTTGGAGGACAACAAGTGATATTCTTAGAATGAAGAAACACGACATCCAGAGAACTTTCATCATTTTGATATTCACTCTTTCACCGCCAAGTACAACTATAGTCGTTTTTAATTTTTTTATTAGTCAATCAAATCACTGTTATTGGGAATGAAATGTGTTTTAAACAGCAAAATTTGCAGATGTTCGGTTTCAAATTAAACAAATATGGGTAATTTAAATTATTTAATTTAGCGTTTTAGGGTTAACCATCTGCCTAGCCTGAAATACCATCATATAATGTACTTATTTATAGTAAATCAATAACTAAGTGTAATACATCATATTCAACTGATTTTAATGTGTGGGTCTTTCTGGTGAATTAATTTTATGCGCCAGCAGATAAAGGGCTTTAGGTTGATGATCTTTTGCGTGATATTATGTGATTAACCCTGAGTTGCCTGCCAGCCACATGAGACTGGATGACTTTTAATAACGGGGTAAACTCAATAGGACACGGTCAAATTCCACTGAGTAGTAATTTTCCAGTAAATTTATTTGATGCGCTAGCAGATAAAGGGTTAAAGGCGAGGACCTGCTGCGTGATATTATGTGATTAACCCTGAGATTCATGTTAAGCCTGCCAGCCGCGTGAGATTGGATGACTTTTAATAACGGGGTAATAATCACAAGGCCACGGTCAACGACTGAACTATTTTATAGCTCAATAAATCATTTAAATAACACACGTCGTAATTAAACCTTAACCTGATTGGGACGCATATATGCATTATCTCACATAGTAATTTTTAATACACATAATATTTTATTGCTCACTAAATCTTGTAATTCGCACTAGTTGTGAGTAACGGTTTCAACGCGGGGACCAACTTTAGACGTCAAAATCAGTCGTCTATAGACGTCAGAATCAGCCGTCTATAGTCGATCCCGCACTGAAAGAGTAAAATATTTATAGTGCCCGTAGACATATAACATAGGTATTCAAATGAAGCAGAAAGAGCTAACTAAGACATTTATGATAATTTCAAATTAAAAACACGTTGGTCTCCATGGTTAATATAAATAAATGACCCAGATTCCAGGCATGTGATTGGTCGAGATAGCCATCTCGACCAATCACAAGCCTAATATCTGGGTCAGTCACATTAAGAATACGGATCCTGACTTGTTCACTTAGTGGCACCTAGTACAGCTAATGGATTACGGTTTACAGACTCTTGTGTAAGATTTGTGCGGTCAGTTAGACATAAGACGTCCTTGTTTCCAACATTCCCCCACTAAGTGGTCCATGTCATGATTTCAAGAGTTGATTTGATAACAATCCAAGGAAAGTTCTGATTATTTCCCATGTATGTGATGTAGCTGATTGTAGCGGATGGAAAAGAACATAAAAATTAATGTGAGAAATAGAGATATGACTAAAATATACTGATACAACGGTAAGTAAATCTACAATATTAAAAGCCACGTTTTAAATATCTTACATGATTATTACTTCTATGACCGTATATAGAGTCGTTTTCACCCACTTGACGTTTTGTGTCGCGGTAGCGAGACAAAACGTCAAGTGGGTGAAAATTAAGATTATTTAATTTAGCGCTTTGAGGGTTAAAGCTGAGAACGTATTTATTTTGAGGGATTAAACGCTTGAACGAATTTGAACGACTTCAGAATATGTAGTTTGGTGAGTTGATGTGAGGAGGCCTAAATAAAACGATTTCATGTACAGCGGTAAATGTGTTTGCAATGTGATTTTGCAATAATTGAGGATACAAAACACCAGTTTTAACATGTTTTAACATGATTAACACTATGAACCTTGTGCTGTTGAATGGTTTGTTTTTATTCTTCATTCATTTGAAAAATGAAAAAAAAATGAGAAAAGATGAAAAATACATTTGTTATTTTAAAGAATAAACATATCGCAAATTGAATTGTTTAAGGAACTGAGCATCTACATCACAAACAATTTTATAATTGTAATTGTGTGTTAGTTTATTTGGTATGAAACATGGCTGAAACAGTATTATATACGGATCCAAAAAGACAAGGATTAACCCTTAAAGCGCTGAAATATTTTTGTAAAGACCATGGGGACCAAATGCTTTTCTCAATTTGAAATCATCAGAAATGTCTGAGTAATCATGGTAATAGTTGGGTCTTTCCTTTGAATAGCTATGTTATAGGTCTACGGCCAGTATAAATTTGTTCACTCTTTCAGTGAAGGATCGACTTTAGACGTCAGACCCGAGCGCTGAAACATGTGACAGAATTAGTCTACTATAGTCCACAGAGGGTGTATGTAGGTAAATAGGTGACAGTGTCTCTGTGGAGTGTTGACTGTATGATTAGTGAAGCCGCTTCTCATAGTCATCCTATGTTTACACACACTGACCCTAAGCTATGCTGATCCACGGCCCTAAAACATCAACATATTTACCCTACATGTAAGTAACCTATCAACTCAAAAGGCAAGTAAAACAGCTCAGTCACCCTCAGGGAAGTCCAATATCTGTGGGGTTTTGTTTCTTTAATCGTTCTTTTATTATATATAATCTTCCATTTGCTTTCTAGATTGTTGCAGATCGTGGCACGCTTCACAACTGCTCAATGAGAGCTGCTTCAGTAAATCGGAATTTGCAGATTTTTCATCTACTTTCAGCATGGTCATTTTAGGGCATTTTTTCCTCTCTTGAATTAACCCTTACAGCGCGGGGATCGACTTTAGACGTCACAATCTGACGTCTGTAGACGTCAGATTCTGACGTCTAAAGGCGATCCCCGCGCTGAAAGAGAAAAAATATTTATAATGGAGGTAGACCCATAACATATGTATCCAAATGAAGCGGAAAGAGCTGACAAGACATTTACGATGATTTCACATTGAAAAAAACCTTTAGTCTCCATGGTTTATAGCCAAATATTTAAGCGTTTTAACCCTTTAACCGCCAAAGTATTCAATCTAAATTTTCACTCACTTGAAGTTGTGTCTCGCTGACGCGATCCACTACTTCAAGTGAATGAAAATTATTCAGATTTGACAAAAACTGTTTTTATATATTGCTGATTGATGTCACATTTTTTCTTTACCATGTTTAAAAGGTGGTACTTAATGTGCTAATAAAAAAATAAAAACTAGAATATATGCGGCACCGGCGGTTAAAGGGTTATGCATACATGTACGTCATAGTGATCTAATCCCTGGCACATTGTTATCAGGGCTGAATCTAGAGGGAGGCATACAGGATGTCCTTGTAGCCAAAGTAGGTCCGTGTCTTCTGCGAAAACTCTTGATTTGAAATGTATCCTTGTTTGGTGTAGGCTTACTCACGCCATCGCGTCACCTGTCCGGGTGTGCCACATCTGTGGACACAGCCGATCTCAAACCAAGGAGAAATGTAACAAACATACCTTTCTCTCATCGTCAAATATGCTGATGACACTTGAATTCGTAAGGTAATATTGTCTGCATGTACCCTGTAGTTGCGGACTTTGTAATTGCAACAAACGATATAAAGTGGGTGAAATGCTCAAATGGATGACAATTTATATCTGTAAAAGAAACTCAGAAGGTTATTGTCAGAAGCCGCACGAAATGCACGTAGGCCTACATGCACTACAGTATTTTAATATCTGCTCACTTGAGCTTGGTCGTATACCCAGCTAAGCCGCTTTTAAACTTGAAAGTGCTGAAATATGTTTAACCAACAGAACAAAGGATTTTTTTTCAATTTGAAATCATTATGAAAGTCTTAATTAGCTCTTTCCGATCATTTGAATACATAGTATGTTATGGTTATGGGTCTACGGCCATTGTAAATATTTTACTCTTTCAGTGCGAGGATCGTTTGAAGACAAATTCTGACGTCTGAAGTCGGTCCCAACGCTGAAAGGGTTAAAGAACTACTGATATTAGACGTGTTACACATATATGCCGTTTTGCACCCGTTGGATTCGATAATTATAGTGTAAAGTTATCAGGCTATAGATTCAAATAAATGTGATTTTTGCGCATATATATATCGTCGCCTCGGAGCTAAAGGATCCTATCTGCCACTCTAACGAGTGTCAGATAGGATCCTTTAGCTCCGAGGCGACGATATGAACCGCTAGCAGATAAAGGGTAAACTATGATCATGATAATATTGTAAATGTATCAACTTGCCTCTTTTGAATGCGCGTTTAACATGTTTAGCAGATACAAATACAACACAAATGAATCTGGGGCATAATACGTATTCACTGACCCTAAGTAATGTCCACGTGTTGAAAAATACAGCATAAGACGTTTTGTAAACAAATCTATCCCCACGTAAGTGGCGGTCAATGGTGCTACAGCCACTTAGCAAACAAGTGCCATGTGGACGATATGACTGCTATAATAGCCCATACAAACACAAGGCTTCTAATTTGTTTAGATGAAAATTTGTGAAGTTGTGTCTAAACATTGTGAATTGACCAATTGATAGGGTCATAAAATCACAGTACAGCAGAGTGCATGATGTCGATATCTCCCATGAAATCGATAGGTAAAATTGCAACAAACTTATCCGTGAGTTTTAAATCTAACATCACCTTAATTTTTGTTAGATTAACCCTTGAAGCGCTGAAATACTTTTTACAAATCTACAATTCTAAATCATCATGAATGTCTTAGTTTGCTGTTTCCGCTTCATTTTAATACCGATGTTATGGGTGTACCGCCACTACAAATAGTTTAATTCTTATAGTGCGGGATCGACTTTAGACGTCAGAATCTGACGTCAGATTCTGACGTCTAAAGTCGGTACCCGCACTTCGTTCACCCAGCTAGTTAGTCGCATTTTATTGTTCGGTAATCCGAGATCAATGGTGCGACTAAACATAAACTCGTAGTCATAAATCCGTTAGCAGTTGTCGTCTGGGCCAACCTGACAACAGAGGATCTAAGTCGGAAAAGACCGGAAAAGACCAAAAAAGTACGTTTTCAATTTCTTTCTGAAGTTACACTCTAAACAATATAGGTTCTTTAGAAGGAACCCTTCAGTACAATCACCATGCAACCCCAAGAGAACCCTGCAAGGTTCTCTTGGGGTTGGGGTTGCATGGTGATTGTACTGAAGGGTTCCTTTTAAAGAACCTATATTGTTTAGAGTGTAGTACCGAAGTGTTTCAAATGCCAAGATTTCGAGCAGCAGTTACATGATCATCCTGTGTCAACAATACAATTATAGAATCTCAAAATATCAATATTGTGATAAAACAATTCTTCTTACATTAAATGTATTTTTTTCAATTTACCATTGTCATCTTCATCCACTACAAGCCGCGAATTGCTGTCGCAATTCTCGACTTGTAGTGGATGAAAATGATTTGAAGTGGGTGAAAAATTAAAGATAATTACCATGTATTAGTAAACCGGGTTCATGGAAATTTTTATTCAAAAACCCCTACTTGTAGGAAAATAAAATTTGTTTTAAGGGATGTAAATGATGCTTTAATGCATCGTGAGGGCTTAAAGGGTTAAGGTAAAAGTATGTCACTAACTCTCTTAACCCTTACAACGCTGAAATATTTATGTATAAATCATGGAGACCAAAATGTTTATTTCAATTTGAAATCATCATAAATGTCTTAGTTAACTTCGTCGGGCGGGGGATGAAAAATCCAATGTTCAACAATTTGAAGTTTTGTGTCACTACCAACAAGTAACAAGTAACAAGTAACAAGTAATTTATTCTGATGGTCCTCTTTAGTAGAAGACAAGACAGAGTTGCCAGTTACCGCGATCGACACTTTCAAGCGGGTGACAAATGTATCTGTTTATTTGATACATGTGATATTTCCAATTCTTGTTTGAAAAACATATTTCCCTCACAAAATTGTTTGATTTGATATGATAATAAAAACGACCAAAAACGATTAGGTCGTGTTCGGCAAAAAGCAGTGCTACAAAAACATGCATTTAAGAATATGCTAAGTGTAAAGCTTGTCCGAGCACATCCAGAATGAGAATATGACCGGCTTGATGACTGACATGCTGTAATGTAATATGATTATCCAGCAGAACACTGTATTATACAGTATATATTAGAAACCGGTGTGTATTTTGTAAAACAATCCGCCTGTATATTATTCCATGGAGTTTTCTATGATATGGCGACTAATCTGCAATGATTGTCAAGCTGACTAAAGCTGAATACTGAATCGCATTATAATATTAAATAACATTATATCAGAAAGACATTGTTACTATATGTAATTAATAATTTCTGATTATACTGATATAGTATACCGTACTAGTATTGGTTTTTCAAATAATTCACAGCGTGTCACGCTTCCTGACTTCCCAGCAAACACGACACATCACTCCAATGTTGCAACAGTCTTGGTCCACCGTCTACGACGTTGGCCCAACATTGTTCCAGCATTGGGTGGGCGTTTCGTATTTGCTGGCCTCCTAGCTTCCCCAGCTTCACGGGCGTGGATATGCATTAAGTGTTTGGTTCATTGCCTGCAGGTCATGCGCTGACCGTATTAGGTTACCGAGTGTACCCTTGTAATGCTAAACCCGTATAATTATATTCTTTTTTCTAGCAAGTTTCATATTAAAAATCGACTCTTGATATTCTTAAAATATTTTGAAGATGTTTAGTGGTAAAAAATTCATATGGCAGATGTTTCATAAATTATATTTTTATCATTTGAAAATAGAAATTGCGCTAACAATTCCGGTTTCAAATAAAGAAAAATAAAAGATTACAATTCAGAATGATATGGACTGGTGCGCTATCACGGCGGAGGGGGGGGGGGGGCGGTCGTGACGCATTTCGCATATTGATATACTGCTTCAATAAGATTACCATACTGGTTCAATAAGATTACCATTACATTTTTTAATTTTTCCTCATACTGTCACCCAGCAGAATTTAAATGGATGAAACATAGCTACATGTAAATCGATAAATCCTGACGTTTTTGGTACACAAAGCTATCATGGTTATCGCTGAGTCAACTTTGTGTTGCATAAAGTTGGTATAGTCCTATGCAAATGTTGCTGGACCTTTTGCAATCATCAGATCATGCTCTTTGTAGTAGTAGTAGTACATTATTGCTTTACGTCTGTTTTTCGGCACTAATGGTCATTTAAGTGACCTTGTAATACGAGAAAAACAGTGCAGTCCATTGATGAGATGAATGATGTACAGCTTATGTCGTGAAGGTGGGGTGATAGGGCATAGTGGGTTATTGAGAGTGTTTTCCTTCACTCGTTCTGGGCATGTCTAGGAGATTTACTCTCAGATATGCCCAGATGTCCAGACATTTGTTTTTTTGTTCAAAACACAGCTCCGCTATCTTCGGGTCGGATAGTCCCCAGAGTAACAATAGCTGAGGGTAACTCCATTCATCCCACGCGGGTAACCTAATATCAAACACTCTATCGCCGGTTGTTTAAGGCTACCGCGGCAAACACCAGTGCCTGCACTGATGCTGGAGCTGCATTGGCACCGATGTTGAGCGGATGAACCAGGGTAAGCCGCTGGAAATCCACTCGAAGATTATGGCTGCAGCTTCTCTTGAGGGTGAAACGCAAACAATATATCCGTAACATTGTATGCAGTATTATGTCAACTATACATTAGCGTTATTGTTACATTGCAAGATGCCAATCTTCTCGAATGCAAAGCAGAACTAAAAAACAAGATAAATATACCAGTATAATTCTGTATACACAACAATTTTGCTGTAATCTTTAATCCGACTGTAATCGAATATAAATATAATTATGGCGTCACATGATGGAAGTGTCATCCCCAAATTGTTCTAATTTCACGCATAATTACCAAACACCATATCATTCAGGTGATTAAAGTGTGATAGACAATAAGAATCTCAAAGTCGACATGAATAATATTACAATTTATTAACCATAAAAATGACAAATCTATGTTTTACTGAATAAAATTGGAAACATAATGCCAATGATTACTGCCACCCAGACTACGCCGGCAGATCTATGTGAATAGACATTAACGATGCCCGGTGTCTTACGACATATAATTCTCAACATTTCGAATATTTCTTCGAAATCTCTTGCAATCTCTTTTTCTAAGTCCATCACCAACAATACTGAAAAAATAGTCAAATAGATGGTGCATTTGTTCACTACGAAGGCAAGGTAGAGCTGCGGGGGTGGCACTAATGATGAGCGGAATAAAAGAAAAATATCGCCCTTCAACCTTTTTTTAAAACGCCATTGATTATAAATTATACGAGTCTTTGAGACCTACTGTAATCTTTAAACGCAGGGGTATTTTCATTCATTTGAAGCTGGAAATTGCGTTAGCAATGCAAAAATATCAATAAGTAACGCAGTGTCAATAAACATGATAAAATGAGGGAAATAACTGGTATTTCTAAAGCCTTAAATCGGTAGCTGTATGTTTAAAGTAAACTTCCTGGATGCTTTGATATATAGATACATTGTTTACTATTTAGAGTTGTACACAGTTGAAAACAGTCGGAGGCTCACTCTTTTATCTTCAGAACAAGACAAGCATATCATATCCCATAAAACCATGTAATTGTAATCATGTGCCTGTTGTAAACGTCGTGTTGGTCTATATTATATGCTGAGAGGTTGGGGGTTAGTGTGTGGCATGAATGATTAAATCCATATGCCACCCTGTGACCTCAACGATATATCATACACAATCGATTTACAACTAAGACTACACGTGTAAAATTATAATGATAGCCAAGTGAATAAAATGGTATCTGTACTGTGTGTTATGCGACGCTCAATAAATCAGATCTTTATGGGAGTTGTTCGGCATTATGCCCTGCGTCCATTCGAGAAAACAACGATCAATACACTATTCTGTGGAGAAAAAATCCTCTTTCTATATAAACGAAAGCAACTATCTTCTCCATGTCTATTATTATGTTTCATTCAAATTCAACCCTTTACCTACTGAATAGTTATACTTTTATCTTCATTTGAACATGGAATGGATAGTTAACGGTAAGCGCAATTTCAGATTCCAACTGACGAAAAACAGTTATATTTATAATCATCTACTACAAACTATTTTATCAAGATCAGTGGCATTTTTGAGGGGGTAGCAGGACAAGGGTTGGTGAGACAAACCTGATCGCTGATAACGTTATGTCGTCCATCATTGGCTGTCATTCATGATTTGAATACAATATAATAGTATCTAGTTACTATTTTATGATATAGGGTATAACTATATATATATATATATATATATATATATATATTATCCTTCTCCATCACATATGTAACAGTGTTGGAACTGCCCAGCCCGGGGACCGAGCCACCAACCCTGACATCGTGATGCCTGTGTGCTACGCATCTAGCCAAAGAGTCGACTCGTTGGCCAGAGTAGTAATCACTCCAGTCCGCCATACACACACCCGGCTACACATATATTTTGTGAAGTGCACGATGCTGTGGGAAGATCTAAATATTTCCTTACAGAAATATAATTGCATATTATGCTCCAGTCCTATGATATCATGTTGACTGTGACATAATTGTTTCCCCTACTTATAGGACAATCATGTCAGTAATAGCATCGTTATCCCCACGCAATACTGTCGTGCTAACCCTTCAGTTACCATGGCCGAATATATATGGTTCAACTTATCAAATAATTTACTTGAAAATTATGAAAACTGTTATATGTTCTTGAAAGACAATATTGTATGCACTTAAGTCTTTATTCAATTGTCATGATTATGATGAGAAAATGTAATTGGAATTTAAGTGCATTGTTTTCAATCTTTCTAATTTCAGGTTCAAAGTCAAAAACATTTCGACATAGTTATTATATTAACAGCTGAAATGCATAAGAGATTATGCATTTATGTAATTTCATTTCATTATGCAACATGACATTAGAATAGAGGAAACGCCATGTGATAACCAATCTGACACGTGACGATACCCTTACTGGAGAAATAAACTCCAAATATTAGGGGTCTATAACCATGATAACAACCCTTATTTCGACCTATTGAATGTATTAATGATGATGGTAATGTTCTGTCAAATGGAAATGTATCCAGACGATCATGCCAAAACTATGACATGATGATGTACTTGTATACTAAGATATACAATGTAGACATGTTGTGCCTGCAAACTTACAGTATTCAGCCAAAACCTAGCACAAAAACTGCAGGCAAACATGGCGAGTGAATAATTTACAAAACATATGGTCGCCATAATAAAAATCACTGAACAGTGTTTAAAAATGCCTACCTAGTAAATCCTAAGTGATTCCAACTAAAGGCTCGCAAAAAAAAGCGTTCTGAAAAATAGTCAATCAAGCGGAACAAAAATCAAATCAGTGTAATTTATCATGCCTACATGTGCAGCGTACCTGAAATTTATCATGCTTATAGCTGGCAAAGACATTCCAGTAGTGCATGCTTTTTTTATGTGAAGCGTGCCCACCATATAAATTATAACACTGTATAAAGCTAATATACTGTATGAACATGGTGAAAGCAATTGATCAAAGGACAATATGATGACAGTTGATTTGAAAAAAAACACTGAAGAGCTGAACCGCTTTCGAAATTTATTCATTTTACGACTAGGCAGACGAGGATCGGAGGTACATGTGTATGTAAGTGCCTACCTACAAAATGATAATCACTAGAAATTCACACAGTGGTTCACGTGGTTCTATACAGCATCTTGAGAATAATACATGTGTGCTTAAAAGGTGATCTCAGTTCTGTAATAAACATAAAAAGTAATATGTCACTCCATAAAGCACGATACCATCATTACCATTCTTGACGAACGGCGACGGATATTCTGAACACATAAACAAAGGCCCCTACAGGGGCCCCTGCATAAGTATTATTTAAAGGTGATAATTTGAGAAAATTTCAACCAGCTGTTTTCTCTTAAACTAATAAAATTAGAATATTATGTTCACTAAATGCGTCTTTATAAGCGGTTAGCGACGTAAGATTCAACATGTTCAATGTTACTACAATAATTTTAATTACATAGTAGTCAGGTAGTTGACAGCTGGAAGATTGCCTGGAGACAGCTTCTGATTGATGAAAAAATCATTGCTAGATCACCATCCACATAATTAATCTTACCATAGATGATAGGTTAACATGGTCAAACCCATCTTGGCAAGTTGCGTGTCAAGCACAAGTATCATGAGTATTATTATTACATGAATTGAAAAACCATGAGTATCTCAGTGACATGTACCTGAATAAAGATGATATAAAATGTAACACAGTTCAACAGTTAGAGAAAGTGATACCCACGGGTAAATATTTTTGTAACCTTATCTTTTTATGATAGGTTAACATGGTCAAACACATCTTGGCAAGTTGCGTGTCAAGCACCAGTATTATTATTACATGAATTTAAAAACCATGAGTATCTCAGTGACATGTACCTGAATAAAGATGATATAAAATGTAACACAGTTCAACATGTTCAACATATGGCTACATGTAGATACCCTATGTGCAGACAAATTTGCTACATTGTTTTCGATTAAAAGCTTCCACATTCCGTGCAGTACAAAATTAAATATATTTTTGTAACTATCACATCCGGGCAATCAATTCGGGAGAGATCATCCCACAAGACAGTTCAAGACATTCGGCCAAATGTTGGTATAATGTTGGACCAGCGTCGAAAAGATGGACCAACATTAAAACAGCATTGGGTGAAGGTCTGCTGGGGCTTAATCATCATGAAATATCCCAATCTTTGAAGTTGCAGGGTGTGTGCCGTGGGCGATGACCATCTGGATACGATGAAAGGTGGCTTGATAATTTTTTGATTGATAATACAGAAAGCCTTAACATTGTTAGCCCTTCGAGCGCATAAAACAGTAGATAAAACCGTTTTTAATCTATGTTATCAGAACTTATAAGTAACACATTTTGAAGGCGGAATGTGTCTTTGATCAGTAACATTTAAAAGTACCGTACTTCCGTTCGACAAATATAAATAATATTAACCCACTTGAAGTTGTGAATGGGCTCAGCTAGGCACCATTTCAAGTGAATACAAATTTTAGGTTATCTGCCGCTTAAAAGTTGTAACCATGTTAACGTCACACCGCTTTGAATCACATCGACATCAAGCAAAATATACTGGTCAGTCTGACGTTGATTTATTATTGGGCCAGCGACTGAGCGTCTGATCTCTTAACAAAATATTAAAGCGACGTTAATCCATTTTTCGTGTTCTCTATCTTCGTGAAGGACGTGCGTGTTCAGTCACAATAAGCAGTAGTGGAGTCGCTGGCACGCCACATGACAATGGTACAAAAGAGAATAGTATAATTCACAGTCAAATGATATTTTATCACATCTACTCACAGTAATCAACAGTCATTTGGATTCTGCTGCCATGGAATTTCACGTTTTTGCTCTCATGTATTCATGGACAACGACTGATACACTCAAACGGCTTCCATGCATGACACACGAAATACGTACGAGAGATCAAATTATGAGATGCTATTTTACGCCGCTTTAAAAATTAATAAACACATCATTTGGGAAGACATTCCCATAGACTACCCGTCCCTACGCAAGCGCGTAAAAATGAGCAGAAAGTAGATACAAGTTAATGACGAGCTTTGACAAAACTATTTACGTTTGATCACAGTGATACAAGGGTGTGCTATGGTGCATGCCACGAGCCAGTAAAGCTCCGGGACAGCCAAATGTGGTAAATGTGTAAAATCACGACAAATGGCTCACTTTTCTTACAAAATCCGTATGCTATCTACATATCTCATATCTATCATGCCTATATCATGTATAGAGGATATTATATCGATCTACTTGTCTGACAAAGGTTCCCAGATATGTGATCCCAGCAAAAACGAATTATTGACCAATATTGGTTCAATGTTGGACCACCGTCTACGACGCTGGCCCAACATTGAACCAACATCCTGTCATAGTGTCATGTTTCCAGGTATGTGTTTGCGGGGAATCCCCGTTGAGAACAGCCAACAGGCAGTGATCATTTGATTAGCTGATGGCGGGAAACAGCTGCACATATGGCGTACCAGTCATTCCCATACACACAAAACGCCCTCCAGCATTGATCAAGTTGAAAAATAATTAGAAATATTTTTTCTCCAGAAATTCATAAAATTGAAGGCCTTGAATTGAAGAAATAAAGCAGATACTTTGTAGTTGAGGACAATTAATTGCATTATTATTTATGGGTCACCAACGAAGAAAGAACTTTTGCTACTGGTAGTTTGACAATTCTTAAGTCTCTGCGTGGTTGAGACCGCAATATCTTTCATTCAGAGGCCTATAGCTTGGTCAAGCTAAGGCGAAATCAGGGCGAAGATACATTTTTAGGAAAATCCATTAATAACAATCATGATTAATTTGGATTTTCAGGAAATAAGCTGCAAAGTGCAGTTGGAAAAACACATACGCCGAATGCCGTGCGTATTTTCAGCTGTCGTCGAATCCTTCAATCAGTCTGGCTTAAGTGACACAAGATATTGACCAAACAATTACATTGGTTTAAATGTGGCTCAACGTCCCAGATACTAGGCCATTTTTGATTATGTTAGCCTGATGTGAGCTGGTCTTCCTATTGTTTGCATCCCTGACCATCCTGATGGCTGTCTCCTGTTTAACCAACAAGCACGAGACGTTGATTTGATGTTGGATAAATGTTGGGCCACCGTCTGCGACGCTGGCGCAACATTAAACCAGCACCACATCAGCGTCTCGCCTCCCCTGTGTGTATGCTGAGGATTGTGCACACGTGATTGTGTGCTGTACGACAACGATTTCTCCTGCTCGTGTTTGAGTTGACAACAGAATGTAGATAGATCACCTGCACGAGAAAGAGCGGATTCAACATCGGTTTATTGGTGTGCCATCTCCAGAAATGTTGACCCAGCATTGAACCAGCATTGGTGAGCCGTGAGACAGATTGCACGTGCGTTCATGGATGACAGGACAACAGACAATGTGCAGACGACAGAGTCGATTACGTGAGCAGTGGACATGGTTTATGACTGGCACAGCATTTTAATATAGTCAAGTGCATGGTCGATATCGGCGTAATCATGGCAATTCGCCACCAGTTGACTCCATGCAAAAACTATGCAGAACAATAAAACATCAATAGAAAGAAAGAACACATTATATTGTTGAGACTCTCCTGCAAGTGAAATGAGCACCTGCAGGCAATGAGAATCTCTGATGTGTTGACATTAACGGATTCAAATCTAAGATCTGCACAGAAGTCTCCAGTCACAAAACTTAGTGTCATAGAAAGTCAGAAAATAGAAGAGAGCTGTTATAAATATATAAATATTCTCCATTCCTGGAAATGTGTAGATGGGTATTCACCTCGCCGACAGCGATTATGGGGGGGGGGGGGGGGGCTTACCGTCTATGAACTTTACAAGTTGGATTCTATTCTAGTCATCGTCAGGATTGCCTTCTATTGCTCTCCATGCACATGTTACCAGGCTACATGCACTTGGTTAAACATGGTAAAAAGAGCACAAAGAAGCGCCGACCTAAAAAAAACTTAATCGTTTTGCCTCCCCGCGGGGTTCATATCTGTGCATGGATGTGGTATAAGATGTACATATGGCGCCATATTTATTCATTGCTCACTCAAGAAAGGTGCATATTATCATGACTATCGTGGTAAACATGGTAAATGGTATTCTACGTCAGTTATCAGATATCAGTCATTAGATAGATATGAGCTACTTGAATAATAGCCATGCTAAAGTATGGGAATTATAAGACGTCTCGGTGAATGAGCATGAATGGTAGACATGTATGCATACATGTGCCTTTTGGCGGCTATGTATGTAGGTCTATTCAGCCGTCATAATTGTGCTGTCCCAGTATCAACAAACACTGCTGTGATGTATATATATCATGTGCAGTTTGGCATTCTGTCAATTCCCGCAGGTGCGAAATATTCAACCAGAATGCTCATCCACATCAAGTGGTAATTCGCGACAGCGATTCACCACTTGATGTGGATGAGAATAACCGTTTTTTAACATAAACATGTGAGGTTTCAAAAAAAAAACTATCGATGACATCAGGGGTCTAATTATCCGTAGGCCTACTGTTGAAATTCAAACAGAAAACCTAACGAGAAATATATATATGTGACGTTTCACGATCTCAATTATTGGATCGATAAACTGTGCAAAAATTTGTGCCCTTTAACATGTTTAAGAAATTTTAATTAGGATAATTAAAAGGACACAAATTGTAATAAAAAGCCAAGGCTCTCCAGGGGCATCCACAATTATTGGGGTGTTTTTAATACAAGTTTAATATTTTTACAATGCAAAATAAATTCACCAACAATTAATATAATGCGGCAGGCAAGTTTGGACATTTTGACAACCATGACTAAAACTAGACGGTGGCCAGTCCCTTTACCACTGTTTACGTTCAGCTTCAATTTCATGTCTATATTAACCCTTATCCTGCTAAAATAAATAATTTAAATTTTAACCCACTTGAAGTTGTGTCTCGCTACCGCGATCCACAACTTCAAGTGGCTGAAAATTACTGATATGTGCTTAATTTGACACCAAAAATGGGCAAATATTGATGTTTAAACACTCATTTCTTTCCCAATAACAGTGATTAGGTCGAATAATAAAACTATTGAAAACGACAATAGTCGTGATCAGCAGGATAAGGGTTAATAAACTGATAAATACCCCTTCAACCAACGTTACAATGTTTAGGATGTAATCATGGTAATGTGGACGGATCGTGAAATGTGAATGTTTAAATGTTGCTTCAATGTGAATTTTCATGTATATAAGCTGATAACCCCACCGAACATTATAAGTGAAATCCCAGCAAGCACGAGACGTTGAACCAATGTTGGCTTAATGTTGGGCCAGCGTCGTAGACGGTGGGCCAACATTAAGCCAACATTGGTTCAACGTCTCGTGTTTTCTGAGATGTGGACGAAAATGTAAATATTGTCCGCGATGACAAAGGGTTCGCTCTCTGCCAAGCTACCGAAGTCATTACCGTTGCTCGGGGCCTCACATAATCATCAAAGACAAGATATCTACCCAATTCTGATACGAGGTTGGCCAACCTCATATCAACATTGGGTAAATGTACTGTGTTTGCTCAGACAGCAGCTTGTTGGTGAGTTCGACTATGTCAAAGAGAAAAGACAGGTGAATTGATTTTGACGTGAGCGCGGTGCGGGACACAGGACTGGCACCAGTACGTACGCACGTGCGTGTCTCCTGCGTGCACGGTCTACAACCTGGTGTAATCTCCACGTATATTGGTCAGTTGTTAAGATACCTCAACAATCGATACTTTGATGGTCAGATTCTGGGAAGCGCATTAGCGCTTGACCAGACAGTCATAATGCACAAATCCCACCATACCCGTTACTATACATGATATACACGGCAACAAAGAGTTCCAAATAGACGTCCGATGTTATTACATTGTAAATCATGTAAATAGTGCTATTAAATATGCTCGTATAAACCATGGAGCCCAAAGGCATTTTTCAAATTTGAAATGATCATAAACATGATAAATGTCTTAGTTAGCTTCTTCTACTTCATTTGAATACCTATGGTATGGGTTTACGGACATTAGAAATAGTTTTACTTTTTCAGTACTGGGTCCGATGAAAAATAATAAGCATGACTGTGCTCAAATTGCCGTGAAACTGTTTTCACTTTATTGCCCAAGGCATAACACGGTCATAGAAACCCTTTAGCAATAGCATAAGC
Organism: Flabesymbios commensalis; assembly: GCA_964017125.1. Lineage (NCBI taxonomy): Eukaryota > Metazoa > Annelida > Polychaeta > Terebellida > Flabelligeridae > Flabesymbios > Flabesymbios commensalis. The sequence goes on from OZ024906.1 coordinate 16,502,137, forward strand.
ATTCTCATAGAACAATTGAACTGAAGACTTGGTCATTATATTAAATGTTAGTGAACATGACCCCAGCTCCTGTTATTTCATTCCCCTCGTGCCCTTGACACAATTCGGATCCCACAAACATGAGACGTTCACCCAATGCTGGATTAATGTTAGCCCACCGTCTGCGACGGCGGCCCAACATTAACCTAGCATTGTGGCAAGGTCTCGTCTTCGCTTGGATGATGCCTCATGGATTGCGGTCAGGCACGAACCAAATATACCATGTGTACCAGTCATTTTCTAAGATTAGCCAACAGTTCCTGTGATGTATATTAACGATAAAAGGTTTAGAAACCATGCCAAACCCAACCATAGAAGAAACACCATATATGAATTATACCACTGAAAATGTAGAGAAAAGGAAAACGAGAATTTGTCATGTACATGTATACAAATTGAAAGAGATCTATCGACAGTGATAGGCAAATCGCCGATTTTTCGAATTATCATGGTGCGCAAAGAAAGCAAAATCAATCAATACAGTGACTAGTATGTATATTATGGTGTCATAAACCCATATTAATATACATTTATATCTATACATCTCATTCTATAAATCAATATGAATACGTCTGTATATATCTATATAATAACTGTATACCTACATGTAGTTTCACATGATATTGTGTATGATTAAATAATGACCACGAAATCTAAATTAAAGATGTAGTTTGAATTTATGCAAAGCCATGGATTGTGACAGCAATACAGGACTTGGCGTAAATAAAACAATCGGTCACTGCAATAATATAACATTATCTTGATTATGATTATAATCAAATACATTGACATATATAGGACAGTCAATAGTTCCATACCTGCTAGATGTTGTATTGTAAGTTGTATTCCACCACCTCCCATTCCGTCAGCGGGGCTGCCTCCTCTATTACCCCTAGAGCCTATACTAGATCCAAAAGGACTGCCTTCTTTGAAAGTCCTTGGGCTGCTCTCTTTGAGGTTTCTCGGACTCCCCCTTCCAGAGAGGGATGATCCGTTACCCCCGAGGGGTGGCCTAAAAGCCATAGTGATAAAGATGTAGTCACTCTAGTCAGCTGTGAATAAGCATTGTGTCTGGATTCATTGTGGCCATGGCTTCATGGCACATTGTATTCCTGTAACGTCCTGTAACGTCCGTTCGCTCCTATATATCCAATGTGAATCGCCCAGTGTGTTTATACCATGCCGTCTATACCTGTAACAACAAACCTATAAATTAGCCATGGTATCGAACGAGATAATTAGAAACATATTAACCTCAGTGATTTGCTGATACATTCACTTGTCACAATGTGCGAGAATATTGTGATGTATAGCGGCAGCTGGTGGATTCTATCAGGCCTGCAAACACGAGACGTTCACCCAATGTTGGTTGTATGTTGGGCCAGCGTCGTAGACGGTGGCCCAACATAAAATCAACATTGGGCAAACGTCTGATGGTTGATGCAATGTTGCTAGAATATAATGGAACAGGTTCACATTATGTTCCCATGTGGATATATCCACGTGCAGGTCGACTCATCCACAGTTCCGTGTATGTATTTTCAAACACGCGCGCGTGTGCAAAAACTTCTACCAGATCACGATACAATATCAAAACAAAACGAGTAAAAACATCAAAACGTTTTTGGCCTACATTTATTATCCGAGCGGTCTTGATTTTAAAATACAATGCCAATGTTTTAAGTCAACGGATGATTATTCTAACTGTATAGCTATATATGCCTTTTCATGCTTATAGCATTGACTATAAATTTACTATTATTTTTTATCGGATGAAGTATTTATTACTTTGTTAAAAATTGTAATGACTTGTATACTTCATGATGTCAATATATATCCACCTATATCTATAATTAACCTGTGGATCCTGGATGGCTCTCTATAACTGCTGACAGCTGTATTATACTGGCCTCTAACGATCCGTCATTATACTGGCCTCTAACGATCCGTCAACCCCGGCTGTGATCCAGTTCTGTTCTGGTGACACGGAACACAAATAGTACTTATCCGTGTGTCCATATGTGACAGAGCTCACAATAGCCGAGCTGACTACACGATCCATGTACTAGACGGGGTCAGGGGTCAGCGACGAGGATCACCTTAAACCAGCGCGCTTGTCAAGCTGCGTAACAGATATAAGCACCAGTGTATTGTGGACGCAGACGATATGAATTCTGTATGTAGCCGACTGGTAAACCAATAAATAGTTTATAGTAACACGTGATGCACGTGCAGCGCTAACAAACACCAGATATTATATCCATATTGGTTCAATGTTGGGCCAGCGTTTTAATGCCTCGTGTGTTTGCTGGGTAGCAAAGAGTAAAATATAGAGTATACGTTGGTTACCATGGTTACATGCTGGCCAGAATAGCAGCATTTAACCAACAACAGATTCAATATCTCGTATTCGTTGGGGCTGCATTAAAATTATCCACTGCATGCTATATCATTTACACATGTGATACACGTAGTAGGTCCTATTTGCACACTAATTAACTCTTCATGATCCCTACTGTACATTCTGTCTTTACCGACTGGGTAATAGGAGGGTCATTTCTGTGAAGTGACAAAGCCTAAACCCTTGGCCTGCTGCTGGTCAATATCTCACATGCCTTTGAAGCTGAGACTTCCTGGAGCAGTTCACAGCTTAAAACGAATGGAAAACCGTTACTTTGAATAAAAACTAGATGAATATATAAAATAATATATTTAAGACATATATACAACGTTATCTTACATAAACTTGAGGTATATTTTGCAAATATTTTTATATGCTATATAGCGACATACGAGTTTGGCAGCTGAAGGGTTAAGCTTGAATATTAATTAGCTGGGGACATTTCAACATATGATTGGTCTTTAGTTCCACGGAGATTATCTTTTTAATGTTCTGCCTATTTGAACTGGGTCTACCGGGTATGTTGCATGTGTGGCGCTACCAAGACCCACAACATCTAGGAAGGGAGGATATGACACATACATGAACTGTCAGCGATGTTAATCTTCTGATAGAAAAATACCTTTAAAGCTTCGTAAAAAAGCTTAAAGAGAGCTTAACGTCAGTAGTTTCAATGGGTTTTCTACTGACAGAAGGAAGATTAACGAAATTGACCTACGTGATCCGCATTAAAAAATGTAAGAAATGAAATCATTTTTTCATAATTAGTTATTATAACGTCTCTTTGGATATGAAAGGGTTATCTCCCACTTTATTGAGGAGGAAGGTCAACCCTTTCATAACCACGGTGCGGCGTATGTGTTGGTTTGCAACACACGATTCAATGTCCAGTTCTGTAGTAATGCAACATCGCAATTGAGCATTACGTCCTACAAGGCCAGCAGTCTTCAAAATAACTACAAGTTTGCATGAGACCAAAAAATACTAATATAAAATATAAAGAACGAACATGGACAGGTGACGTACTATACCTGAACAATTACCCTTGGAGAACAAAATTATCTTGTCGTGCCCCTTTAAAGTTTTGATAACTAAAAACATACTGAGATCCCGCTATGATTTATGTCTTGATGTTAAAAAGTTGTTATATAATTATTTTGTTTTATTTGACGTTGTCAATCGTACTTTACCTTTTATTACAAAACTTAAAATGAAATATTCAAGTTATGATAGGAAATCGCTCCATGTAACATGTGTAACGCACGGATAAAATCACAAGACATAGAATCAATGCTGGGCCAACGTCGACAGACATTGGCCCAGTATTGAGTCTATGTCTTGTGTTTTCTTGATTCTTTACCAAGGTACTTACAGTCGTGAACAGTTAATCCGGCTATAAGACCACGAAATCTATCTCCACTGATTCCTTGATCAAACTAATGGTGTAACGGAGCTGTTAACCTGTCCACTTAGTGACAGTGCAAGACTGACTGTGACTGACTGACAGTGACTGACTGACAGTGTAAGACTGACAGTGACTGACTGACAGTGCCAGAATGACTGTGACTGACTGACAGTGTAAGACTGATAGTGACTGACTGACAGTGTAAGACTGACGCTGACGTCTCTTCTACCCACAAGGGCATCATCACCCATTGCGAACAGGGGCGGCACTAGTCACAAGTGTCACGTGGTCTCCTGGGGATAGCTGCTGGTGACTGTCTCTATCTCATTAAAAGTACAGCGGCGGGATGCTACACTGAGATATCTTCAAAACGAAGTTTGTTTCAGATATGTCAAGGGATTCCTTTAACCCTTATAGCGCTAAATTATTTTGTATAAACGATGGAGAGCAAGGTTTTTTTCAATCTGATATCACCATAAATGTCTTAGTTAGCTCTTTCTGATTAATTTGAATACCTATATTCCTGATAATATGGGTCTACGGCCATTATAAATATGCTAACCCTTTCAGTACGGGGACCGTCTTTATACGTCAGAATCAGCCGTCTGTAGGGTTAACCCTAACTCACCGCTAATCCAAGTTGTGGGTCGCTGTAGCAAGAGACAACTTCAAGTGCCCCCCCCCCCCCCACCGGTGGGTGCAAATTTAAATAAGATAACTTAACGGGAAATGGGTTAAAATGGAAAAACTGGTAGAATTGATATACTTGGGGTAAACTACTTAGTGAATTAACTTGACAATGAAATACCTGCATATCTGTCATCTTTATTAATTTTACACAGATCTGTTGATAACAAATAGCTACTTTTCAACATGTTGATCGAAATAATTTGAAGCATTTGGAATCAGACTATCCATGCTATTCACATACATGTAATCAATTGCAGTGAATTTTCACATTTATTTTTGTGCATTATTTAAAAGCTAGTAGACATATAGATGTTATAATGTAAGAGGCTTAAGGGGGGGGGGGGGGCACGATACAATCACCTGGGGGGGGGGGTGGAGTTTTTTAGAAAAAAATAATTTCGGGCAGACCGCATGAAATAAATAGTTTACTTCAAGAACAGTTCTTTATATAAAACAACATTTAAGACAGCTCTTAGTCAGAGACAACCCAGCTAACCCAATATATTGATACAACGTTGTTTCAATGGTGAGCCACTGTCTGCGACGTTGGCCCAACATCGAAACAACATTGTCTCTTAATTGCAATGTTTGGCATAACAAGTGGTTATGGATCAGGATTATGATGTATTGAGACTCCACAAGGTCATCAAGGTCACAAGACAACCAAACTAATCACAGCAGTCAATGCCTGTGACAGACTTAATGTCACATCTGCCAGACAGATGGCTGACACGTAAAAATAACAAAGATAACAATTAGACTTCCAGCCAGCCATGATGACACAAGAAAAACTACCTGCCTGAGATTCCACCGCCTGGGTGACTTATTTTTATACCAAAGGAAAATAACCTAAATAACACATTATTTGAGTAATTTTCACCCACTTGGAAGTTGTGAGTCACGGTAGCGAGACACAACTTTAACCCTTTAAGCACTCACGATGCATTAAAGCATCATTTCACATCCCTGAAAAAAAGACTTAATTTCCCTACAACTAGGTGTTTTAGAATGAATATTTCTATGAAACCGGTTTACTCATACATAACAATTTTCTTTAATTTTTAATCTTCATTCACTACAAGTCGAGAATCTACTACTACTAATGGTTAGTTCAGTCTTGCATATGAATACTTGAATATTTTATCATCTAGAAGACATAAATTTTGTATTATTTTGCAATAGTAGCGTTTGTTTACAGCACACGCCCACACTGTTAGGGTATGAGAAAAATAAGCTAGAACTGTAAAACTGTAGCTGCAGACAATATTTATGATCAAATCCCACACGACAAGTCCACCCACTGTCAACACTAAATGGGATAAGTCCACCCACTGTCAACACTAAACGATATCCAGGTCCATAAATGGAAGTCACCTTCGTCAGCGTAAGTTTTGTTTGTGCAAGATTACGTAGCTGCTGAATTCCACCAGAGATTGTTCACCACACTTAACCCATAACCCTTTAAGCCCTAACGATGCATTAAAGCATCATTTTACATCTCCAAAAACAGGCTTTATTTTCCTACAACTAGGGGTTTTAGAATGAAAATTTGCGTGAAACTGGTTTACAATACATGGCAATTTTCTCGAATTTTTCGCACACTTCAAGTCATCTGCATCCACTACAAGGCGAGAATTGCGACAGCAATTCGCGGCTTGTAGTGGATGAAGATGACAATGGTAAATTCAGGCTTGAAGGGTTAAATGGGTGAAAATTTAATTTATTTAATTCAGCGCTTTAAGAGTTATTAATATATTGTGTAGGCTACTTCTTAATATGCCTATTGAATACTTATCAGTATCTCCATAAACATGATGAAGCCGTGTTTTGTTTAACAAAGCTGAAATATTTTTGTCTAAACCAAGGGTTTTTGCAAATTGAAATCATCATAAATGTCTTAGTTATCTCTTTCCGCTTCATTTGAATACCTATGTTAATTTGGGTCTTTCAGTGCGGGGAACTGACTAAAAACGATGCCCGCGCTGAAAGGGTTAAAGTATATATTTATAGTTCAACCATTACAGGAGTAGACAATAAAGTACAAAGCAGACAGGCAAATACATAGGGAAATCTATAAATTAGTGAATAGCAATCAAGTGTGACCGTCATGCTTGCATAGTCACTTGGATTAACACAATTGGATGTGTTCCAGACATTGGGACGGCATGAAAACCTATACTATATTAATGTATCTTTCAGTGCAGGAGGTTTAAAACTTGTTACGGTCTTTTGAACTCTATTCAAGTAAGGTGTTTATCTCAACAAAAGATAATATATTCATTGAGATAGATAATCTACTATTTTATGCTTTTAATATTAACCAAGTTTCTGAAAATAGAAATATTTCATAGTATTTATTTCACTATGAATGGTGTCTCTCCAAACAATGCTAAAGAAAATATTTTGTGAAAATATTTAAAGCTATATGCACCACAAGTCAAGGAAAGTAATGTGTCTATACAAAAAATGTCTAAGGACTGCAAATACTTTAAGAATTGTATGCTTCATCAACAAGGAAACAGTCAACATTTCTACCAGATATTTACATGATATAGTGAATCACCTTCATTTCTCATTTGTTTCATCAAATACTATTCTTTTACTTTCGTCAAATAAACACATTTTGGAAAGAAGTGCAGACTCTCCAGTGCAACGTTATCTTTCCTATTTCAGGTAAAATACATATTTAACAGTTGAAGCGCCCTAGTTGAATAAATTATATAACACATGATGACACATTTTATATAAAAATTGTTAATAAAAAGACAGAAGATGAGCCCATTGAACTCCTGGGACTTCAACGGTCTCGTCTTCTATAACTAGCTTGGCACTGCTTTGTTTCCAACTAAAGTCCAGTAGCGCGACAGCGATCCCCCTTAGTGAATCTGTTCCATCTGCTCATACACTTTCACATTATTAACCCTTACAGCGGGGGGATCGACTTTAGTCGTCAAAATCTGACGTCTTTAGACTTTAGATCTTCATTTCGCTTTTTCTTTTTTAACTTTTTAAGTTCACGTTTGGGTGTTAACCATGGTCCTTGAATCTGGGACACTTCAGAATAACTTCTGTTATCACTAGGTCCTGTGTTGGTTGTTGGATGATCAATGCTGGAGGTGATGCTACTGCTGCTGCTACTGCTTGTACTCTTATCCGAGGTGTCAATGTTGCTGGATGTGATGTTGCTCCGCGAGAGTAGACTTGTTATCAAAGTACTGTGATATTTCAATTTCTGGTGTGGTCAGTTAGACCAATTATTTATATATATTTATATTGACTAAAGTATTTCTTGCCATCGCCATCATGGATCACTATCAAGGGACCGCCGTGGAAATAAGTATTCTCACCAGGAAACTTTTCGGTGTTTTATTCCCTGGTGACCATGATTGGCGACCCATGATTTTTATGTAATTGCACTATTGATCATGTTTTTGTCCTATGTCAATGGTTACTGAATAAATCTAATCTAATCTAATCTAATCTAATGTTGATCCCCGCACATCAGATCCTGACGTCTAAAGTCGATCCCCGCACTATAAGAATTAAAATATTTCTACTGGCCGTAGACCCATAACATAGGTATTCAAATGAATCAGAAAGAGGTAACTAAGACATTTATGATGATTTCGAATTGAAAAAAATTCTTTAGTTGCGATGATTTTTACAAATTCATGCAGCGCTTTAAGGGTTAATAAAAAGGCATAATCAACATGATCAATAAGGACGTTCTGAGCTTTCATTTCAGATATTATACAAAATCTAATTATTATCATTCACCTTGAGGTGGCAATTGCGGCATCAATTCACATCTTAAAACCCTTAGAACACTGATGTCGACTACAGTAGACATTCTGCGTTTTTATTGGCACCTGTATAACCAGTTGTTAAAAGTAAAATGTGCTTTCAAATTTGAAAAACTGATATATGTTGGGACTTAAATTTCACAAATAACACAAATTTTCAGTCACTCGAAGTTGTGGATCGCGGTAGCGAGACACAACTTCTAGTGATTGAAAATTTAAATTGAATAGGTCAGTGTTCTAAGGGTTAATCTTACTAAAAAATTATGTGAAATAAGTTATTGATGAGAAGGTTAAATATGACAAGTACATGGCAAAATCACAGAAAGGGTACTTTTTTTACAGGATCCCTAAACACCGGAATACAG